>JBAWJQ010001053.1:0-600000 GCA_037783105.1 Bactrocera zonata | reverse complement strand
GCGACTACTCTGAGTGCTCGGGGGAACGATGAAAATCGTTCAAGGATGTCAGCATCATCCATTGTTGTGTGATAAGTGGCGATTTTTCGACTTTCTGGGGCAATTATGTTGAGCATTGGCGATTGTGGCCAAGAATCGGGAGATTCTGTTAACCATCGGGGGCCATTCCACCAGAGGGTGGTGGTGGCGAGATGAAGGGGTTTGCACCCTCTTGTCCCAAGATCGGCAGGATTGTCAGCACTGACTACGTGTCGCCAAGTGGCTGATCTTACTAGATCAAGTATTTGAGACGTTCGATTAGAAATATATGTTTTCCACGCGTGTGGTGGTTTTTCTAACCAGGCTAGAACTATTTCGGAATCGGACCAGAGGTATAATTTATATTTTGCCATGTTTAAGTGGGTCTGCACCATGGAGACTAGCTTTGCTAGTAGCAGAGCGAAACAGAGTTCAAGTCGTGGTAGACTTATGGTTTTTAGAGGCGCAACTTTTGCTTTTGCCACTAGTAAGTGGCTTGTAGTTGCAATATCGCTTTGGGTGCGCATATATATAGTGGCACAATATGCCTTTTCAGAGGCGTCGCAGAAGCCGTGTAGTTCCACTTTGTATTCGGGGGAATAGTTTACCCACCGTGGAATTTGTATCTGCGAAATGTCTTTCAGGTTATTAGCAAACTGGGACCATTTTTCTAAGCGAAGATTCTTTACTTGTTCGTCCCAGTCAGTTCCGTCTAGCCATAATTCTTGAATCAGGATTTTCGCTTGTATCATAATTGGCGAAAGCCATCCTGCGGGGTCGAACAGTTTTGCCACAGAGGAGAGAATTTGGCGTTTTGTAATGGCGGATAATGCGGATATGGACTCAGTCGTGTATGAAAACTGGTCCGATATCGCATTCCATTGGATGCCCAGTGTTTTTGTTGTACTTTCCTTTTCGAATATAAGGAAATTAGTGTCCAACAAATTGTCGTTTGGTATATTTTTCAAGATATTTGGGTGATTAGCTGTGATCTTTTTTAGGGGAAACCCTGCGGTGTTGAGGGCCTTTATCACTTGTGATAAGGACTCGTATGCTTGTGAGAAGCTGTGGCTCCCAGACAAGATATCGTCTACATACGTTTGTGTTTTTAAGATTTTTGTTGCCAGAGGAAATTCTGACTTTGTGTCTTCTGCCAGTTCGTGGAGTGTACGGATGGCTAGATATGGGGCACAGTTTACGCCAAAGGTAACTGTTTTCAATTTAAAGTCGCGTAGTGGACTATTGGCAGATTTTCGGAAAATAATTCGCTGAAAATCTTGATCATCTTTATGTACGAGTATTTGTCGATACATTTTTTCGACATCCCCATTGAATACGTATTTGTATATACGGCAGTTCAATATGAGGAGCATTAGATCTGGTTGGAGTGTGGGTCCCGTAAATAGAATGTCATTTAGGGAATTCCACGAGCTAGTGGTTCTGGAGGCATTGAAGATAACTCTGACTTTTGTTGTTTTTTTTGTCAGGCTTTACTACTGCATGATATGGCAAGTAGAAAGAGTGATATTTGCCTCTTATGATTTTCTCACATGGGCTTACTTCCTCCATGTGATCTAAATGAAGGTATTCTTCTAAGACACCATCATAATCTTGTTTCAGCTCACCTTTTCTAAGCAGGTTATTTTCCATACTTAGAAACTGCTGTATTGCAGAGGTGCGAGAGTGACCTAGGGCGAGTGTATCTGGAAATTGATGTTTTAGTGGTAGTCGTACGACATACCGACCATTATCTGATCGAGTAGTTGTGGCTTATTTGATAGCTTGAAAGCATGTTTGTTAGTTGCGGTAAGACAATAGCATTTGCTTGAATGCGCTTATCCGCTTGGGGGGAAATAAGGGTAATGGGGCATATTTTGTTAGAGTTTTGTACTACTCTTCCGCCCATTCCCGTAATTTCATAGTTGGCAAGTTTTGTTGGCAATTTTAATTTATTTTGGGCCTTAGACGTTATAAAGAATCGTTGGGACCCTTGGTCTATTAAGGCTCTTAGTTTGAACAGTTCTCCTCGATGTTCGATGGAGACAACTGCTGTAGGTAGTAGTACTCTACTATGATTTTTGCTGTGTAGCGTTTGAGATTTTAATGCCTTTGAGCAGCATGGTGCCTCTTGGCAGATTTCGAGATTTTGTGTTTCGGGAGTTGCTGTTGCAACTAAACCCGTGGCTTTTCTTGAGAATGTGTTACTTTGAGGTGTATTGGGAGACATGTTGTAATGTAACATGGAATGATGTCTTTTATGACAGCAGTTGAATTTTCTTTCACAATTTGTAAGATTGTGCGCGTGGGACAAGCAGTTTGTACAGAGTCTTTTTGACCTGACAAAGTTGTTCCTTTCGTTTGTATTTAATTTTTTAAACTTCTCGCAAGTTTTTAGTTTATGCCCTCCTGCACATAGTTCGCATGACGTATATTTGTTCTGTTCAGATGTGAACGATTGTGCTTTGAAAAAGCTTCTATTTAAATTGTTGTTGTTATTGACTTGGGGTCTATTGAAGCTTCTGTTTAGGTCGAGTTGAACGTTTTTAGTTCTGACTGTTTTCTTATCTACCCTTTCCGCAATTTCATATTGGGCAGTTAAGAAATCTTTCATTTGCTGCCACGTTGGGCAGTCTCTTCTTGATGAGAGCGATTGCTCCCATAGAAGTAAAGATTTTTCGGGTAATGCTGCGGTGCATATGTTTATAAGAATAGGGTCCCAGCTGTCTGTGGGAACATTTTGTGTCGTTAGAACCGACAAACAATTTGAAACAGTGGATTCTAATTTTATGAATTCTTCACTTGTTTCTTTTTGAATTTTCGGCAAGTTCATGAGTATAGTTACTTGCTTGTCGACCAATATTCTTTTGTTTTCATATCTTGCTTTCAGAGCTTCCCAAGCCAATTTGAAATTGTCATCACTTAATGCGAACTGTTTTACTATTACGCCTGCTTGACCTTTTGTCTTGTATCGGAGATGATACAATTTTTGCGCTTGCGATAGTTTGGGATGGTTTATATACACGGCAGTAAACATGTCCCGGAAGGACGGCCATTGTTCATAACCTCCATAGAATATTTCTGTATCGCACGCTGGCACTTTGAGATGAATGCCTGTTGCCTCTTGGGCTTGCAATTGTGGTAAGTCTACTCTACTGTGGGGAGTAGGTGCAATTGACTTTATAAGTTTTAGTTGATCTGCGATCATAATTTTTGTGTCTTCATACTGGTCTAAGCAGTTTTCAAATTTGGCGTACGCAGAAGATTTAAAGTTTTCTGGTAGATCTGAATCGTCAGTATCTACAATTGCGTCATATGCAGCCTGGAGACGTGTCCAAAAATTTTCAATCGTTTGGCTTTTTATTTCTAGCGCCGATTCAGGATTGTCTTGAATCGGCGAAGAAGCAAATCGAGTGCAGTATTTTATTAGACAGTCACTCTCAGAAATGAATTTGGAGTATGATATGTCTTTCCCCCTCTTTTGTTTTGTAGCACCTTGCTTAGAGCGTGTAGCTTCTGCAGGTGTACATGGACTTTTATCGTCAGAAATCATTTTGGGAATTTTCAAGAATTGAGATGTTTTAGAATCTTTTGAATCTATATTCATTTAGAAAATGTAAATTTGTAAAATATTTGTATATATTTTCTTTCAGTGTATACTGAGAACTTTATCAACCGAAAACTCTTTTACGTAAATAAGAGTTTGTTATTTCCGATAAAATTAATGAAATCCGCGATTATAGTTTATATTACTCGCCGTTGTATATACTTGCGATGGCGTTTATGTTTATTATTATTATTATTATAATTAAAATAATAATAATTATATTAATAATAATTATATTAATAATAATTACACCGGTCAACACGATTTTTGGGTCTGACATCTACATGTTAAATTTTAGTTTCTCCTATGACAAAAATAAGGAAAAAATTTTTTTTTCCAGTTAAAGTTTGCTTTTGTAGAAATTAGAACAATTTTTCGATTTTTAAGCAGAAATGACTGATTTTTATATTTTTTCTACAATTTCACTATAGATTATAATTAGAAAACTTCATTTTACAAGAGCTTTTTTTATTTTTACCGATCCATCAACATTTCAAGGATAAATGATGCTGACCGTGGAGCAACTTTTTTTCATTGTACTTTGGGTCACGTGATATTTTATGTACTAATTTTTGTAAAGAAAAATTAAAATACATTTTTTTATAAACGTGCATGCGCGCGGATGAAGAACAAAAGAGGCCGGGCGCCGTCCGTCGGTCCCTTTTGTTAATTATGTGTGGTGTCATCATGCGTGTGGTGTGTTGGTATACTGTTTACTTTCTGGTTAATCAAATTGCTGCCATCTTTGATTTATGAAATAAATTAAAATATACTTATTGATGTAGATCAGCCCAAAGCAAACTTAAAGAACTAAAGATTAATATTTAAGTGTTTTTCAATATCTAGAATCAGAATTCAAGAATGAGAACAGAAACCCAAACAAAAAAATTTTTTTTGTTGACCTGTGTTATAAGACTAATATTATAATATTATTATTATTATATATTATTATTATTTATTATTATTATTATTATTATTTTTTTTTAATGTATTGCGAGTATATATATATATATTTTTTTTTTGGATTTATTGGTATGCCCTCGTACTTGTGTGCCGGAAAGGGTCAATACCTTTTGTATATAAGTATGTATGTATGTGTGCACGATATGTGCTTCGTATGCATATAAGTATGCTTAAATTGCTTTAATATGGTGCAAACCTGCTTGTTTTTGTTGTGCAAATACAAGGGGTATTGCTTGAACGTGATGCCAATTTGGACTTTGAGTAGATGAATATATGTATACTATTTATATGTGTATATATATATATATGTGTGTATATGTACATATATATGGTATACTAATTTTTTATATATTTATTATAATAATATTTTTTTTCCGTTTTGTTGTTAATTCGTGTTATCAAATTCTGTAACACTCCGTTTATTTTTTTTTTTTTTCCAAGATTGTATTACTTTTCCGTAATTTAATTGTCCCTATGTATATGTGGTATATACTGTGTAGGCATGCAATTTATTTAAATATAATTTATTGTTGTAATCGCGGTACTAGTACATGACGCAGGAAGGTTGGTTGAATTGGAAAAAAGAGAAATGATATTTGCAGGTATTTAACTTCTGCTCTCAACACACATGTGTGACGGTATGTATATGTTAGGTAATTACCAAGCTAAGGAAAGTTGGTTTGCATGTATATATGTATGTGTGTTTTTTTTTTTTTTTTTTACGAGGAGGAAGCATCGAAAGCCTGGACCCCAGTCAGTATGGAACTTTAATCCGAACTAAACCTCCTACCGTCCTGTACCGTTCCCCCCGGTACCACCGTCAAGTATTACGTCGGGAGGATGGTTGAGTGACACTCATGCGTACGTGATGGTCCAAATGCATTCAGTTACAAGTTGCATTTACTTGGCCCCACCTCTGTTGGTCTGATAACCCCCCTTGTACATTGTTCGTCGCCAACCCTTCCCGTCACGTCAATGTTAGTGTGTTTGGGTCGTGGTTGTTCGTTACACTTAACAGCTCTCATCTCCGCCGCTGTTCGCTAGCACGTTGGGGTTTCATAACCCTGGCTGCCACTTCGCAAGCAGCTTTCCATTTCTCTACTGATTCGACCATTTGGTTTACCAAATTATCAGGACTTGGGTCTACACCGAACGCATTTTTTAAGTGTTGCCTCTCATGACTATATTTCGGGCAATAGAAGAATGTGTGTTCTACATTTTCGATGGTGTCGCCTCCGCAATAATCGCACGTGTCGTTATTTTCGTGTCCGAATCTTTTCAAATATGCTTTGAAGCAGCCATGTCCTGTGAGGATTTGAGTTAGGTGGAAATCTACCTCACCGTGCGGTCTGTTTATCCATGGTTCAACGGTGGGGATCAGTCGGAATGTCCACCGCCCGTTTTCGCTTTCCTCCCAACGTTTTTGCCAGTGATTCATCGTCTCTGCCCTTGCAATTTCTTTCTGTGTAGTATGCGGTAACCTGTCATTTGTAAAACATTGGATTTCTTTGGCCAAGAGGTCTAAAGGGTGTAGGCCCGAAATTATTAGGGCAGCATCCTCTGATACTGTGCGGAACGCAGAACACACTCTCAGCGCTCAAGTGGCATATATAGAAAAAAGGCCATGGCGATAAGATTTTATTTCCAGGGCTTTTCCCCATACCTGGACGCCGTACAGCGCGACTGACTTTAATACTCCGGCTAATAGTCGTCTTCTGTTTTGCTTTGGCCCGCGGGCATTTAGCATTTTTAGTGCACTCAATATACTATGCCAGGATGCCGAGTTAAAGGCATTCTTTACATCCAGCGTTACCACCATACAGTATTGTATTGTGCCTCCTTTCCATCTTTTCCCTTTTATAGCCCGTTCAGCCAGGGTCTTTACTAGGGTTACCGCTGCAGCTGTCGATCTTGCCTTTCTTAATCCGAATTGGTTTGGGGATAGTCCACCGGCATCTTCAATTGCCTTATTTAGCCGTTGGTATATGATCCGCTCCAGAACCTTTCCAGCGGAGTCTAACATGCAGAGGGGCCGGAAGTGGGACGGTTCTGTCATTGGTTTATTGGGTTTTGGCAGTAATATCAGATATTGCCTTTTCCAAATGGTGGGAAAGTGGCATTCTTGGATGCATATATTGTACATTGTTCGAAAAGGGTCTACGTTTCTGGCAATCGCCGTTTTTAGCGCTACATTCGGAATTCCATCTGGTCCCGGGGCTTTAGATGGGTTTAATCGTTTGCACGCTTCTCGGACATCTTCTTTCGGAACAGCCGGTATATCCTGTATTTGTGGAACTCTCACGGTCTCGTGATGGAGTGGGGGTCGGGTAGGGAAGAGTACCGAAACTTTTTTCAATTATTGAGGGGGAGGTTGGCATTTGTCCGCCAGTGCGGAGTTTTCCCATTACTGTTTTATAAGCAAGTCCCCAAGCGTTGTTTTCAACATCGTCGCACAGTTTAAGAAAACATTCCTGCTTACTTTTTTTAATTGCCTGTTTTAGCAATTTTCTCTTGTCCTTGAAGTTTTTTTGGAGGGTGGTGTGTACAGATGTTCCACGTGACCTTTGGTACGAGCGTCTTGCTTGTTGGCATTCCTTACGTAGTCTTGCGATTGTCTCGCTCCACCAATATACTGGGGGACGGTGTTTGCGTCGGGATAGCTTGGACATTGAAGCGTCGCATGCGCTCTTAATACAACTCATAATCCACCGGGCAGCTTTGTTAGCCGATAACAGAGGTCTGGGTCGAATGTTTTGAGTCGCCAGTTACTCTTTTTTTGGGTCGATAAATCCTGTCGTACGTGTGTAGTATTAATCTCGAATATAATTGCATAGTGATCGCTAAAAGTGTAATGGTCGCTGATTTTCCAGTGAGATTTGCGAACTAAACTCGAGTGAACAAATGTTAAATCAATCACCGATTGTCGGCCACCTTTATTAAAGGTGCATTGATTGCCTACATTTAAAACCTCCAGATCGAGAGAAGCAAAGGCTTCTAGTAAGGTTTTCCCTCTGCTGTTGGTTCTTTTGCATCCCCATTCGATAGCCCAGGCATTAAAATTACCAGCTATTATCACTTTGGTCTTGCATCTGGCATCGACCACTAGGTTGTCGATAATACGCCTGTATTCTTCGTCGCTAAGGCTAGGAGCTAAGTAGCAGCTGTATATGTTAATATTATTGATAGTTGTACGGACAAAACCATCTGAAGAGAAAGGCGATTCCAGCTGCGCAAAGTTGGGATTACATTTCCATATAGCCGCTTTCTTTCGAGTGTCACTTATCCAGGTTACGCCCTGTCCGATTTTGTAAGGTTCACTTAGTACAACCACATCAATTTGCTTTTCGGCAACTGACTGTTTTAATAAGTCGTGTGCCGCTTGGCAATGGTTTGCGTTCAGTTGTAAGAACCTCATGTGACCTGCTGAGCTGCTTTCTTATATATCGGGCACCTGACGCTTCCTGTAAAGTGCTCAATTTCTTTTGTTCCGGCTTTCAAGCAGAGCAAACATTTTGGTTTGTTATTGCAGTCCTTTGCCTGGTGCTCCCCTTCGCCACATCTCCTGCAGAGTTCGGACCTGTCGTCGTTTGTGCATGTTTTTGCAGTGTGTCCGTAGTCGAGACATTTAAAGCATCGCTGCGGCTGCCTATATTCTCGTATACGGCAGCTTACCCAACCAACTTTCAGCTTTCTAGTCACTAGAAGCTGTCTAGCTGCTTCAACCGGGAGTTTAATAAGTGCTGTTTGGGTGTCACCATAAGACTTTCTTAAGCTCTTGATTGACGAGATTGTCAGTTCAGAATTTCCTAATTCTATGTATGTGTGTTTCAATTTATAAATCATTTGTTCCGCATTTATGTTTTCTTTTATTTCTTGTTTTGTACTTTTTAATATGCCTTTTGCTTATTAGTGCAATCCGCTTGCTGCTTTAAAAACAGAAGGGATGCCGGAAAATATTACAAGTAGAGACTTGGATCTTTTTGTACGATTGTAATTTGTTTTGTGTGATTGTGTTCACAAAGAAAAGCATACATAGGCATTAGTAATTTAAATACAAGTATGTATTGTACCAACTTTAATATCGGTCTTTTAAAGCACCGTATTAAATTTGAGTATCCGTTTTGGTGAAACTGTTTAAAGTTATAACCGAGTTATAATTGGTAAAACAGTTTATTTATTTTTTTTTTGCTAAACATACATATGTACATGCATATAAGTAAGGTGGAAGCGATACACTTACCCTTTCTCGCATCAAGGGAATTTTGGGGAAGTGTATTTCTTTGTGGCTTGCCCTAATGTTTATTTCCTTGTTCTTCTTGTCCTCGCAGTTAGTATGCCTCCTAGTCTCCTGTGTGCCTTTTGTACGTGTTTTGGGTGTGTTGTCTTTGTTTTTATTATCCGTGCCCGGTGGTGTGATTTATTTAGTTTCGCGCCCGCTGTTGTTGTTGTTTTTGTTTTCGTTTAGTATTCCCTTCTTTTTGGCGCGCTTTTGTTTGTTTCACTGTATAGATATATTATATATCCCAACTGTGTTGCACTGCACTAACACTGTATATGTCAATTTTTTTTTTTTTTTTTTTTTTTTTTTGTTTTAAGTATTTTTCACTCCACTGTTTTACAATTTTTATTTTTATTTTTTCCACTTGTATAGTTTTAAGTATATGTATATAGTCACCGCACTTTACTTTTATTTAAAAAAAACAATGTTATTGTTATGATTATTTTCCGTTTTTCTTTTTTAAGGTGCCTTTCTGTAGGCTCGAAGGACCATGGTTCAATTACCGGTGCAACTCACCTTTATTTCCAAACCCAATTGGTGTAGGAAAAGAAACAATGCACAATTTACAATTATTTTTTTTTTGTTAATACAAATTTCGCTTTATTTATGTATATCTATGTATACTTCACAAACGTGAGAAATTGGTCGAATAACCCAATTGGCGGCGGAATCGGCGAGCGATGATTGACGCGGGAGGAAAACAAACGATGCTGCGGAAAGCGTATGCGCAAGTGCACGGTGGTTACCACTACGGGAGCAAAAAGCGAAGTGAGGCGGCTCGAGTTGTCCGTCCCTTTTTTTTGTGTTCTAGTTGGAAGTGTGGTGTCATGTTTGAGTGTATTGGTGTGATGTGTAGTGATGTGGAAGGTGAGTGGTGAGTGTGGTGTGCTGTGATGATGATTTTGTGTTGAAATTTGGTGTGGCTGTGTTTCATGACAGGGTAGGCCGAGAGTCATTTAGACAGTATTGAATAATTCAAATATAATAATAATAGTGATTGAGTCTGACTTCAGATTTTTCCTTGCTTTGAAAAGTCCAGTGTTGAGAACTTAATATATAATTAATTAATACATATGTATATGTGTGAAATAATAATACTTAATTCAAAAATATTAACTAATTGTTGTTAACTTACAGTGTCCCACTTTATTGTAAATTTCATCAATATATTCGTCAAGTTTTGTCTTATCACCTTCAGGCATTGTTGAATCGCTCACTTTTTTCACCCATTGCGCCAACGAACTCGTCGCAATAAATGTCTCAAAAGCCTCCGTATTGGTGAACTAAAGGCAAAAACATAACATTAACGTAAGGGGTCAGTAAGGTAATCTGGCCTGTTATATTTTTTGACATTTATTTTTTTTATAGAAATTTTTATTCTACTATAGAACTTTTTTCACATATTATGAGGTATATCGTGGAGTGTATAAACAAATTTTTTCGGAATTCGTAGACACCGCTTACGCGATTATAGCCGAGTTAACAACAGCGTGCCAACCGTTTCTTCTTTTTGCTACATGGCGCCAATTGGATATTCCAAGCGTAGCCAGGTCGTTCTTCACTTGGTCCTTCCAACGGAGTGGATGTCTTCCTCTTCCCCGGCAGGTACTACGTAGAATACTTTTAGAGTGGTGGGAGTGGAGTGTTTTCGTCCATTCCGACAACATGACCTAGCCAGGGTAGCCGCAGTCTTTTAATTCACTGAACTATGTCTATATCGTCGTATATCTCATATAGCTAATAGTTCCATCGAATGCGATATTCCCCGTGGCCAACGTTCAAAGGACCATAAATCTTTCGCAGAAATTTTCTTTCGAAAACTCGCAACGTCGACTCATCAGTTGTTGTCATCGTCCAATCCTCTGCACCATATAGCAGGACGAAAGTTTGGTTTTTGTTTGTCGAGAGAGGACTTTGCTTCTCAATTGAATACTCAGTCCGAAGTAACACCTGTTGGCAAGAGTTATCCCGCGTTGGATTTCCAGGCTGACATTACTTGTTGTGTTTATGCTGGTTCCCAAATATACGAAACTATCTACAACTTCAAAAGTTATGACTGTCAACAGTGACGTGAGTGCCAAGTCGCGAGTGCGACGACTGTTTGTTTGATGACAGGAAATATTTCGTCTTGTCCTCGTTCACTGCCAGACACATTTGCTTTGCTTCCTTGTCCAGTCTGGAGAAAGCAGAACTAACGGCGCGGGTGTTGGGGCCGATGATATCAATATCATCGGCATACGCCAGCAACTTTACACTCTTATAAAAGATTGTACCTAATCGATTAAATTCTGCAGCTCGAATTATTTTCTCCAGCAGCAGATTGAAGAAGTCGCATGATAGGGAGTCGCCTTGTCTGAAACCTCGTTTTGTTCCGAATGGCTCGAAGAGGTCCTTTCCGATCCTGACAGAGCTTTTGATGCTGCTCACCGTCAGTTTGCACAGCCGTACTAGTTTTGCGGGGATACCGAAATCAGACATCGCGGCATAAATGCAGCTCCTTTTCGTGCTGTCGAAAGCAGCTTTGAAATTGAAGAAGAGGTGGTGTGTGTCAATTCTTCTTTCTCTGGTCTTTTCCAAGATTTGTCGCATGGTGAATATCTGGTCGGTTGTTGATTTGCCAGGTCTAATGCTACACTGATAAGGTCCAATCAGTATGTTGACGGTGGAATTTAATTTTTCACACAATACGCTCAATAGAACCTTATACGCGATGTTGAGGAGTCTTATCCCACGGGTATGCCTTCGTCTAACCATATTTTATGAAGAAGCTGATGCATGCTCCTTATCAGTTCTTCGCCGCCGTGTTTGAATAGCTCGCCCGGCAATCCATGGGCTTCCGCCGCGTTGTTTTTCTTCAGGCGGGTAATTGCTATTCGAACTTCTTCATGATCGAGCAATGGAACGTCTGCTTCATCGTCATCGATTGGGAAATCGGGTTCGCCTTCTCCTGGTGTTGTCCATTCACTGCCACTCAGCAGGCTGGATAAGTGCTCCCTCCATAAGTTTTGTATGGTCTGAGCATCGGTCACTAAATCACTTTTTGGGGTTATACAAGAGTATGCTGCGGTCTTTAAACTTTCTGTTAGCCGCCGCATTTTTTCCTAGAATTTTCGAGCATTGCCTCTGTCGGCCAGCTTGCCAAGCTCTTCATACTCATGCATTTCGGCCTCTTTCTTTTTCTGTCTGCAAATGCGTCTCGCTTCCCTCTTCAACTCTCGGTACCTATCCCATCTCGCACGTGTTGTGGTCGATCGTAACGTTGCGAAGTAGGCAGTCTGTTTTCTCTCCGCTGCGACATGGCACTCCTCGTCGTACCAGCTGTTCTTTTGCATTCTCTGCAAACCAATGGTTTCGGTTGCAGCTGTAAGTAAGGAGCTTGAAATCGCACCACGAATCCTACACCAAACTTGCCCTCCTTTGTATGGTCACTGCATTAAATGCCACAAGGACCTACTCGCCTCAGTCTTTGTCCCGTCTATCGCATTTCTTGGACGGCGGTGATGTTAGCCTTCACTCTAACGGGGATATCCACCAGCTGGGCAGCAGCACCTTCACAATTAAGGACCGGAAGTTCCAGGTGCATGCCCTCAAATCGTAGACAGTTGGTAATCTTTCAATTGGGGGCGCTTTTTATGTGGCGGGTACCAAACCCAGCGCACAGCCTTGTAAAGGTAGTGTTTCGCCTTCTCACTTTAGCTCGATTTCAAACGGATGTTCTTAGGCTACCCAGAGGATACTTGGTCAAAGACCGGAAGTCGTGAGTTGCTTGAGCCATATGTAAAAGAATCGTTTCTGGCTACCCTCAAGTGAATGGCGATCAGAGAACTTTCCTCACTTGCGTGAACCTCTACACATGACTCCAAGTGTGATATATATGCAAGTGAAATTAAGGGATAATCTTTCTCCTATAATGTTATCTGTATTTCAAAAATGGATTGAATCGGACTAATATCTCCCTTAGTTCCCTTGTACCTAATATAGAAATTTTCGAACTTTGTTGTGACTTTGTGAATATGTGAGGTATTCCAATGAAAATAGGGCAGCGTGTTTTATTCATAACAGTGCATCTTTGTGCCTAAAATGGATAAATTCGAGCAAAAACTGGCCTAGCTTTTCAGTTAGGATTTTCGGCTGGCTTTGGTAAGATTGGTTTTACACCTTAAAGTATTTCCCTGGCTTTGATTTTTGAAAGTTGCAAGAGTAAAAAATGTACGTTTGCATCCGAACTTACCCTTCCTTATTTAAAAAAAATCATTTTTTATGTTAGTTATTTATAATAGTTAAATAAATCGTTCAAATGACACTTAAAAAAAATGTCCTTTTCGAATTCAAAAATTTCAAAAAGGTGAGTAATCTGCTATCGCCTATGGAAGCTTTTTTCTTAATTTCACAAAATGACGGCGGTTTGAACAAAAAGTTTAATTTGGCTTTTTTGTCAAGAGCTTTTCGTAAATAATAAGCGATAGCGAATGACTTTAAAAATGTTCTCTTCAAATTGAATCTAGATATCTTCAAAGCTCTTCTTCACTCTGAGAAAAAAGGGTTCAAAGATTGTAGTGGGTGCGGTGCCGTCTCTGTTCCCTTTCTACAAGAAACCCTGTAGCGACCGTAATAGTTTTAATTTCAAATTACGAGAGAATAGGAGGATTCTCGTGTTTTTGCAAAATTGCAGATTGCAAAAATCCTATACCAAAATATAAAAGGGCACGAGAGCAACCATTGCAGAATCTAGTGATATATGAACGGCTGATTCGGTCAATTTATTGTAAATGACTATTGTGCATGGCTATTGTGAATTGAGGACCTTCTGCATTCATTCTTAACAAAAAAACTGTAACAATTTTAGGAGAAATTATAAAATCTATTTAAAATTTACCTTCCTCGACAATTTAACGGCGTAATATGTCTTTAAGTAAAATGATAGCTAAAACAGGGTTGCATTTATATTTTTATGTGTCATTGTACGAAAATAAACATGAGTTTTGGTCTGACATATTTTTTAGCCATTGCAAATAGTTTTCTGCGTGTGTTTGTTGTTATGTAGATGCACCCAGAGGAAAATTCTGCAATTCGTGCACTGTGCAAGGGTTTTGCAAGAGCGAGAGATTACCCCTAATGTTTATTTTAATGTATACTATCCCATGCAACATCTTAACTTATACCCGAGACAGACATATAGTAACAATACCACATATGGTACAAATTCCATATGTGTGTCACAAATACCAGCAAAATACCATATGAGCAATGTAGTATTTTGCTGGTAACAATACTACGATGTTTCATTATGGTATTTGAATAAACATAGCTAAAAAACAGGTAACAAATTTTGCTAAAAGCTCTTACACTAAAGCTCTTCGAAATATTCTGTCAAAATGACTTCAAAAATTAATTACAAACAAACATTTTTCACAACTCTTCTTCCGAGAAAGCAGGAAATGCCTCATTTTATGTGAAGATTTTAGATAAACTTTAACCAAATCGCTTTTTTGCGATGAAAATAGATTAACTTTAGAGAATTTTGAATAATTGAACTTACTTTATCCATAACACACAACCACATATTTATTGTTTAAAATTTTTTTGACATATTTAATGCCTGTGAAGCAAAGCTAGTATTTGAGTTTACTACATTGCTATGTGTGTCACCTACGTAGTACCCTGCCAACCACGAGCGGTGGTTAGACTGCCATAGGCCGCGTGAAGATTCTAACCACTTTTCCCCTCACACGTATATACGTGTACATGTGATCATACATCTCCGTTGCGCTTATTCAGCAGTGTCATATAAATGAGTATATCTGTCCTGCTCTACTATCCCCAATTGACGGCTGATGCAGGGTTGCATTTTAAACAGCAGATGCAGGGTTTCATTTTTTGATTCCTACTTTTAAAATTTCAAACAAAACTTTTTAATTTTTAAAATTTTTATTCTATTTTATTTTATTTTTCACACATCCACATAAAATTTATTATAATTTATGTAAATAAAAATATATTTAATTTAAAAAAATAGTTCTTGGTACTAACTCCAGGAATAAAAGACGTCCAACTTATTCCAGTGGGAGAGCGCTTCAAAATTAGCGTTTTATAACATTTTCCATTATGACCAGATTGGACAAAATAATAATTTTTAGGCCTTTATATTAAAACACCCAACATTTAGTACGAATAAAAATTACTATATAGTGGTTAATTAATATATAGAGAAATCATTTTAATTTTTTTATGGTATGTTAAAACAACTGACTTTTGACATTTCAATACCCAATAAAAGGATTTCAGCTTTTTAGTTCTCAATAAATAAATGTTTTTAATAACTTCCCATTGAAAATAATACTATCATGCTTGACATTACTTCATTTAATTTTCATTGTTTTACATTTTTAATAAGTGGTCTTAAACAATGCAACAAATCCCCCTGTTTACATATTTTTTGGTAAGATTTCAATCTGGCCATCGCTCATTTCCAATTGCTACACAACAAAATCTCCTGAACTTTATCAGCTGTTCGATCGAGAGTAAAAGAGATGTCCATCTCCTCTCACATTGGAAGTGAGACAGCTGATCGAGTTGAGGAGGTTTTGACGTTTAGCAACCGTTCTCTCACTTCCAATGAGAGTGGAGTTGGGCATCTCTTTATCTCTGCTAACTCCTTAAATTTGGACGTCCTCGATCCACGCTCTAACAAAAAAAGTTGACAAATATTGAAAATCACATTTCATTTTTTAGAGTTTAATATTTAGACCAGGGTCAAGGCCGACCCCAGACATTTTACCGTCTTAGACAAATGTCAAATTGTGCACCTTTCTAAGCCTTAACAATTCATTACTTTTGAAATTTATTAAGTATATTTTATTAGAAAGGGAAAACACAACTGAAGTTAAAGCAACATAACTCATTTTATTATAAAATTGAAGACAGAAAATAGAAAAAATGAAGATTTTACATATAATTAAACAGATGGTAGCAAAGCAGTGCTGTATATATAGAGGTAGTAAATACCTAGCAAATTTATTTTATTAAATAGCAAAAACTACAAATATTGTTGCTTAATATAAAAGGAAATTATTTATTAATGATATATATTAAAAATATAATTTAAATGCCATAGTGTGCAATATTTCGCCCATAAAAATATCATTTACTGATATTCAGATATTCTTTATGTAGTGAGTTCTTATTAATAAAAGCTGCCCTGTTTTTAGATTTCTCTGTGGTGAGTTTTCTTCTGAATGCATTTGTTTACAATTGACAGACAGAAAACATAAAACGGTTTGCAACTTACTTATTCGTAAGTTTTTGCAATATTATTACCAATAATTTCAATTTAGAAAGCCAATCCCAAGATATTTAGGCATTTGAAGCTGGATTTTTTATATATCGTTCTAATTCTCATCCGTATACTATTTACGATAAAGCAGATATATTTTTCTTTATGTGTGAAATTGCACAAAAATGTATAAATATGATTATTTTCAGATTATTTAATTTATTGGCATATTTATTTCTCACGTACTCTTTATTCCAACGAAATTAAACGAATTTTATTAACATTAAAAATATTTTTGATAGTTTATTTTTAAATGTTTAAGTTTTGCATTTTCTAAACCGCCCCTGAGGTTTGCAAAGAGGCGCGTTACCGACTTTTTTTAGGTGTATAATAAAATAAGTATAATTAAAAATTTACATAAAAATTATATAAACAAAAACATTGCACAAAACAATTTAATAATTAATAAAGATTCCTAAGCTCCCACTATAGATGCTAATTCTCGTTCCGATGGGAGGTTATAAAAGGATTCAGCTCCCGCATATCTACACACACAATGTTTCGGCATTCTTCTGTAAACACAAACTTGTTAAAATTTTCGACATATTTCAAATATATTTATACATCTTACCTTATCAATATTGCCTATTTCAGCAACAACACCAATATGGATTATAATATAAATATTCTATTCAAACTCAATTTCCAATTGATATTTTCATATAAAGGCTAACGATTTGTCAATTTATATACGTCAAACGACAAATTGCCACCCAGGATTGTATCCTATTGTATGCAAAAAATTTAGAAATACTTAAAGCGTGTTTGAAAATTGCACAAAAAAACAACAGATATAACATTAAACAACAAGTAATTTCCAATAAAATTGAACAGATATGCAAAGTAATTCAATACAATCACTTAAGTAAATAGTGTAAGCACTTGCATTATTTAATATCTTTTAAAGTGTTGTGCAAAGGTTTATACTGTATATACTGAAATATCAACTTCCTAAAATCAAGTAAATGGCTTTCAAACAAGGTTTGTTGCAAATTCATTAGCTGTTTTCAATTAAAAAGGAAGCATTTTATTTTATTTTTAAATGAGATGAAGGAATATTACCACAAACCCATTAACTTTTGGGCGGGCGCAGACTATGATACCTATGGTTTTTAAAAAGGTTTAAAAAATTATCAACACCGTTTTTGCGTAGAGGATAAAACATAAATAACTGAAGAGGAAAAAAAACGTTTAAACAATTTATATTTACTACAAATGTATATTCCTAGCAATAATAGACTGTACCGACTCTTAATGTTCGAAACATTTCCCACAGTACCTTAATGTTATATTTGCTATTTCCTAATTGTAGCTTACCTCGTTCAGGCTTAAATCCAGAGGCTCAACAAATTCTTTACATTCCTATGTTTTCTACAATTTTTTCACCCATTTTTCGTTTTCCATTAATATTTTGCCTAAACTACTAAACCTTGTGACACAGAGTTAAAAACCGTAAAACCATAAAAAGTTGAAGTTTGACAACACCTCAACTGAAAATTTTTTCGACGGGTTAAGTTGGTGTTTATAATACCGTATTTCAAAAAAATTATAACAATATATACATACATATTTTAGTGTTTTTAATTTGTTAATTCAGACAACTGTTTTTTTTTTTTTGCTAAGAGTTTGTGCCACTTCATTTCTCATTGATACTATTACTAAGTTCAGTCTTTTTGGACACATTGCAGAGGGCATGTAAGTTTTGATAAGTTTCAATTAGTGTTTAAATGAGTTAAGCATCCCCCCACTCTACCCAGAAAAACTTTCACACACTAATAAACCTCTGCTCAATACTATCATAGTCGATGACACCACACTCGTACACAACACAACTCACCACACTACATCAACCCACTCAACAAAAAGGATGAGGAAAAGAATAGCGGACACCAGTGTTTAAAAAACTACAGTCGAAGTAGCAGAAGTCGCTATATTTTTGCTTTTTACTGCTTCGACTGCGAGCGACTTCTTAAAATGAACAGTTGCTTCTGCTTTTGCTTCTGAAGAAAACAGAAGTCGCAGTCGAAGCAAAAGCAGAAAACGATCGCCGACGAAAAGCGAATCAGCAGCGGCAGACGCCGTGTAAAAAGTTTTGATATTGCTTTTCTGCTGCTTTCGCTAAGCAACGCAAGTCGAAGCAGCAGCAACTGCTCGATTTCTGCAAGTCGCGTCTACTATCGAGATAGCTGTCGCGTCTGAATTTTTCTACGTATGATTCTTGTTTCTTGTGCAGCAGTGTTATATTATAAAAATAAAGTACATGTTCGAAATAACATTTTTGCAAAAAATTAAAATTTAGTTTAATATTGTTAATTTACAGAAAAATTATGCAAATTAGGTTGGGAATGAGCGAAGTCTTAAATTTAATAAACTTATACAAGCATAAATCAAAATATTATTGCGTATTTTAAATTTATTATTTCAATTGGTACATAAATTTTATGCCACAATTATTATATAGTAGTCCAAAAATATGAATTCTTATTTTTCCCAGAAGTACATTCTTTCTCCTTTTCTTATTATCTTATTTTTCCCAAAAATATATTTGTAAAAAAAAGGATCTTTATCCTTTGTTATTATTTTCTATTTCCCAGAAATACATTTGTAAACAAAAGGATCTTAATCCTTTTTTTATTTTCCACATAAAAGATTTAAGCTACCAACATCTCATTTACGTATATATACCGACGAAAGTTTTATTTCCGACGGCATTTCGCAAATGATAAAATAATTAATTGTTTAACGCAAAATGATATTTGGATGAATTTCGAGAATAATGTTGATGAAGGCATAGCTAAATGTAAAACATGTAAAAATAAACTAAAAATAATAGACCTTCAAATTTAAAAACTCATTTACTTAATTTACACAAAATAAATTTAAATGCTGCAAGTGTTGAACAGTCAGAAACGTCATCGTCGTCAAATTCCTCCATAAAATTAAAAAAAAAACTATTAAAAAAAAATCAAAATTGAAGTGAATAAAAAACAACTGCTGAGGTCATATGTATACTGGATTGGTGACAGAAGACAGCATTCCTTTCAATGTTTCAAATTCGGAAAATATGCGAAATATCCTTGACCCAATCTGTGATGGACTTAAAGCCGCTGACAGAAAAAAAATTACGTTAAATGCATCAAACTGCAAAAAAACTTTGCAAACAGTGGCAAACAATGTAAAAGTGCATATAACCACTGAAGTGGCAAAGAAATTATTGTCTCTAAAAATAGACAGTGCCACGCGGCTGGAAAGAAACATTTTTGGCATAAGTGCTCATTATATTAGTTCAGCTCAAATAAAATTCCTTATATTGGGCATGGTAGAGCTTAAAGGTGTTGGATCGAGCACAGCCAAAAATCTCGCCGCTGAAGTGCTAAAAGTACTAAATAAATATAATATAAACTTAGCCAAATAGTGTCAATTACATCTGACAATGGGCCAACATGCTTAAGACAACAAATATATTATCATTTGTTTTCGATGAAAATCTTGGCGAGGACGATGAATATTGTTCAAACGATGAATATTTAAAAATAATTGAAAATATTGAGAAAGGGCCAAACGTGTTAATAGGGAATATACAAGTTTGTCGTTGTGCTGCACATAGAGCTAACTGGTTGCTCTCGATGTTATCAAATCGTCGGATATGTTGAAATACCTATTTAATTGTCGCAACATGACGAAATTTAAAAGAAAAACTTCAAATGGATATCGCGAAATATTCGAGCTGAAACAGCTAAAAATGCCGCAACTAGATTGTCCGACCAGATGGGGATCCACCTACACGATGCTAAAGGATTTGTTAGTGGCTAAAGATGAATTAATTGAAATTGAGTCAACTGAAAACAAAATCGAAGAAGACAATTTTGAAGTGGATACATCGTGTTGGGATTTTATTGAAAACTATTGCTTAGTTTTCAGACCATTGCAGAAAACAATAAAAAAATATCAAGAAGAGCAACTGCATTATGGAAATTTTTACGCCCTATGGCTAAAATTAAAAATTTGCACAGAAAAAATTGTAAATGATGCAACTCACGATATGACAAGAACGATTGGCGAAAAGATTCTGAGCTCTATAGAAAGACGATCGAAAATATTATTAAATAATAAATTTCTCATTTCGTGTTTGTTTTTGGATCCTCGTTTCCAACATACACTAACACCACAACAAAAAAATGAAGTCAGTAGTACATTCGATGTCCACTCAAAGATTGACAATCTTCAACTTCCTTTCCAAAGAATCGATGCAGACGTTCTCACATTTTGGAAAGGAAAGCAGTGCACTGCTTTGCTGTACCACCAACTCAGGTACATATGTATATACAAATGTTTTAATAAATTAATGTTCACAGTTTCATAAATACAAATTTTTTCTAACAGGTGACGATTGAACGAGCATTTTCGACGTTAAGACTTGTACTTACTGATTACCGAAATCGACTAAGTCAGGAAGTACTAGAGAATATACTGCTGGTCAAATTGAATCCAAGCTTTCTGGACTCAGCGATTGATAACTTATCTCTTTTTCAAGATGACGAGGATTTTGAAAGTTTACTTTGAATAATATTGTATTTTATGAAAAAAGTGAATTAAAAAAAAAAAAAATTGTTAAACTGTTTAGTTTATTAGAATACAGGGGGAGCAACAAACAGCATAAGCAGCACAGTAAATCTCGACAGCAGTCTCAACTGCGACATGCAGCGACTTGCAGAATCGAAAGCAGCAGCAAAGCAAAATCAAAAATTTTCAAATGGCGACTGCTGCTGCTGGCGACTTGCAGAAGTCGAGCAGTTGCTGCTGCTTCGACTTGCGTTGCTTAGCGAAAGCAGCAGCAAAGCTAAATCAAAACTTTTTACACGGCGTCTGCTGCTGCTGATTCGCTTTTCGTCGGCGATCGTTTTCTGCTTTTGCTTCGACTGCGACTTCTGTTTTCTTCAGAAGCAAAAGCAGAAGCAAAATCACATGAAATGAAACTTGCTGCAGTTTTTTAAACACTGGCGGACACAATTGGTTCTACACAAATCGCACGTTAACAGACACTGCGCCGCGTCACACCTACCTTACTCAACTTCATTCGACACCGATCCTGTGCGCTTCGGAAATACAATTAAGTTCTCAGCGGTCCACTGTGATATGGTCGTCATTACTTTGTCCAATCATTTCTTTTAATGAAAAATCAATAAAGTTAATTCCGAAAGTGTTTAATATTTTATCACCAAATAATGTGTTTTCTTTTGCATAGTTAATGGTTTAATAAAAACTAAAAATTAAGTGCTGGATGTTTCCCACTAAATTGGGCATCCAATGTGTTCATGGTCCTTCGAGCCTTAACGAAAGGCACCCTCGGATTTCAATAGAGAAATCAAATCAAATAAACAAAAATTGTGGTAGCAGAAAACTAGTGCTGTGAAAAAAGCAAAAATAAAACATACAAATACAAATGTAAGTATTTGAAAAAAGATCAGTGAGGTGCAAACATACATACATATATGTTTTTTTTTTTTTTTTTTTTTTTTGTATTGGAGGGGGAATCTTCGAAAGATACCGTCATTTTTCCGGACGGTATGCACGATTCGTATTGGTCACTTAAACGGAGACCAGTACGCCTACGTACTAAACCCTTAACTCCATTGTCTTTGCTTGTTTATTTGCCCCACGGAACTGCCGTTAAGCATTACATCGTGAGGCCAAGCTTAGCCACTCGGCTCATCATTCACGCCATTCCGGCCTACTCCTCATTCATCCTCCTTCTAATTTCACTGCGTTGCCACTCATTCCTTCTTAGCTCTTTCAGAACTATAGCACACCATGCTCTCACACTATCCCACACTTGTTTCGAATCTATCATAAATCGCACTATGTTATCCGGTGTCACTCGTTCCGTTGTCACTTTCTCTATATCGGCTCTCTCCTTTTCATACCGTCGGCAGAAAAAGAAGATGTGCAGCGCATTTTCTCCGCTGCTGTCACAGAAGGAACAATTCGTCCCGTCGTCATGTCCATATTTATAGAGATATTCTCTAAAACACCCGTGTCCCGTCAAAAATTGCGTCAGGTAGAAATCTGTTTCTCCGTGTTTCCTTTCTACCCATTCTTGTACCTTTCTAATTAGCGTATGTGTCCATCTCCCCGTCGTAGCTAAATCCCATCGCTTTTGCCACTCATTGAGGCTTGTTTGCCTCTCATCCTTCCGTTCTTCAGCCGTTAGTCGCCTGCCAAGTCTCGTAGATCTTTCGTATACTCGTTTGAGTTCCATGGCCATTACCTCTGGTGGCATGATGCCCGCTAATATCCCAACCGCTTCGTAGGATACCGTACGAAATGCACATGTCACCCTAATGGCACTAAGCCGCATTGCTACCTTTGCTTTCTTAGCATACGTTTTTTGCTGGTCCCCATATGAGCGCCGCGTACATCAGAATTGATTGGCTCACCTTGGCCAATAGCGCACGCCTATTTTGGCTTGGTCCACCAATGTTAGCCATTATTCTCGCTAGTGCGGCCGTGGCACGTGCTGCTTTCTCACATGCCTTTTCAATGTGCGTCTTGTAGTTGAGTCTATTGTCTATCAGTACTCCTAGATACTTCATCGACTTCTGTGTCATGATACTATGACCGTCTATGTTTAGTTTGATGTCTTCGGGTTTTTTTCTACTTGTGATCAGCACAGCTTCGGTTTTTTGTCCAGCGAGTTGGAGGTTTGTTGCCGTGAGCCAATCTTTAATCATCGTCGCCGCATGATTGCAGAGGTTTTCAATTTGGCGAAGTTCTTTTGCCACTACGGTAATGGCAATATCATCCGCATATCCGATGATCTGCACCTGTTTCGGGAGTGGGAGACGCAACACCCCGTCATACAGTACGTTCCACAACAATGGGCCAAGCACAGAACCTTGCGGAACTCCGCCCGTTACCACATACTTCTTTTGCCCGTCATCCGTATCGTACAGCAACAGCCGGTCCGACAGGTAGCTGGATACAATCTTAACCAAGTATGCCGGGGTTTCGCAACGTTCTAGTGCTCTGATAATATGAGGCCAGTATGCCGAGTTAAACGCATTTTTGACGTCAAAGGTGACTACTGCGCAGTATTCTTTTGTGCCATACAGCCATCTGGTACCCTCTATTGCCTTGTTGGCTATGTCCGTAAGCTTCTTGATCGCATCAGTGGTTGATCTCTGCTTGCGGAATCCATACTGGTTGTCGGACAAACCTTTCTTATCTTGGTTTTCTAAATGCAGCTCTATTCGTGCACAGATTATCCTATCTAGAATCTTGCCAGTCGTATCCAGCATGCAGAGTGGTCGATATGAGCTGGGCTCTCCGGCTGGCTTATTAGGCTTCTGCAACAAGACCAGCCTCTGCTTTTTCCAAGATTTTGGGAATACTCCTTTTTGTAAACACCGCGTGAACAGCTCCGTGAAAGATCTCGTATTGTGCTTAATGGCAATCTTTAGGGCTTTATTTGGAATACCATCCACGCCTGGTGCTTTGGCATTACCAAATCTCTCTGCCGTTTCTAAAACCTCCACATCAGTGACTGTGGTGTTTTCTGTTTCAGCTGGTTCCTGTATGTTAACCGTTCGGTTCTCCAGAGGCTGCGCAGGGAATAGAGTCTCCACAACTGTTTTCAGTAGCGCTGGGCACGTTGGTGCTTGCCCTTTACCACCTCTTATTTTTGCCATTACCAGCTTGTACGCATCACCCCATGGGTTTTCGTCGATTTTTGCGCAGAGTTCTTTAAAGCAGCAGGATTTACTCTTTTTAATAGCTTTTTTAAGATCGCTTCGTTTGATTTTAAAGTATGCACGTAGTTGCATTTGTTCCGTGAGTCCCCGACTCCTTTGACACCTCCTTCTCGCTTTGTGGCATTCTTTCCTTAATTTGTCGATCTCCTCATTCCACCAGTAAACAGGCTTTCTATGGGCGCCATTTTTTTTCCTACACATTGAAGCGTCGCATGCTTTACTAATGTGCCTCATTAGGATCTCCGCTTGCCGATCTATGTTTTCCTGGAATGTTAGGTTACCGTCTAACAGGAGCTTAAAAAGTTCTACGTCAAGAGTTTCTATTTTCCACCCTTTCCTTTGTACCGTCTTATCGGACATACTCCTTCGGTTGATCGCTGAGTGTTCAATTTCGAACATAATTGCATGATGGTCACTATGTGATGTCAGTAAAGGTCGCACACCTGCCAATCTGTTGTCCGCGCCAGTGAGCTGCTAACGAAGGTTATATCAATAACGGAGCCCCGGCCGTTTTTCTCGAAGGTGTTCTGATTTCCGGTGTTCAGTAACACAATGTCAAGCGACGAGAATGCCTTTAGTAGGGCATCTCCACGCCTATTTGTACAGATGCTACCCCACTCCATCGCCCAAGCATTGAAATCGCCTGCGATCACATTCCTCGTAGTTGATGAAATTTCTCTAACCAGCTCGTCCAGGATTTTATCAAAATCACTCTGCGATATGCTTGGTGGTACGTAACAACTGTAAAAATTTATCCCAGAGATTTTCGCTCGTGTGTAGAAGGATTTCCCCAATAGCGGTTCGTCTTGAAACATTTTGCCTCCACATATCCATATGGCAGCTTTGTTCGTATTGTCAGATATCCATGAAGCGTCGCTTATATTTTTATACTGTTCACTTAGTATAGCTATATCGACCTTTTCCTCATAAACCGTCTGCTTGAGAAGCTCTTGTGCAGCCTCACAGTGATTGAGGTTGAGTTGCATGACTCTCATTTTTTGGTGATTTTACATGCTTCTATATATAACGGACACTTTTTACTACCGATTTGGTGATCGGTGCTTTCCCTGCCCTTTTTCTTACATGCACTACACGACGGGTTCTTATCGCATGCCTTCGCAAAGTGTCCAGTTTCTCCACACTTGACACAGCACTGGCTCCTATCATCTGGATTGTGGCATGTTTTCGCCAGATGGCCGTACTCAAGACATCTAAAACACCTCCTGAGATTTTGCTTCGCTCTTATTCTGCACACTACCCAGCCTATTTTGATTTTGTGTGCGTCCTGAAGTATTCTTGCCTCCAACGCGGGTAGGCTTACCACTGCAGTTTGGGTTCCTAAGTACGCTGGCCTGATGCTCTTAATCGAATTTCCATCAAAATTACTCAATTCCTTTATTTGTAGTCGTATAGCCTCGGCAATGTCTTCTTTAGTCGTGATTTCATCAAGGTCACGTATTTCTAACATGACCTCGTGAGTTAAAGCTTTTATCTGCGCCTTTTCTCCTAGTACTCTGCTTATTTCGGTCTTGAAAGTACCTGTGCTTTTCATTTGTGCCTCTTTCAACTCGAGCAGGATTTGTCCTTTAGCCGTCTTTCTGATCTTTGTTACATTTTCCGCTAGTTTCTGCAGGGTGTCATTTTTCCTCACAGTCCTTAGAATGTCGCTATATGACATGTCACCTGTTTTTTCAATGATTATTGCATCAGGTCGAGGAGGCGGCTTATGTGGTGCCTTCTTTTGTGGCTGACGCTTGACTGCGATCCAACCATCTTGCTTTCCCATTTCTTTATCATTGACTTTATCATTATCACGCTTTCCTTCTTTGTTTAGGGGAACTTCAGGTTTGCTCGGCCATTCCCTATGGGTGGTTTTGTTCTTCTTCGGTGGTGTTCTTCGCTTTGGTTGAACTTCGTCGCGAGGCCTCTTTGGCGTATTCTCTCCAGCTGTTGGTATGACGAGAAAGCTTCGTCGTGCTTCTTTATTGGCGATGTGCTCTTCCTGAGCACTTGCATGCAATTTTGCAATCACACTGACAAGATCTCTCATGGCGTTGTTGATAGTCCGCTGCGGTGGATGCATTGTTGCAATCAGCTTCTTGATCGCGTTCCCTAGTTCAGCCATACAGTCTCCATGAGGTTGTATCGCCTTTGCCAGGGGAGTGGTCTCGCCCAACGCTGGTGGTGATGACCTCGCTCTTACAGGTTTGTCAACACCAAGGTTTTTAATCGGGGACCTACCCAATTTTGGTGCCCTCTTAAAGGGATCTGCTTCCGTACTAGTCGCACTTCGGGGGGAGTTCTGCACTTTATTTCCACCATCACTCAGGCTTCCAGTGCTGCAACCTCCTATAATCCCAAAAATGTTGCTGCTGTTGTTGTTTGTGTTTTTGTTTCTTGCATTATTCTCCATATATTTAATATACCAGCGCATCGTGTGCAGGGGGGCGGGCCGAAATAAACAGGAACGGGTGTACCCTCGGGGACACTGCCCCTACCCCAGTTCCCTGAGGCCTGTCCTTCGCTTTACCAGTCCCGGAAAACACGGACGGACCGGCGCTCGCCCGGGGCAACGCAGGCTACTACTCCTGCGTCCAATGCACACTCCTTGACCAGGGCCCGAAGGGGCTGGTTCCTGATACACACCGCAGCAGACACTTCGGCAGAGCATGCTCACATCACCCTCTCCATCCCGCCAGCTGAGAAATCGCTGTTGACACTTTGAGGGACTCCCAGTGCGCCGCGGTGTGTACCGGTCATTTTTAATAACAGCCGCACCTAACATGGTGAACAGACGCTGACCAGGAAGCCGCCCATTGTGGGTCCGTCGCGCCTGGATTTCTGTTGTTCATCATGCACATGAGTGATGATGAGGGGGACACGTATTTCTGTGAGGCGGTGTCGATTCGCCACAGTCACAGGAGCTTCAGCGGATCTGCAAGCTTTTATGCCGCATCCTCCACTCCTGCCGCTCATCGTCGGGGATTGCTTATTCGTTTTAACTTATTTCGCAACTGACCTGCTACTACAGGCCGTTCGGCTATCCGCGACCTGCCGACCCCCCCGGTAGCTTAGAGCCCAGCTAGAGAGCCCAAATTCGATAGAATAGAACACTCCGTCCGGGACATACATATATGTATATACATATGTATGTATGTATATGCATAACTTTTTATTTACTGGCATAACGCAAAACCTAAAAAGAGGTGACAAAAAACTGTCAACTGTGAAAACACAAAAATAAAACACTAACTCATCGTTATAGAAACAAATACAACAGACAACACAGTGCAGTGGTACAAGAGAAAGAAAAATATATACACATACAGATATATATATATAAACAAATCTACATATATGTAAATATATATATACATTCTTATATACACATGGGGTTAAATACATAATAAGACAAAACTTAATGACAAATTCTTTCTAACATATATTTACCCAAAAAAAACAAAAATAGTCTTAACAAATTAAACCAAACGAACCCGAAGTCTAAAAGCGAAACAGAAATCATAAATAAATAATATTCGGGCGCGAACATAAAAGAACAAAAAAAAACGCGCGAAATTAAAAAAAAAAATCGGGCGCGAATAACACCCGAAACAACGCTAAAACCAAAGACAACGAACTGGAAGTGGAGAAGAAGGAGTTGACATCAGAGGCCCGAATAAACGCAGATAGATATACGCACAAACAACATTGCAAGTCATATCAGCTGGAAACGATTCGGAGAGGAGCACAGAAATTTAACGAAATGCACACACATACATACATACATATATACATACGTACAGCCGCATAATCCCCAAAAACCCTTATTGGAAAACAGAGTGAACGTATTATGTCCATTATTTATTTAATTTATGCACATGTGCATGTCTATGCCTAAAAATAAAATTTTATCAAAAATTTATCAAGAAAAAAAGGTTAATAATAACTTTGTGTTCTTAAAACACACCAAATTATCAAAAAAAAAATCAAATATGTATTTAATTGTAACATATTTCTGGCAGTCCTCCTTATACTTCATAAAGCATTAGGCTCGATTGCATACAACAAAAACGGAAAAAATAAAATATATTATATCTACATGTATATGTACATATGTATATACATTTTTAATCTCTCTAACTTTTTCAAAGAAAACATAAAAACATTTATATACAAACATACGGCAAAGGATCTGCCTGTGACACTAAACGAAATCTCCACATATTAACACTTATTCAAAGTCCACATTGGCAATTATCCAGCAATACCTCTTGTTCTTTGACAAACAAAAACAAGCAGGATTGCGTACAAAAAGCAAATTAATCTCTCTAAAGCTTAGTATCCAGCTCTCAAGAAATGTAAAAACTTCATATAAAAAAACGCTTAAGAAATAGACAAGAAACTTTCCTGCGAAAAATTTACTTGTGCTAGTGTGCAGCTCTAAAGTAATCTAGTACTTATTTTTAATACTTTTTTTCAATAAAATGCGAATATGGCAAACCTGGTTTTGCGAAGAAACATCAAATCAACAATTGTTTCTTGAAGGAAATTCAAAGTAATCGTTAAATTCGTCCTAAATTGGTTAAAATCATTATTATGAAATATATATCATTTTGAAATGTTGTATAAAACTTACCAATCATCAACAACATTCCTTAAATCGCAAAGAAAATATTTATGTTGCTACACACATACATACATACATATTACGCACAAAGTTTATTGTCTTTGTTTATTCTCTCTTGCTCTTCTAATGTGGATCATTCACAATGCGTAACCAGCTGTCAAAACTACTTGAAGAAATAATGTATTTTTTTTCTTGAGCAATTACTTGAGAGCTGGATACGAACCTTAACGAGCTCTCAACTGCTTAAGGAAACCATACTTATAAACACACAAACAATTCGTGCATATTTATGTAAATAGCGCATTGATCTCTTCAACGAGCTCTCAATTGCGCAAACCATAAGCACATACATATAAGTCCAAGTATTAGGGTGTACCTAAATACAAATCATTCGGACATCAAGTATTTTAATTAATAAAAAGCGCGGTTTTTAATACCAATTAACAATTCAAATATATTTTCGAACTAAAATATAAATAGATAATATTATTTTGCAAAAATGGTTAACAATAATAATAATCAAAATACACCTGTAGGAGTTACACGCCCAAAACAGGTTGCTAAATTTATTTCAGAAAGTGACAGTTTAACTACAAAACTCTGAATCGTTATTTGAAATCAAAAATCAAAATCTTAAAAATTTTTGGACTCGCCTCCAAGCGGTTCATGGCGCCATTATAGATTCTGACGATTCAGATACACACAATTTCAAATCCTCGGCTTACGTAATATACGAAAACTGCTTAGACCAGTACGAAGAAACAAAAGCGATGATCTCCGATCAACTAAAGCTCATTAAAGCAATTGCACCTACTCCCCACAGTAGAGTAGAGCTGCCACAAGTAGACAGTGAAAGGCAAGTTTCGGCACCCAGCTCGAGGTGCCCGCATGTGACACAGAACCATTCTATGGAGGTTATGAAGAATGGCCGTCCTTCCGGGACATCTTTACAGCCGTTTACGTCAACCATCCAAAACTATCAAAAGCACAAAAATTGTATCACCTCCGATACAAGACAAAAGGTCCAGCAAGCATCATAGTCAAACAATTCGCTCTTAATGACGATAAATTCAATTTGGCTTGGGAAGCTCTAAAAGCGAGATATGAAAACGAAAGAATACTGGTCGATAAGCAAGTAATGACACTATTAAACTTGCCTAAAATCAACAAAGAAACAAGTGAAGAATTTGTAACACTACAATCCACTGTTACTAATTTCCCACAGACAGCTGGGACCCAATTCTTTTAAACATTTGCACCGCCGCATTACTAGAAAAGTCGTTACTTCTATGGGAGCAATCGCTCTCATCACGAAAAAAGTGCCCAACGTGGCAACAAATGAAAGATTTTCTCACCACCCAATATGAAATTGCGAAAAGGTTAGAAGAAAATATAATCAAAACTAAGAACGTTAAACACGACCAAAATAGAAGCTTAAATAGACCCCAAGCTAAAAGCAAAACCAAATCAAACAGAATTTAAAAAAAACACAATCGTTCACATCCGAACAAAGAAAACATACGTCATGCGAACTATGCACAAGAGGGCATAAGCTTAAAACTTGCGAGAAGTTTAAAAAATTAAACATAAATGAAAGGAACAACTGTGTCAGGTCAAAAAGACTCTGTACAAACTGCTTGTCCCACTCACACAATCTTAATAATTGCAAAAGCAAATTTAGCTGCTTATATTGTCACAAAAGACACAATTCAATGCTTCATTACAGCAGATATCCCATCTCATCCCAAAGAAGCGCTTATACACGAAGAACCACGGGTTCAATTGCAAAAGCAAATCCTGAAACCCAAAATTTGAAAAAATTACAAGAGACACTATTTAGCTCAAAGGTACAAAAACCTCAAACGCTGCACAGCGAAACACAAAGTGGACTAGTTGCAGAACCAGTTTCCACCATACCAACTCAAGTTGGGGACAAATACCTTAATTCACAATTAAGGAATTTGCTAAAGTCAAGGAAATTTCCAATAACCAACAAATCTACAAAAGATCAGTATTGTGAGCACTTCTCTAAAGCCACAACTGCTCAATCAAATAATGGCCGGTACTCCGTACGACTACCACTAGAGCCACAACTTTCCAATACTCCACAAATTGGTTTAAAAAACAAAGTAAGAGTTACCTCTGACAGTCCCTATATTAAAAGGACATACTACTTTTCGGCTTTCGCCAATAATGGAAAAACAAAACAAAAAAAAAATTCTGAACAAATCCTAGAGCGGTGGCGCACTACTACTTGTCAAATTAGTACATACGCACTTAAATATTACATATACAAAATTTTCCAAAAAGTCGAAAAATCGACACCTATAATACAATATGGGACAACTCAAAATTAACGTTAAGTGATCACCAAATTCTCAATGCGATACAGTGACGCACCTACACTTTCAAAAGTTAATGGTGCCTTTTATCGCATCTTTTCAAGCACGCCTCATATGGGTAGGTTAAGCGAATCAGCTGCATAAAGCTTCAAATTAATTATGAATAATTATCTACTCTAGGAATCGTAGCCGTTCTTCTCTCACAAAGTCCCTCCATTATCACAGTCTTAACTCCAGGGCTAAGCAGTACCCATTCTGGCCATATCTGAGCCAGGCGTGGAGTTACTATCCTTCAAAAGCCGAGAATAAATAAAATCCAAACAATTGCCGATAATACAAAAAAGGAATATAAACACAATGGTATGCCAAACCGATAAAATAAGAAATTGTAAATAACCGCTAATACAATAAATAAAAGTAAACAGGATGGAGTCATGTGTAGAAGTTCACGCAAGTGAGGAAAGTGCTCTGATCGCCTTTCACTTGGGAGTGGCCAGAAACGATTCTTTTACATATGACTCAAGCAGCTCACGACTTCCGGTCTTTGACCAAGAACATCCTTTTGAAGGCGAGCTAAAGTGAGAAGGCGAAACATCCCCTGCATAGGGTTGTGCGCTGGGTTTGGGACCCGCCACGTAAAAAAACACCCCCAATGAAAAGGAAAAAACAGCCTCGGATGAGAGATCCCCCTTTGATGACGACCACGGCAAACGAAATAAGGACTATGATTTGAGGGCAAGCACCTGGAATGTCCGGTCCCTTAATTGGGAAGGTGCCGCTGCCCAGCTGGTAGATGTCCTCGTAAAGATAAAGGTTGACATCACCGCCGTCCAAGAAATGCGATGGACGGGACAAGGACAGAGACGAGTAGGTCCTTGTGACATTTACTACAGTGGCCATATAAAGGAGCGCAAGTTTGGTGTTGGATTCGTGGTGGGAGAGAGACTCCGTCGCCGAGTACTATCATTCACTCCGGAGAATGAACGTCTAGCCACAATCCGCATCAAAGCGAGGTTCTTTAACATATCGCTGATTTGCTCCCACGCTCCGACGGAAGAGAAGGACGATGTGACCAAAGATGCCTTTTATGAGTGCTTGGAGCGCACTTATGAGAGATGCCCCCGCCACGATGCCAAATCGTGCTTGGCGGCTTCAACGCCAGGGTGGGCAAAGAAGGTATCTTTGGCACTACGGTCGGTAAATTCAGCCTCCACGAGGAAACATCCCCAAATGGGTTGAGGCTGATCGACTTCGCCGAGGCCCGAAATATGGCTATCTATAGTACTAGATTCCAGCATAAGAAGATACATCAAGCTACCTGGCTGTCTTCGGATCGAAAAACCACCAACCAGATCGATCATGTTGTGATAGACGGAAGACACGTCTCCAGTGTTTTAGATGTGCGTGTGCTCCGAGGTCCTAACATCGACTCGGATCACTATATTGTTGCAGCCAAAATTCGCACCCGCCTCTGTGCAGCAAAAAACGCACGCCAACAAACACAAGGAAGGTTCGACGTCGAGAAGCTGCAATCACAACAGACAGCCGAACGATTTCCTACTCGGCTTGCACTCCTGCTCTCTGAGAGCACTCGTCAACAACTCGGTATAAGGGAACTGTGGGACAACATTTCAAGCTCCTTACGTACAGCTGCAACCGAAACCATTGGTTTTCGGAAAGTGCAAAGGAACAGCTGGTACGACGAGGAGTGCCGTGTCGCAGCGGAGAGAAAACAGGCTGCCTACCTCGCAACGTTACGATCGACCACAACACGTGCGGGATGGGATAGATACCGAGAGTTGAAGAGGGAAGCGAGACGCATTTGTAGACAGAAAAAGAAAGAGGCCGAAATGCGTGAGTACGAGAAGCTTGATAAGCTGGCCGACAGGGGTAATGCTCGAAAATTCTACGAAAAGATGCGGCGGCTTACAGAAGGTTTCAAGACCGGAGCATACTCTTGTAGAACCCCCCAAGATGATTTAGCTACCGATGCCCAGAGCATACTTAAATTATGGAGGGAACACTTCTCCAGCCTGCTGAATGGCAGTGAACACACAACACCAGTAGAAAACGAACCCGATACCCCAATCAATGACGATGGAGCAGATGTTCCATTGCCCGACCATGAAGAAGTTCGAATAGCAATTGCCCGCCTGAAAAACAAGAAAGCGGCAGGGGCCGACGGATTGCCGGCCGAGCTATTCAAACACGGCGGCGAAGAGCTGATAAGGGGCATGCATCAGCTTCTTTGTAAAATATGGTCGGACGAAAGTATGCCCAACGATTGGAATTTAAGTGTGCTATGCCCAATCCATAAAAAAGGAGACCCCACAATCTGCGCCAACACCGTGGGATTAGCCTCCTCAACATCGCATATAAGGTTCTGTCGAGCGTATTGTGTGAAATATTAAAGCCCACCGTCAACAAACTGATTGGACCTTATCAGTGTGGCTTTAGACCTGGTAAATCAACAACCGACCAGATATTCACCATGCGCCAAATCTTGGAAAAGACCCGTGAAGGAAGAATCGACACACACCACCTCTTCGTCGATTTCAAAGCTGCTTTATGCCGCGATGTCTGAATTTGGTATCCGCTCAAAACTAATACGGCGGTGTAAACTGACGTTGAGCAGCACTCAAAGCTCCGTCAAGATCGGAAAGGACCTCTCCGAGCCGTTCGATACCAAACGAGGTTTCAGACAAGGCGACTCCCTATCGTGTGACTTTTTCAATCTGCTGCTGGAGAAAATTATTCGAGCTGCAGAACTTAATCGAGCAGGTACAATCATTAACAAGAGTGTACAGCTGCTGGCGTATGCCGATGATATAGATATCATCGGCCTCAACACCAGCGCCGTTAGTTCTGCTTTCTCCAGACTGAACAAGGAAGCAACTCAAATGGGTCTGGCAGAAAACGAGGGCAAGACGAAATATCTCCTGTCATCAAACAAACAGTCGTCGAACTCGCGACCTGGCTCCCACGTCACTGTTGACAGTCATAACTTTGAAGTTGTAGATAATTTCGTCTATTTAGGAACCAGCATTAACACCACAAACAATGTCAGCCTGGAAATCCAACGCAGGATTACTCTTGCCAACAGGTGCTACTTCGGACTGAGTAGGCAATTGAAAAGTAAAGTCCTCTCTCGACGAACAAAAACCAAACTCTATAAGTCGCTCATTATTCCCGTCCTGCTATATGGTGCAGAGGCTTGGACGATGACAACAACCGATGAGTCGACTTTGCGAGTTTTCGAGAGAAAAGTTCTGCGAAAGATTTATGGTCCCTTGCGCGTTGGCCACGGCGAATATCACATTCGATGGAACGATGAGCTGTACGAGATATACGACGACATTGACATAGTTCAGCGAATTAAAAGACAGTGGCTACGCTGGCTAGGTCATGTTGTCCGGATAAATGAAAACGCTCCAGCTCTGAAAGTATTCGACGCAGTACCTGCCGCGGGAAGCAGAGGAAGAGGAAGGCCTCCACTCCGTTGGAAGGACCAAGTGGAGAGGGTCCTGGCTTCGCTTGGAATATCCAATTGGCGCCACGTAGCGAAGAGAAGAAGAAACATTTTTTTACTTTAATAATAAGTCGTCAAAACACGCAAAAGGAAATTACAACCTCAAGCACCACTGCTTACACAATATAAAAATTTGTATTAAAATCGAAATTGCTTCTTACAGGTAAAATTCTGTGCCCCCGGCTACTCCACCAACAGTAAGCCGAATTATATACATCGGCTTATACATAATACTAGGCAAAATATTCGTCTAGGGGGCCCAGGATGTTTAAATGAGTTAAGCATCCCCCCACTCTACCCAGAAAAACTGGCACACACTAATGAACCTCTGCTCAATACTATCATAGTCGATGACACCACTCTCGTACACAACACAACTCACCACACTACATCAACCCACTCAACAAAAGGATGGGGAAAAGGATAGCGGACACTATTGGTTCTACACAATTCACACGTTAACAGACACTGCGCCACGTCGACACCTACGTTACTCAACTTCAATCGACACCGATCCTGTGCGCTTCGGAAATACAATTAAGTTCTCAGCGGTCCACTGTGATATGGTCGTCATTACTTTGTCCAATCATTTCTTTTAATGAAAAATTAATAAAGTTAATTCCGAAGGTGTTTAATATTTTATCACCAAATAATGAGTTTTCTTTTGTTAATGTTAATGGTTTAAATAAAAACTAAAAATTAAGCGCTGGATGTTTCCCACTAAATTGGGCATCCAATGTGTTCAATTAGAGAAATTGCGCTCTCCACAAATAACGGACACTGGAAGTGTTGGCAATACCCGTATTGCTGTAAATAAATTTAGAACGATATCTATTAAATCGTTAAAACAAATTTAATTCAAAACGTCTAGTTGCTTGTTTTTATGAAAAATACGTCTTGTACTTCTGTTGAAATTTGTTATATCCGTCAATCCACCCTGAGTTAATAACATTTTTCATGTTTTCAAAAAATGTTCAAAAATGGCTGAGTATATAAGACTATGCAGCTGGTCAATTCTAAATAAAAATCCAAAAGTATCAATAATAGCAAAATAGAAATAATCTAGGCAGTTTTTCCAAGTATTGAAAGTAAGATTGAAGATGGAATTTTAGAGCCTCTTCCATTTTTTGAGGAGGATGTATCTCTTAATTTTGATAAGGCTGCGCAAACTAGTAGGGGTCTGACAGCAGATACAGAAGGGAAGAAGAAATTTAGGGAAGAGAATAGGGGTTTGAAAATAAAGTTAGATGAAAAAGAGCAGGAAAATAGAATTTTAAAGGCCCAGTTAGTTGAAATGGCCGCAGAGTTAGAAAGATGTAGGGAACAGCTATGGAATAGCTCATTTAGGGAACAGTCAGACCTTCTTTCTTTAGTCTGTACTAAAGTTCCTCCTTAGTTAAGTTCTTGCATTAGGAGTAGTTTTATAGATAGTAATCGCCGTACCCATGGTCGGTGACATGACAATTTTTTTAAAACGATAGCTTTGGGTGTATTTTTTTTTGTTTTTTGTCGCCAATTGCTTATCGGCACCAATTAGATTTTCCATCCGAGAGTACTTTGGAAAATTTTGCTACAGACTGGCCCCGTTTCCCAGGTTGCACCCAAAACAGCATAAAATCATTAGAGATTAGGAGTAGGGGATTCCATTTCGAACAAAAGTTCGTGTCGGTTTCATGTGATGAAATGTCACTGAAATGTCATTCGTATGATAGGAAATTCGATAGATGATAGGTATTGAGGATTATGGCGATGAAAATCGCACTTCTAGATTAGCAACAACTGCAATGACCATAATGGTGCAAGATATAGGTCCCACCGATTAGCTTATTTTTTCGTAAAAGGTTCCTGCAAAGGGGATGTCCTCAAGAAATACATTCTTGAAGCTATCCCAATACCTTCCAAAAAATGAAGGTTAAAGTCGCGTCTCAATCTTGAGTAATACGGTTGCTTCTAGGAGCCCTTAATAGGAGCTTTATTAATACCGCGGAATTCGTTTCGTTTTTTAATAAATTATTTGATATTTTAAATAGCAGTTTCGTTGAAGCTGTTTTACCCACTAAAAAAAGTGTTTGTAGAAAATATACTAGAAAGCAACAAGACCAATAATTTTAGTTTTATAAAGGGGTGGATGTTAAATATTAACAGTTTAAGACGATTGTGGCGATTTTTGTCACACTCAGGATTTCCGTACCTGGAGACGAGAGGACCATGTCAGAACAGTTTAGAACATTTTTCGAAGCAGAGAAGGTACTAGTGTAATGCCCTATGTGTTCTCTAGTTTATTCAGGAAATCATGGAGCTTACGTTACGTAAACATCGTAAAAAAAGGAAACTGTGAGCTGCCTTTAGAACCTGATGCTACAGTAATTTCGGAACATAGTAATAATATTCTACTTAATGTATGAAATGATTCACTATTGAAAGACCTTTCTTGGCAGGATTTTCAAGGTTTACCACGGCCTGAACAATCCCTCGTTAGATCAATCCCATTAGATATTAGTTAAGAAATTAATTTTTTGAAAGAAAATGCGTCTAGCTACTTTATTTAAAATTTCAAACTGTTCACATGTTCCCTGCCTTTACTATATTTAAGATATGAAGTTTCTTCGGACGAATTCATCATCATGCATCAAAATCAAATAGATAAATGCAACTTAGTGAAGCCCCCTGAGGACTTTATTGCATTTGATGTTAGGCCCTTTTTGTGTTGTGATAATTGTGACCCAAAAATAGTTATAGCCCTTTTTATTAGAATTAGAATATATTTATATAATAACGAAATTCTTAAATAAAGAACTTTCTGTCCCTAATTTTAAAAATAAAATTTTGTGTGTTTCACACCTATAGGTTTCAATTTTTTATTTTTTAGTGGTTACAATAAGCGAACTTAAACTTACGATAGAAAATAAAAAAGTAAAAATTTTTGAAGTTATACTTTTTATGCGAGTTTGGAAAAGGTTGCTTAAATGTTTAAGGCTTACATATTTACGCTAGCTTGTCGACGAAGATGTTCGAGGAGCAAGGGAAGCGGTGACAATCGGCGATCGTTTGTTAGTTTCGTTCGGCAAAGCGTGAGTTTCGGCTATGCCACTAAAGGCCAAATTAATGGTTTTTGAGGCAAAAAATCAATTTTTAAAGTGCACTATTTCAAAAAAGGGATAATGGCATTTTTTAATAAACATTTTGAAATACCCAAAAATACAAAAATTAGAGTCAGGTGGCAACCCACGTCTTAAAGCCAAGCTGTCAAAGTTGTAGTTTTTTTTTTGGTTTGTTTTGTTTTCTGACATTCACCTTTATAGTGCCTAACATTAATCCATTGTTTAACAAAATATTATAATTGTATACAATTTTTATAAAATGGAAAATATTAATTCAGGTATGTAAAAAAATGTTATTAATAAGTTTCATAAAAATGTTGTTGTTGTAAATTTTTTGTTGCATCAAAGTGTGTCGTATTTACTGTGGAGTTTTGGTTATTGACCTCGTGTTTCTTGGAGTAGTACTTTGTTTATTGGTAGGTATTTGTTGAACAATATATATGTGGAGAAAGGTAATGATGTGTACTTTCATGTGGTTGTAATTTCAGCCCAACTGCTCTAAATTATTTATATTTTCCTTTTAAGATTGCGTAAAAATAAAAAATACGGATATAGTTAAATTTTGGTTAGATAATAACCGTAATGCTACGATTGTTGTCAACTGGATTTTCAAGAAATTTAATAGAAGTGTGGATGACGAACGTATGGCGTCAATCAAAAAGAAAATTAACAATTTTTGTGCAAATGCTACCCAAAAGTGGAACAAGAACCAAAGATGTGCGAATAGATTTGAGAACAACGAAAGTTTATGGCTATCAAATGTGACCGAATTTAAAATTTCTGAGAGTGATATCGCAAACAAAAGAGGTCGCACTCATGTTGGATACAGCGAGGGAAGTGCGAGGCAAAAACGAAAACTTTCTTCCGAAGTATCGACCGTACAGGGTTACGATACCAATTAAAATATGACAAATTCGAAATGCTGAGAACAAATTACTAATACAACAAAGAAAAAGTGAAATTCAACAACAATTCTGGGAGAAAATGGGTCTTCATGTCCATAAGCCGAAAAGTAACGGAAGTGGATCAACAAACGACGGCAATACGGCGCGAAAAGCATTTTCAAATCTGGAATTATTTGCTTCAATAACAAACGTTAACATCGAGTTTTTAAAACACTTACAAGTCATACTAATTGCAATTTCTTGTAATTTTGAGTTAAGTGTCGAAAACTTGAAGAGTTTTTGTTATAGAACTGCCGAAATATATTTTCAATATTACGAATGGTACCTAATGTCAGCTACGTTGCATAAAATTTTAGCACATTCTTCACAAATAGTATAAGCCTCAATCGTGCCTCTTGGATGCGCTGGAGAAAGTGCTTCTGAGGCGAGAAACAAATTTTATAAAAGGGATTGCATTGAGCATGCACAAAAAGACTCTAGAGAACACAATATATCTGATGTTTTTAACAGAGCCATGGATTCTTCTGACCCATTCTTATCCAGTATTTGTCTAAAGAACCGTCATTTAGCAAAAAAAAAATTTGCAACTTCCAAGAGAAGTTATTCCTCTTTTAAAGATTCCAGATGTTCCTGAATATCAATTGCCGACTACGTCAAATGCTATCGCAAATGAAAATTTTTCTGATTTCGAATGTGAGGCAGAGGATCTATCTCTTTTTAATATAGAGTTAGAAGTTGATGAAACAGTGGACAATTTTGGAGTAAGAGTTACTTATAATATACTAACTTTTATAAAATTTAATGTTCTCTTTTTAGTGGAATTAAATCGTGATGGCATTGGAAGCCCAAATTAATTTGTAAGCCGATCACTAGCAAAAGAAGACTTATTTAATTTCATGGTTTTGTGTTAATAATTTTATTAGTAAATAAATGTTATTTCTAGCAGAATGCTCCATTTTCCAAGGACCGTGTTTTCTATTAACTCTCCCACCGCTAACTTACTTTTCCGGTCAATGCAAGTGGGCATTATAATAATTTTAACGTGGTAAACAATATAGTTACCAGAAGTGGGCGTGGTTAGGGCGGATCGACTTGAGATCTTTATCGAAGAGTAAAATGCCCATCGTAGTCACCTGTACTAAATTTTGAAGCTCTAGCTGCTTCCTGTGATTTCTTGCCTCAAAAACCATTCATTTGACGCATAGTGCATGCGAAGGATGCGTGCGACATTTGTTATTATGAATGTATGTACATATGTATGTATGTGGCTCACATTTGCTTTCGCAAACATACAGACAAATGTGCCAAAGAAATAATATACATATGTGTGTGCGACACTTGTTATTATGAATGTATGTATGTACATATTAGAGAGCTGCAACGATCACAATTTTTTCAATCATACCCGATCATTGACTCAGATTTATTGTGACGAAAAACTTTGCTTCAACAAAAATGAATGATCGTAAGCGAGTGTGCTCAAAGTGAACATTCAGTTTCATCACTGTTGCTTGTTTCGTAATGATTTTGTTCGATCGAACGCCTTATGTGAGCAGAAAAGAATATTCGAGCAGAGAATGTAAAATATAGAGAAGGTGCAGGTTCGATGTCGAACATTTTATAAAATTGTGATACAGAGTTTCACCTCACAACCACAGAATTCACGATGTGAAATGTTAATCAGGGGTGTGGTGGAATCCAAGACAGAATTGCATAGCTGTCAGAATTGCAAACCAATTCTGATTTTAAATGGTGTCACAGAATCTGATTGGATTTTCGTCTTTTCGAACATACGCAAAACCAATATTCGAACCAGCTGTTTACTAATGTGACAAAACTTGCAAATGAATACATACAAGCAATCCTATTAAAGTTTTTAATGAGTTCCGAATTAAAGAAAGATTTTAAAAGATAACATTTATTCAATGAATAAACCGGCATTTGGATGTTAAATTTCGTTATTTCATTTTTATGACTTTTCTTAATTGGCGGGCAGGATAGAAAAAAAAACTGAACGTCATATGGGATTGGGGCAAAGTTTATTATTTTTGGCATTAAATTATCTTCTATTTAAACTAAAAAAAGTTAAGTTTGAACATACTTATATTTAAAGTAAAATTTTTTTTGACCAATTTTTTTTTAATTTTAAAAAATTTTACAATTTTTATTTTATATTTTTCCAGTTTAAATTTAACATAAATTATTAAAAAATATGAATCTCTTTGAATTTTTTGTTTCCTATAGAAATCGCGACCTGCATCCTGCCCGCCGTCTGGCATATGCACATGCGATAAGCATCTGGCAATTGCTTTTCAAAGGCAAATGTAAAAGATTTCGTATCAAAAAAGTTTGCGGATGATGTTTAAATATGTAACTATAAATCCTATAAATTTCGCTTCAATCAATTATTTCTTTCCTTCCCAAAAAAACCGATTTTTTAAGCCTCTAAAAAAGGCTCCCCTCTTAAATATCGGCATTTTTTTTTTCAAAAACTCAATAATTAAGACATTTCGTGTTTTATTCTTATGTTTTCTCCTATAGAAATAAAGATAAATTAATTCGTAACATTAAAATAACTTGATTTCTTAACTGGCATTTCAAATCTGTGTGCGACTATCCTCTTGATTTGTTTCTGACAGCAAAACCGATAAAATTGGTTTCCGTGACACCCAAAACCGATACAAATTCTGTTTTGAATATCAAACCAATAATATCTGAATTCATGACACCTACTGCTTTTTTAGATCGGTTTCAATTCTGATTCCGACAACTATTAGATTCCAAAACACCCCTGAATATTTTTAACAGTTCTCTCACATACTCCACCAGTGAGTATAAAGAGAAATAATATAAGTATGTACGGCATATGATTCCATAGCATGTATGTATATTGAATATGGAATATTGAAGAAAAATAAGTTCTTTGATATTCCATTTATAACAGCTAAAAATGTGTACAAATACAGCTCTCTCACATACTCAAGAATATGAAGAGACATAAATAAACATATGTATGTATGTATGCAAATTAATTCCCGTAACGAGGGAATTTAAAAAAAAATATATTTTTTACATCCGTGAACGCGCGGATTAAATAAGAACACTTGTGGTTATGGTGGATTGCAAGATACAAATCAAATCTTTATTTCTAAATTACTAGTATTTACACAATTTGGTTTTATTTACTTAAAGTTAAAGCTGAAGTGTAAGCATCAGCTTGATTGAATCCAGAACAAAGAGTTAAATTACAATTTTAGCTGTGACAGCAAATTCCAACAGAACGTTAAGTGGTTTATTGTTATTGTTATGCCTTCTTGTGAGGGCGAGCGATATGGATTGGATGGAGAACGGAAAAAGCATATCGAATTCTTAAATAATCAAAAACGTTGATTATATTTCTAATTTATGAGGCAGTGTAATTGCAGAGTGCAAAGATTCAATTTTGTTTACAGTTATGGTAAGGTTTCTATGCGGAGGCTGTCGTTAACTTGCATGCTCCTTATGATACTCCTAGCCACAGCATTGTGATATTTTCATGCTTCAATTTTTGCTTTCAACTTGGGAATCGCAATGTATGCAAATATGTAAGTATGTACATATGCTTTTGCGTTTTGCCATCGGCATTTCCATATTGGCATGTGCAAATAATTATAATATGAGGTATGAATGCATGCATAATAATATTTATAGTCAATTTGGACTTGCATATTTAATAATTTTATTTGATTTTTACATAATGTACTATGCTATAAATATTTTTGTATTATATTTCTTACTAATAGAAATTAAATTTACAATAAAAATATATTCATATACAGGGTAGGCCATTTAAAGTTGACCCATTTGCCCATTTGCCAAAATTAAGACGTCGCGGATAATCAGCTGGGTTTAGTTTTTGTGCCATTTGAATTTTATATGGAAACATCTTCAAATCTTTATGAATTATGCGTCGGAGAGTGGTGCGAGAGATGTCTAATTCCTGAGAGCGGCGATAACTCGATGTCGATGGAGTCTCCTCAATACTGGCTCGTACAGCTTCGATATTTTCATCAGAACGTCTTGTGCGTTGTCTGGATGCATGACTGGCATTACTGAGATTACCGGTGTTCACAAATTTTGCGTATAAAGACTTAATTGTGTTCTTAACTGGAGCACTTTTCACTTTATTTTTTTTGCGAAACGCACGTTGAGTTAACACAATTGAAAAGTTATTTTGAATATAAAGCTGAACAATTTCAGCGCGTTCTTTTGGAGTGTACTGTTCCATGGTATAAATTGTCTTCGAATGACGCTTCTAACGCGGTATGACATTAGCCGATTTGTCAGCGCTGTTAAAAGTTACAGCGTTGCCAGATGGGTCAACTTTAAATGGCCTACCCTGTATATGTATGTATGTACATCTTCTATCATATTAATCTTATGTACATACCTGCCCATGCTCATATGAATGCATGTATAGCATGTGCGCGTTCACAAATTCAAATCATGATTTTATCACTTATCAATATATTACATGTGCGCGCATTGATCTGCATGTTCATACATTCATATACATTTATATGTACATATATTTGTATACATTGCCGAACAAATAATGCACAAGCTTACAAACACACATATGTGTACACATGTGAATATCACCAACAAAAAATTGAAGCATTGTTCTACAAAAACAAAAATTGTCCAAATAGCAGAAGCATCACAAGTCATTATGGCAGCCGAATTGGCGAAGCCCAAATGTAGTAAATTTTACAACAAAAACGATTTCATATATAAACGCAGGCGCCTATGCCACAAACGACCTCGATTTATTCATATAAACAGACGCCGTAACATCTCCCCGAGCATGCCTTTGCCTACAAGCGTCTTTTCGCGACGATGGCAAAAGCTAAAAATCATAAATTGAACAACTTTCTGATGCTACTTCACAGAAAGAAGTGAGAAAAGTGGCAACATATGAGTTGTCGATTTATAATATTTGTCTAAAATATTTTTGCGTGACAAAAATCTGCGTCGATATGTATTCATGCTCATACGTATACATACATACATATTTACACACGTTGGAAGGGGAAGCTGCTACAGGGGCAAGGGAAGCGGTGACAATTGGCGGCCATTCATTTATTTTTTTCGGCACAGCTTGGATTTTCTATCATCACACAAGTGCTGTACACAATGAGCGCGACAGACTGCAAACGACAGCTGTCAAATATTAGAATACACACGTTCTTAGGGACACAGTTATAGAGGCAGCTGCACAACTACATAACTGTGTCCTTAAGAACGTGTGTATTTTAATATTTGACAGAACAGTCTGTCGCGCTCAATGTGTTCAGAACTTGACTCTTTGACAGAACGCCAGTTTCGGCCATTGGTTGATCGTGACAAGGGAGATGCAAAAGATGCCTGCGATACTTGTTATTATGAATGTACGGACATATGTATGTGGCTCGCATTTGCTTTCGTAAACATACAGACAAATGTGCCAAAGAAATAATATATGTACACTAGCTGACCCGGCAAACGTTGTTTTGCCATGTATATTATTTCTAGGAAACATTTTTTTAGTTCAATAAAAATAACTATGTACTACTAAGTGTGCGGGGATGTACTTATAATCGAAAGCATTATAAAGGTTGGTACGCAGCTCTCAAGTAATTGCTCAAGAACAAAAATGCATTATTTCTGAAGTAATATTGACAGCTGGTTACGCATTGTGAATGATCCACATTAGAAGAGCAAGAGAGAATAAACAAAGTAAACAAACTTTGTGCGTATGTATGTATGTATGTATGTGTATGGTAACACAAATATTTTCATTGAGATTTAAGGAATGTTGTTGACGATTGGTTGGTTTTATACAACATTTCAAAATGGAACATACTTTATAATAATGATTTCAACTAATTTAGGATGAATTTGACGATTACTTCGAATTTCCTGCAAGAAACAATTGTTGATTTGATGTTTCTTTGCAAAACCAGGTTTGCCATATTCACATTTTATTGAAAAAAGTATTAAAAATTAGTACTAGCTTTCTTAAGAGCTGCGTACTAGCACAAGTAACTTTATCGCAGGAACGTTTCTGGACTGTTTCTTAAGCGTTTTTTTATATGAAGTTTTTACGTTTCATGAGAGCTGCGTACTAAGCTTAAACAATGAAAGTATGCTTTATTTACGTTAATAAATTAATTCTTATTAAAGTAACGAATATATTTTAAATTACAATTTTTGGTAGCTTTCTAAATATCAAAAATAATTATTCATATTATCCTATCAATTATTGAAAAAAAAAAATAATCTCTCATTGCAATAGAGTGTACAATATTCTTGGTTAGTCCGTCTTTAGCCAACACAAACAAACTGGAGGGTTTTCCCACGCGAGAACATGCCACATATAGTTGTCCGTGGGAAAAGCATGGTGTTTCCAAATCTAAGCCACATACAGACAATGTCTGGGATTGTGACTTATTGATCGTCATAGCGAATGCCATTCTAATGGGGAATTGAGTGCGTTTGAATTCAATTGGCACATCTGTAGTAATCATACTTGCCATTCAAGATGATGGCTTCAATGACGTTTTTCATTAATTTTTTAATGACTAACCGTGTGTGACGTGGTGGGTTTAAATTGCGAAGCAGAATAATCGGAGATCCAACCTTCAATTGTAAATGATGTGGTGGCATGCCTGGCAAATCCAATAAATTTAAAAACTCAATGGGATAATTCACAGTCTCGTTGGTATCGCAAACTGCATCGATAGATTTGTATGACACCAAGTCCCCAGGCAACAACTGTTGAATCTTTAAATTTAACCCATTGACGTCCACATTTTTAGCTGCCAAAATCGCTCTTTCTGCCAGCCACTTACGATTTGCATATTGTGTGTGTACGTCGAGAAATATGTGATCGATGAGAGTATTTTGCGAGTCGATGATTGTGCAGAAGTCCGTCTGTAATTTGATGCATCCAGTATTTTCATGTACATCAACTTTCCCATTACCAATATCTAACAGTTGTTTAGAGAAATTTTCGGCGGATGGATCCTGAAGCATATGAACGCGCATGTTCACCGTCAGTTGTACTTTTTCAACATTACGCCATAGTCGCGATGATTTTAAGCAAGCATTAATTTCATCAGCGTACGTTGAACGTGGAATAACGGAAAGTGTTTGTTTAAAATCACCAGAAAGGAGTAACAAAGTGCCGTCAAATAGTTTATCATTTTTTTTTTATATCCTTTAATGCCCTATCTAATGCCTCAAGCGAATGTTTGTGTGCCATAGTGCATTCATCCCAAATAATAATTTTACATTGTTTCAGCACTATGGCCATAGACGATTGTTTTTTTATGTTGCACACTGCATCTGGATTATTTTGAATGTTCAACGGCAGCTTAAATGCTGAATGAGCTGTTCTGCCTCCATCTAATAAAGTTGCTGCAATGCCAGAAGATGCAACGGCCAATGCGATGTCATTTTTTGATCGTATCTCGATCAGAAGTAATGAAATAAGGAATGTTTTGCCAGTTCCACCTGGTGCATCCAAAAAAAAGAATCCTCCTTGTCCTGCCGATACTGCCAGCATGATGCGGTCGCAAATAATTTTTTGTTTATCATTTAGTAGTGGAACATTGCGACTAACAATGCCTGCCATTTCTACAGTATCGTACTGTAGTTCACGATTGATATCTGTGTTGAGTAAATCAGATGCAAATTCGCAATAGCAATGCAAAGATCCTCGATAGCTATCAATGCTTCATTGTACATTGCATCACTGAATGATATCGTTAGATCATTGCACCTTGTACGATGTCGATACAATATATCATCAGTCATTGAATTTTTGTGATTATCCCACAACATTTGTGCTCGGGCCGGGAAACATGTAGTCAGTACTATAGCAAATAGTAGACGAATTTGTGATCCTGTGCAGTTTAATGTTGCTTCAGCAAGCGTACTGTCCCAATGATTGTCGTCTTCTAGCAAGCCTAGAGCAAGGCATGCATCTTTATTTAGTATTATTATTTATTTTTTATTTTCCGCACGGACCATGAATCATGTTTGCAGTAACAATATCAAACAGTAATTGATCAGTAGACGGATCTGGAATCTCTGCAGAAATCAAACTGTCGATGTTTTCAGCACGTATTTTGTCGACCAACCAAATTAAAATGTGAGCATGAGGTAATCCACGCTTTTGCCATTCAACTGAATACATTCAACAACGTGTGGAGCCAAATACATGCAATTTTGTAATAAAGTTGATTAAAGACTTTAATTTTTGTTTAAACACACGTGCTGTAATATCATGACGGTTTATTGCATTTTGTCCTGGTAATAGCAACGATGTAACTTCCTGCCATTTTGGATTACATGTAAAAGTGATGAAAAGACACGGTCGTCCATATTCACGCACGAAAGTCATGGCATCCTGAATGTATTCTTGCATGTGACGTGGACTACCTACGTACGATGATGGTAAGATAACAGAGTTACCGATTTCGGCAGTGTCAGAAAAAAATTTTTTAATTTTCTTCGCGGAAAGTTAAAAAAATGTAGGGATGGACCACCCTTAACATTTAGGAGGATGAAAAATAGATGTTGTCCGATTCTCCACCCTAGTCGATATGCACGCTATGTTTCACGGAAATCGGTCGAGCGGTTTCAGAGGAGTTCAATAACGTACACCGTGACACGAGAATTTTATATATTAGATGTACATACACATGGCATAGAAATTCTATTGGTGCAAATATGGAAATGATAACGAAATAATGCGAACATGCATATTTCATGAAGGTCATCAATTTTCTTTGAAGAAATGAAGATCATTTGACACATCTTCACTTTGTAGTAGTCGAAATAAATATAACTTCTTTGAAATAATTTAAAAATTAAAAAATATAATTAAATTATTTTTTAACTAATTTATCACGGTTTTGTAAAAAAATTAAAATTTTTACAATTTTTCTAAAAAAAATGGTTCATATGATGCAAGGTAATCACGCATATGTGATACAGAGAATGCTTTTTCACATTCATTGTGTGACTTTGTATATTTTTCTTCAAAGCATTTCTCTTTATTCATTCTCGCATGAATTCAGTCGTTTTAGATATATTTCTGCCATTGCACGTGCTCATTTCTGCTAAATAGCAGCGAGAATGGTGAAATTCCGTGTCACAATCTTATAAGTTCTGTTAACCGTCCAATCGAACATCATACAGATTTCGGTTTGCACCTTCTCTATACTTTACATTCTCTGGTCTAACGATGCTTGACAGGCTATAGTATCGTCTATTGTCTGTGTTAAAAAATCGGTTGCACTATTGGTATTGACTACTATTTGTGAGCGTAATTGCTCTACTTCCTCTCGTGGTGCTATATTGCTGTCAGCAAAGAGGCGAGTTATTAGGTCTACAGTCAAAGCGTCACCGTTAGCCATGTTGCCTAATTTTCAGTTTCTGGTCTTTTTTGTTAATTATTTTTTATTTTATCCCTTCTAGGAAGAGGTGCTTTTTTATTCTGGAGGGTCTGAGCTTCAGAATCGCAAAATTAAGCTTTATTATAAACTGGAGGGTCCCCCTTGCGGTGGTGAATCGCGGTATCAATATATTTTTGTTATATGGCTGGTCGAGCATTTAATTATTATTTTATTAAAAAAATTTATTGGTTGGATTAATTTTTTTATAATTCTCTGGAGGGTCCCCCCAAGGGTGGCGAATCGCAGCTTTTAATAAAGTAATTTACTGGTTGTACAAACCATTAGTTATAGTCTTTATTTTATTTTTTTTTTTTTTTTTGTGTTTTGAGTTTAGGACATTCCCTAGTATCATGATCGTCTTTATAATAGTCGTAATATGACAGTTTTTATATTTAATACTTGGGCTATTTCCCATTTATAATATATATTCTAAATATGGTTAAATTTAATTTAAACTTACTAATATGTTCTCTCGCTGTCCCTGTTATAATTCCCGTTAATGATGCAATTGTTGCCGCTGCTGGTGTTACCGCTAGTCCTTTATAATTACTGCTGCCGCTGTTGGCATCTCCGCTGGTGATGATGCTGTTTTATAAAATGTTTGCGTTTTTGTGATTTAAGTCACTCTTTCTGTTTTATATTTCTTGAATTATTTTAATTATTGGTTTTTAAATCAATTATTTAAACAAAAATTTTTAAATTTCTTGTTTTTATTATCCTGCGATTGTCACTTCGTTGCTTGTTCTTACTCACTTTATTTCGGGTTTCGCTTGGTTATTAACATACAGTTATTTTTGTTATTTAGTTAGTGAAAGTTTTTTCACTTATACTTTTTTGGTCACTGTTACTTTTCTAATAAATTATTAAAAGAAAATTTTATTTCTTGTTTTTATTATCATGTGATTGTCATTTCGTTGATTGTTCTCACTCACTTTATTTCAATTTTGTAGGCACTTTTGAATTCGTGCCCCACGTTGGGCGCCAATTAATTCCCGCGACGAGGGAATTTAAAAAAAATGTATATATTTTACATCCGCGAACGCGCGGATCTAATAAGAACACGTTTGGTTCTTGTGGATTGTCGGATACAAATCAAATCATTTGGGTCTTATTATCTTAAAGTTAAAGCTGAAGCTGAAGTGTAAGCATCAGCTTGATTGAATCCAGAACAAAGAGTTAATTACAATATTAGCTGTTACAGCATATTCCAGCAGAACGTTAAGCGTTCTGTTTTCTTTTCAATTGTTATTGTTATGCCTTCTTGTGAGGCGATATTGTTTTGATAAGAATGGTAATTGCAAAGTACAAAGATTCACTTTTATTTACAGTTACGGAAAGATTGTTATGCGGAGGCTGTCGTTAACTTGCATGCCCATGATTACTCTCGCAACGAATGTAAAGAATTTCGTTTTGCTTGTTTAAATTTTCGCTTGTATGTGCAATGTATGCATATACAGTCGACTCTCGTTAATTCAAACCTGCGATAATTCGAACTTGTGTTAATTCGATCCCATCAGCGTCCAACACTCGACAATCCAAGGCTGCAGAGAAAAGAGGCGGAAAGATTGTAAGTACATTTTGCGACAAGTTCAAACTTGTATCAAGATACACGAGACTTTGTTTTTGTTATGATTAGTTTGACTATTTGGCGTACACCCTTCTCACGAATTGGTTTGTTTAGTTATTCAGTTACTGTTACTCTTTCGTTGGTATGCAGATTAAAAGTTAGCGTTTGTTATGAGCCCTAGAAAGTATAAATGTTTGACGATTGCTGAAAAGAAAAAGTTAATCGTAAAAGTAGAAGAAGGTGAGAAGAAGAGTGATGTTGCAAAAGAATTTAAGATTCCTCTGAGTACTCTCTCAATAATAACAATGTTGCTGTCTCAGGTTCACTGACCGATGGCGAAATTTTATCTGCGACAGATACGCAAAGTAACGATGAAGATGAGGACGATACATCGGAACCTTTGGCAGAGTTAAGGAAACAAGATCCTCATTTGATACCTTACAAAGCTTCTGTCTACAAAACGAAAGTGATGAAAAAGCATTTCAGGCACTTTTTCTCTTAAAAAAGTTATTGAGCAGCTGAATTGTGCTTTAAAGCAAACCAGTATAACAAAGTTCTTCCGAAAGATTAATTAATTCACATTACGAATACATGTATGTACACGAATGTACCTCTTAATTCTTGTCATTTTTATATTAATAAATAAAAATTAACCAACACCTAATAATTCGAAGTTTTATTTATTTTCTCTCACAAATTTCGAACCATTTGATAGCTCAAACACTCGATAATTCGTAATATTTCAAGAGTTCCTGGAGTTTCGAATTAACGAGAGTCGACTGTACATACATACGTATGTATGCTTTTGCGTTTTGCCCTCAGCAAGTCAATATTGACATGAAAACATAATTATGATATGAGTATAATTTTGTATGAATGCATGCATAGTAATATTATATTTATAGTCAATTTGGATATTTAATCAAATATAGTAAATTTTACTACAAAAACGATTTCATTCATAAACGCATTCGCAAATTCCACAAGCGACATTGCTTCATTCATAAAAACAGACGCCGTAACATCTCCCGAGCATGCCTTTGTCAACAAGCGTCTTTTCGCGACGATGGCAAAAGCTAAAAGTCATAAATTGAACAACTTCTAAAATATTATTTTAAGTTCACTACTTAAAGCATAGAGAAGGTGCAAATTGAATTTTGTATGATGTTGTATGTGAATTTAAGAAAGTATTGGTCTCTCTCGCTAGTTTTCTTTCATACAAAATGATATGCATTTCTTGGAATATCACTAAGAAGTTTAACTTTTTCCGCGCGTAGGAACTCCACGCACCAGTTTTGTAAACAGGTAGGAAAAAGAGGCTCTAAAATTAGAAAGCAATTTTTTTTAAGGAAAATTAGAATTTGGGATTTAAATGTTGGTATTTGTATATATGTAAATAATTTGTTACTGTTACATGAATTGTTATTGTTTTCTTTTTATTATTATATGTATACATTTATCGTTTTGTGTTTTTTCGTTATATACTAATGAATTCTTTTCGTTTTGTTGCTTTATGTAAATCAATTTATTAATAGGTGATATAAGCCTAAAGAGGAATCGAGCACCCAAAACAAACTACGAGCCGTTTTGCATACCTCCTAGGTGGTGTAGAAAGTGCAATTGGGCATTTTAATTTAAATGCCCAAAAATTCTTATTTCGTTCGATCTAGCCACAATGGAAAATGTTATAAAAAACGTTTATTTTGAGGCGCTCTCACACTGGAATAAGTTGGGCATTCCATTACCCCTGCTGGAAACTTCATCGAGTAAGTACATACATACATATATACATACATTTGTTGCATGTATGCATGTACTCGATGGAGTTTCCATTATACATATACATTTTTACATATGTATTTGAAATATAACAGAAGTGCACGAGTAATAGCCCTGACGGAAGACAGCGTTAATATGCATTAGCGGGCTTAATTTACATTTACATTTGACCCATGTTAATGCAAGTTTGTAATGCACAAGAATTTCGTTAATTTGGTTGAATTTACCAAATTTTAGAAAGCAACACTGCTCAAAATGGCCGATTTTTGCTATTTTTTGACAGATGTCGCACTGTTGCTATCCATTTTTTCAACATTCTTAATTTTTTTTGCGCACTTTTTCCGCATTACAATCAATTATTGCTATTAATTTCACTTCATTATCTTTTAACGTAGTTAATAATAAACGAATTTTTTCGTTAAATTTATATTGATTTTCCAAAATTACCAAAATTTCTATTAATAATTTATCTTATTCATTTTTATTTAACTTTTCTTTTTAATAAATAAACAAATTTCACTATCAGCTGTATAAATGCACAAGCCTGCCGTCTGTCACCATAAAATTTCAATGCGCATTAGCGTTGCTTAAGGCGCATTAATTTTGCTCGTCTGTCAGGGCTATAAACGAATGGCCGCCAATTGTCACCGCTTCCCTTGCCCCTGTAGCAGCTTCCCCTTCCAACGTGCGTAAATATGTATGTATGTATACGTATGAGCATGAATACATATCGACGCAGATTTTTGTCACGCAAAAATATTTTAGACAAATATTATAAATCGACAACTCATATGTTGCCACTTTTCTCACTTCTTTCTGTGAAGAAGCATCAGAAAGTTGTTCAATTTATGATTTTTAGCTTTTGCCATCGTCGCGAAAAGACGCTTGTAGGCAAAGGCATGCTCGGGGAGATGTTACGGCGTCTGTTTATATGAATAAATCGACGTCGTTTGTGGCATAGGCGCCTGCGTTTATGTATGAAATCGTTTTTATTGTAAAATTTACTACATTTGGTCTTCGCCAATTCGGCTGCCATATTGACTTGTGATGCTTCTGCTATTTGGACAATTTTTGTTTTTGTAGAGTAATGCTTCAATTTTTTGTTGGTGATATTCACATGTGTACGCATATGTGTGTTTGTACGCTTGTGCATTATTTGTTCGGCAATGTAAGTTAACATAAGCTGCCCTTTGTCAACAATAAAGTCCGCGCGTGGCCTGAGTCAGCGAATCCACATTCTCACGCTGGCAGCTAGCAGTCAACATAAGCAGCACTTTGTCAACAACAAAGTCCGCGCGTGGCCTGAGTCAGCGAATTCACATTCTCACGCTGACAGGTAAGGCACAGCGGTAGCGGCAAACTGCCAACGCAAGCGTCGGCGTCGTATCCGCTGCAATAACTCCACAACAACTGAGACAGGTGCAGGTTTAAGACATTTAGATTGTAAGTTCAGAGAACTCATCAGACAGGATGGTCTGATCAATAAAGCAATAATAACAAAAAACAAGGCGGTTATTTGTAATTGGCGCCCAACTATATGGGAATAAAAGAAATTAAAGTTCGTTAAAAAATAGTAAAAACTATTCGGGAACAAAAATTAAAGTTCAATAAAAAATAGTAAAAGCTATTCGGGAACAAAAATTAAAGTTCAAAAATAGGAAAAAAAAACTATTCGGGAATAATTGTACGGACCATCAAGGAGGAGACGTCACAAAAAAAAGGAATCACGGACCAAAGGGGATCGAAAATTTCTACAAAAATTAAACAATAGAATTAAGATTCAAAAATATGTAAGTAGAGTGCAAAAAATATAGTATGCTGAATTGCTCTAATAAAAAAAGTAGATAAAAAAGAAAACCTGTGTTAAATATAACTGTGCAAAAAATATAGTATGTTGAATTGCTCTAATAAAAAAAAGTAGATAAAAAAGAAAAGTTGTGTTAAATATAACTGTAAATCTTTGCACGAGTTTTTGAGAAATAAATTTTGCGCAGGCCAGCTTATTGGTATCGGTTTTACTTCAAGCTCATGAGTGATCAGGACCTGGACAAAATATTTGAGAGACTTAACGGAATAGAAGTTAGTAAAAAACAGTGCAACAATAGGGATAATACTGAAAATTGGTGGACAGAATATAGAGTGGAAGACAAAAGACAAGAAATGGCGCTGGAACCAGTCCAATTAAGGGCATTAGTGGAAAGTGCAGTTTGTAGTGCACTTGCCACTCAAAGAGAAAATTTCGAACAAAAGCTTGCAATTATTAATCAACGACTAAATGACGTTAAAATCGACACACCGAACATAGAAACATATAGGGAAAAAGAAATTGTACCCGGGATTAGATGTGAGGAGCCACTCGATATTGTAAAGTCCTTACCGGACTTCGACGGTAAGCAGGAGAATTATGTATCGTGGCGGCAGGCGGCACACACCGCCTACAAAGTTTTTGAGGGCTATGAGGGTAGCAGCAAACATTATCAGGCTGTTGCCATCATTAGGAATAAAGTTAAAGGCCCGGCCGACATGGTTCTGGCCTCATTTAATACCGTTCTAAATTTTAAGGCCATAATTAATCGACTCGATTTTAGTTATTCCGACAAACGACCAATTTACTTGATCGAACAGGAGATGTCAACTCTCCGCCAAGGAAGTTTGTCACTACTACAATATTACGACGAGGTAGAGAAAAAGTTAACCCTTTTAGTTAACAAAACGATAATGACTTACGAAAAATCAATTGCTGCATCACTGAACGAAAAATACAGAATGGATGCATTACGCGTATTTATTTCAGGGACTAAGAAACCCCTTAGTGATGTGTTATTCTCAGCCCGGCCTAAAGATCTACCTTCGGCTCTAGCGTTAGCACAGGAGGTGGAATCTAACCATGAGCGATACCAGTTCGCAAGCACATATGCCAGGAGCCTGGAAGACAAATCCCAAAGGCTAAATATAGAGCAATCTAGGCAAAAAGGTACAAGTAGTAGATATCAGACAAATGACACGTATCTTGCGAAAAATCCCCATTTTAACAGAACGCGGGACTTCAACAGCAGGACCCCGCCGAAACTAGAGCCAGTACAGCCAATGGACGTTGATACCTCGCAACGCTTCAGAGAACCTTCAGCACAACAGAAAAATAGTGGATACTCATCTCGATATCCTAATAATCAAAATCAAAAATACGGACAGACAGTGAAGAGACCAAGTAATGATTCTGCAAAATTCACAGGACCAAAACAACAACGGGTTAACTACCTGCCAAACGTAAATTCTACTTCTAATCAAGAAGATACGACGTATCATGAGGTAGCAAACTCAGAGGCCTCATCAATCGAAGACGACCTTACTGAACCTAACCGGTGAAATTTTTTAGACAGGACTCCTTGCTACCGTTCATTGAAAGAACAGTTGCAGGGAGAAAACTAAAATTATGGATTGATACGGGGGCATCAAAGAACTATATAAAGCCTCTAAAAGTGCTTAAGCACATAGAACCTGTCGAAAATTCTTTCTTGGTAAAGTCAATCCATGGCTTTACTCACATTAAAGAAAAATGCACGGTAAGCCTTTTCGACACAAACAGTACCTTTTTTATTCTCCCGTCTCTTTCAACGTTCGACGGAATAGTAGGTCTGGATTTGCTAACGCAAACAAACGCAACAATAGATCTAAAATCAAAAAGAATAATAACTAATAATGGCTCAGAAGAAATAAAGTTTTTAAAGTGTGCAAATGTGAATTTCACACGAGTAGAGGACATAGAAGTCCCCGAGGTTGTAAAGGGCAAATTTCAGAAAATGGTGAAGAATTTATTACGCGTTTTTTCTGATCCTAATGAGGCCCATGGAGTCATGTGTAGAAGTTCACGCAAGTGAGGAAAGTTCTCTGATCGCCATTCACTTGGGAGTGGCCAGAAACGATTCTTTTACATATGACTCAAGCAGCTCACGACTTCCGGTCTCTGACCAAGTATCCTCTGGGTAGCCTAAGAACATCCGTTTGAAGGCGAGCTAAAGTGAGAAGGCGAAAAATCCCCTACTTAGGGTTGTGCGCTGGGTTTGGGACCCGCCACGTAAAAAACCGCACCAATGAAAACCAACAATCAGCCTCGGATGAGAGACCCCCCTTTTGATGTCGACCATGGCAAGCGAAATAAAGACTACGAATTGAGGGCATGCACCTGGAATGTCCGGTCCCTTAATTGGGAAGGTGCCGCTGCCCAGCTGGTTGATGTCCTCGTGAAAATAAAGGCTGACATCACCGCCGTCCAAGAAATGCGATGGACGGGACAAGGACAGAGACGAGTAGGTCCTTGTGACATCTACTACAGTGGCCATATAAAGGAGCGCAAGTTTGGTGTTGGATTCGTGGTGGGAGAGAGACTCCGTCGCCGAGTACTATCATTCACTCCGGAGAATGAACGTCTAGCCACAATCCGCATCAAAGCGAGGTTCTTCAACATATCGCTGATTTGCGCCCACGCCCCGACGGAAGAGAAGGACGATGTGACCAAAGATGCCTTTTATGAGTGCTTGGAGCGCACTTATGAGAGATGCCCCCGCCACGATGTCAAAATCGTGCTTGGCGACTTCAACGCCAGGGTGGGCAAAGAAGGTATCTTTGGCACTACGGTCGGTAAATTCAGCCTGCACGAGGAAACATCCCCAAATGGGTTGAGGCTGATCGACTTCGCCGGGGCCCGAAATAGGGTTGTCTGTAGTACTAGATTCCAGCATAAGAAGATACATCAAGCTACCTGGCTGTCTCCGGATCGAAAAACCACCAACCAGATCGATCATGTTGTGATAGACGGAAGACACGTCTCCAGTGTTTTAGATGTGCGTGCGCTCCGAGGTCCTAACATCGACTCGGATCACTATATTGTTGCAGCCAAAACTCGCACCCGCCTCTGTGCAGCAAAAAACGCACGCCAACAAACACAAGGAAGGTTCGACGTCGAGAAGCTGCAATCACAACGGACAGCCGAACGATTTTCTACTCGGCTTGCACTCCTGCTCTTTGAGAGCACTCGTCAACAACTCGGTATAAGGGAACTGTGGGACGGCATCTCAAACTCCTTACGTACAGCTGCAACCGAAACCATTGGTTTTCGGAAAGTGCAAAAGAACAGCTGGTACGACGAGGAGTGCCGTGTCGCAGCGGAGAGAAAACAGGCTGCCTACCTCGCAACGTTACGATCGACCACAACACGTGCGGGATGGGATAGATACCGAGAGTTGAAGAGGGAAGCAAGACGCATTTGTAGACAGAAAAAGAAAGAGGCCGAAATGCGTGAGTACGAAGAGCTTGATAAGCTGGCCAACAGGGGTAATGCTCGAAAATTCTACGAAAAGATGCGGCGGCTTACAGAAGGTTTCAAGACCGGAGCATACTCTTGTAGAACTCCCAAAGGTGATCTAGTCACCGATGCCCAAAGCATACTTAAATTATGGAGGGAACACTTCTCCAGCCTGCTGAATGGCAGTGAACGTACAACGCCAGGAGAAGGCGAACCCGATTCCCCAATCGATGACGATGGAGCAGACGTTCCATTGCCCGACCATGAAGAGGTTTGAATAGCAATTGCCCGCCTGAAGAACAACAAAGCGGCAGGGGCCGACGGATTGCCGGCCGAGCTATTCAAACACGGCGGCGAAGAACTGATAAGGAGCATGCATCAGCTTCTTTGTAAAATATGGTCGGACGAAAGCATGCTCAACGATTGGAATTTAAGTGTGCTATGCCCAATCCATAAAAAAGGAGACCCCACAATCTGCGCCAACTACCGTGGGATTAGCCTCCTCAACATCGCATATAAGGTTCTGTCGAGCGTATTGTGTGAAAGATTAAAGCCCACCGTCAACAAACTGATTGGCCCTTATCAGTGTGGCTTTAGACCTGGTAAATCAACCACCGACCAGATATTCACCATGCGCCAAATCTTGGAAAAGACCCGTGAAAGGAGAATCGACACACACCACCTCTTCGTCGATTTCAAAGCTGCTTTCGACAGCACGAAAAGGAGCTGCCTCTATGCCGCGATGTCTGAATTTGGTATCCCCGCAAAACTAATACGGCTGTGTAAACTGACGCTGAGCAACACACAAAGCTCCGTCAGGATCGGGAAGGACCTCTCCGAGCCGTTTGATACCAAACGAGGTTTCAGACAAGGCGACTCCCTATCGTGCGACTTTTTCAACCTGCTTCTGGAGAAAATAGTTCGAGCTGCAGAACTCAACAGAGAAGGTACCATCTTCTATAAGAGTGTACAACTGCTGGCGTATGCCGATGATATTGATATCATCGGCCTCAACACCCGCGCCGTTAGTTCTGCTTTCTCCAGACTGGATAAGGAAGCAAAAGAAATGGGTCTGGCAGTGAACGAGGGCAAGACGAAATATCTCCTGTCATCAAACAAACAGTCGTCGCACTCGCGACTTGGCACTCACGTCACTGTTGACAGTCATAACTTTGAAGTTGTAGATAATTTCGTCTATCTTGGAACCAGCGTAAACACCACCAACAATGTCAGCCTGGAAATCCAACGCAGGATTACCCTTGCCAACAGGTGCTACTTTGGACTGAGTAGGCAATTGAAAAGTAAAGTCCTCTCTCGACGAACAAAAGCCAAACTCTATAAGTCGCTCATAATTCCCGTCCTGCTATACGGTGCAGAGGCTTGGACGATGACAACAACCGATGAGTCGACCTTAAGAGTTTTCGAGAGAAAAGTTCTGCGAAAGATTTATGGTCCTTTGCGCGTTGGCCACGGCGAATATCGCATTCGATGGAACGATGAGCTGTACGAGATATACGACGACATTGACATAGTTCAGCGAATTAAAAGACAGCGGCTACGCTGGCTAGGTCATGTTGTCCGGATGGATGAAAACACTCCAGCTCTGAAAGTATTCGACGCAGTACCCGCCGCAGGAAGCAGAGGAAGAGGAAGACCTCCACTCCGTTGGAAGGACCAAGTGGAGAAGGACCTGGCTTCGCTTGGAATATCCAATTGGCGCCAAGTAGCGAAGAGAAGAAACGACTGGCGCGCTGTTGTTGACTCGGCTATAATCGCGTAAGCGGTGCCTACGCCAGTAAAGAAGAAGAAGAATGAGGCCCTACCATTTAACACAAATATTGTCGCCACTATTCGCACCGAAAGTGACGACCCGGTGTATTCTAAGCTATACCCTTATCCAATGGGTGTAGCGGAATTCGTGAATACTGAAATTCGCGATTTACTAAGAAATGGTATTATCCGACCGTCTAGGTCGCCATACAACAACCCAATATGGGTTGTAGATAAAAAAGGAATGGACGCACAAGGCAATGTGAAGAAACGTCTTGTAATAGACTTCAGAAAATTAAACGAAAAAACCATCGATGACAAATATCCCATCCCCAATGTAACCGTAATACTATCAAATCTAGGAAAGGCCAAGTATTTCACAACACTCGACCTGAAATCGGGCTTCCACCAAATAACTCTCGCAGAATCCGATAGGGAAAAGACCGCTTTCTCGGTAGGCAACGGAAAATACGAATTCTGCAGGCTTCCTTTTGGATTGAAGAATGCGCCCAACATTTTTCAAAGGGCTATCGACGACGTACTGAGAGAACAAATAGGAAAGTCCTGTTACGTTTACGTCGATGACGTTATTATCTTTTCAGAAACCGAAGAAAAACATGTCGAGCATATCGAGTGGGTGTTAAAGAGGTTACATGAAGCTAATATGAGAATTTCGCGCGAGAAATCACAATGAATACTGAATACTTAGGCTTTGTTGTGTCTAGGGGAGGCATTAAAGCCGCAGCAAAGTAGATGCTATACATAACTACGAGAAGCCCGCCACTCTTTTCCATGTCAGATCCTTTCTAGGTTTAGCGAGCTACTATCGTTGCTTTATTAAGGACTTTGCGGCAATAGCAAAGCCTTTAACAGATATTTTGAAAAGAGAAAACGGCAAGGTTAGCGCCACACAATCGAAAAAGATTAAAGTGGAATTAGACGAAAATCAATCACTTGCTTTTAACAAATTGAAGGAAGTCCTTACATCGGAGGATGTTATGTTACTCTACCCAGACTTCAGGAAGCCATTTGATCTAACGACAGACGCTTCATCTTTGGGTATAGGGGCAGTACTGTCACAAGACAATAGGCCAATCACCTTTATTTCAAGGACTTTGAAAGATCGTGAGAAAAACTTTGCAACTAACGAACGCGAGTTACTTGCCATAGTCTGGGCCCTAAAAAGCCTTAGAATCTATCTCTATGGCGTTAAGAATTTAAACATTTTTACAGACCATCAGCCACTTACGTTTGCGGTTTCAGACCGAAACCCAAATGCCAAAATTAAACGCTGGAAAGCGTTTATCGATGAACACAACGCTAAAATTTTTTACAAACCGGGCAAGGAAAATCATGTTGCTGACGCGCTATCACGACAGAACATCCACGCTCTAGAGGAGGATGCCCAATCAGATTTGGCTACAGTCCACAGCGAAATGTCACTATCCTATACGATAGAAGGAACTGAGAAACCATTAAATTGCTTCCGAAACCAAATCGTTTTAGAAGAAGCAGACATGACTTTAAGACGGAATTTCATATACTTTGGCAATAAAACTCGCCATATAATTCAATTTACAAATAGGAAGCACCTTATTGAAGAGATAAAAATAACTGTAAACCCAAATGTGGTAAATGCCATACATTGCGATCTACCAACATTGGCCAGCATACAAGATGAATTAGTAAGGAGTTTTCCGTCAACAAAGTTTTGGCACTGCAAAAACATGGTGTCTGATATTGTCAACAAAAACGAATAGAGGGAGATTGTTGTTGCTGAGCACAATCGAGCTCACAGAGCAGCCCAGGAGAATATTAAACAAATCCTCTGCGATTACTATTTCCCAAAGATGACAAATTTGGCGAATGAAGTTGTCGCGAATTGTAGGATCTGTGGTAAGACCAAATACGACAGACACCCACGTAAGCAGGAACATGGTGTAACTCCAATCCCCTCCTATACCGGGGAAATGTTGCACATTGATATCTTTTCGACAGATAAAAAGTACTTTCTTACCTGTCTGGACAAATTCTCAAAATTTGCGGTGGTGCAGCCTATACCTTCTCGAACAATTGTGGATGTAAAGGTCCCAATCATTCAGTTAATGAATATATTTCCGAACACAAAAACAATTTATTGTGATAATGAAGCTTCTCTAAATTCTGAAACGATAACCACATTGTTGAGGAATAGTTTTGGTGTGGACATCGTAAACGCACCACCCCTTCATAGCACCTCGAACGGGCAGGTTGAACGCCTCCATAGTACACTTTTGGAGATAGCCAGATGTTTGAAACTGGACAGAAAAATTAACGAGACGACAGACCTCATATTAATGGCAACAACTAAATACAATCGAACGATTCACTCGGTGACCAATATGAAGCCAATCGAAATACTTCACGCCAACCCACCCGAACTGAGGAATGAGATAACCATGAAAATAATGAAGGCTCAACAAGTACAAATGGATAGGAATAACCCCTCCAGACGGAATAGAGTATTCGACGTGGGGGAAAGAGTATTGGTAAAGACTAACAGACGACTCGGAAATAAATTAACTCCTTTATATGTTGAGGAGGAAATTGAAGCAGACTTGGGAACCACGGTTCTCATAAAAGGGAGGGTGGTCCACAAGGACAACCTAAAGTAAGGGAAAATTCTTAGCATATTCTAGAATTCTTTAAATAGCATAGGGTACATTATTTAAGCTTCCTTCACACTATCTTTCAGGATACTGATTGCGATATTCTTATTCAAACGACGACGGCAAAATTGACCGACTATTCGACTTCCGACTACATACCGATTCAGGATGGTGACGCGACGATTTGGGAGGAATTTGGCTATCTAAGGCATACAACTAATCTTACAGTATACAAGGGAATAGTTGAGGAAACCAAAGGCTTAACAACGCAATTCCCTCTATCCCATATGAGAATGTTACTCGACGCAGACATTGCACATATAAAGGTGCTTCTGACAACACTGGACATCCATCACAGGCAGGCTAGGAGCATTAACGTTTTGGGTACTGCCCTAAAGGTTATCGTAGGTACGCCTGACTTTGACGATTTCGAAAACTTAAAGTTCCGACAACAGGAACTCGTAGACTCAGAGCGACATCAGGTAGAAATAAACACAAGGATACAAGAAAAGATAAATTAACTGACGGAAACGGTTAACCACATCATTAAAAACTCAAAAGCTGGACAGATCGACACTGGTCACTTGTATGAAATGTTGCTTGCAAGAAATAGGATCATTATAAATGAAATTGAAACTTTAATTTCAACTACTACCCTTGCAAAGATAGGGATAATAAATCCCATGTTGTTAAACTCAAATGATATAAAAAAACATTATTGAAATGCACTCTACAAACACAACTATCACTGATTTAATGGAGGTATCATATATTAAGGTTCTATTAGACGGTAATCTTCTACATTTTGTTATCAAATATCCTAAGCCAGTACTAGTCTGTAAGAAAATTATTATTTTTCCTGTCCAACACAACGGAACAATCCTGCACCTTGGGAATGACAACAATGTTGCCGATTGTCATAATCAAATTTTGGCGATTGGCAATTGCAGCGCAACGCTCACATCAACGTTTTGCAAAAAATTACAGCATCCAACGTGCGCGCAGCAGCTTCATTCTGGTAATGTTGCCCACTGCAGCACTCGCCCTAGCCACCTTGAACCAATTATGGTGGTCGATGATGGCATAATCATCATTAACGATAATACCGCTTTAGTCAAGACTACCGCAGACACCGAGAAGACCATAAAGGGAACTTATTTACTTTCCTTCGAAAATGAAATTCGAATTAATGGATCCTACTTCGAAAACGTTAACGGCATGTTTAAAAAATTACCAGGATCAGCAACGACGGCGCTCCTCAATATCACCAGTCATCAAAAGATTTTGAGTCTTCCATACCTTCACAAGATGAGTATGGAAAACCTGCGTTTTATCGGGAAAATCGAAGGGAGGACTATGATGGGACCAACGATATCAGGTCTCACTAGCATTGTCATACTAATTACCTGTTACGGTCTAATTAAACTATACCGAGAGCGAAAAAGAAGACTCAAATCCCAGAATCTTCCGAACGTCATAAACAATCTTAAGAAGACCGTGGACGGCCTTCATTTAGAAGGGGAGGAGTTAACATAAGCTGCCCTTTGTCAACAATAAAGTCCGCGCGTGGCCTGAGTCAGCGAATCCACATTCTCACGCTGGCAGCTAGCAGTCAACATAAGCAGCACTTTGTCAACAACAAAGTCCGCGTGTGGCCTGAGTCAGCGAATTCACATTCTCTAGCTAGCTTGGACACAGGGCTAGCTTGGGCTACTGTGGGGGTCAGCAGGTGGCGGATAGTTGAACGGCCTCCAGATATGAAGGTTAGCTGCGAATAACCAATAAGCAGTCCCCGACCAAAGCAGCAGGGATGGAGGGTATAGCTTAAAAGGTTATATCTACCCGACGAAGTCTCTGTGATGGGGCGAACCGACACCGCCCAAAACTACGTGTCAAACAAAGAAAAATCCCGGGAGCGTCGGACTCAGATTGAGCGGCTCACTGGGCAGCGTCTGCCTCCAGGTCAGGAGCGGCTGAACCAACCAACAACATACGGATATTGAAATAATTCTTTCAAAACGGATACCAGATTCTAAGCCCAGTAAGACTCTGGTGGAAACCTACTGGAAACGGTTCTCAAAATTTGCACATTGGAGCTGATAGACCTAGCATTCGGTGACTTTAGTAAGCGGAGTGAAATCTTGCCGAAATGGCTCACCGGCTAATGTTACGTCTGCCTTCCGTCCCGCAAAAACCCCGGCAAGGCCTCGAGGTACGTTCGATGCTTGCCGTCATTGAGTTGGCGCTGCAATTTCGGTTGAGCCTTGCTCCCGATTAACGCTGATCTGGCACTGAACGCATGTACCCATAAAGACCTACGTCAACCCTTGCGTGACCTCCCTGCATTGCAAAGATAACCACGGGATCATCACGGCGATTGCACATAGCGAGCAGAGATAGCGGCCTCGAGGGGGGACCCAACAAAATGAACACTACAAACAATATTAAAAATAACACGGAAGCTGAACTGGAAAATGTAAACGAGCACATGGCCTTTAGGCGAAGCTCAAATTTAATGCGAACACCGCCACTACATACCAACCACGAAAGCAGCACAGCAGTGGGTGATGAACAAGATAGGCAGCATAATGTAACCCATATAGTAAGGAAACCCATTACTGGCGGAAATATGCCAGCCTTCTATCAACTCGGCGAACAGATTGGCAATCTGGTTACTATGCTAGAGGATGGAAAGAGACGGTCTATTCATCAGGCCATGAGGGACACAATAGGACGGATAACCTCACTATATGAGCTAGCGGCCTCTGAGTGTGCTACCAATCCAAATGATGAAGAGAATGTAGAACGTAGTGCCATCAAATCTATGCGACGGCTTAAAGATGAAACGCAAATTGCCATTATTAGTGTCCCTTTGGCAACATCAAAAAACTCTTAGACGCAAACAAAATAAAAATAGGCTGGATGAATTGTAGGGTACGGGAAATTACAAGACCTACCCAATGCTTCAAATGCTTTGAGTTTGGCCATATATCGCGTAGCTGTAAAAGCAGCAGAGATCTCACCGGCTCTTGCTATAGATGTGGAGAAAAGGGGCATGCCGCAAAAGGATGCAGCAGGGAGCCACTATGTCTCTTATGCCCACATGGGACAAATAAGCACCCGACTGGTAGCTTTAGCTGCCCAGCTTATAAAAAGGCTACCACAATACCGCAAAGATGAGGTGCCTTCAGTTAAATCTGAACCACTGTTCAGCAGCCCAAGCACTGTTGGCGAAAACCGCCTTGGACCTTAACACAGACGTACTCTTACTTAGTGAAATATATAAGACCCCAAAAAATGACGATAACTGGGTCGAAGACAAAGATTCAAAATCTGCGATATGGACATTGAACAATATTCCTTTTGAAAATACTCAGACCATTAAAGAAAAAGGCTTCGTGTACGCAAAGATAAAGGGCATACATTTTTACAGTTGCTACGCCGCTCCGAGCCTATCCCTTTTTGAATTCCAGGATATGCTCTTTAGGCTCACATCGCGCGCAAGAGGAAAGACACCGCTGGTCATTGCTGGTGACTTTAATGCATGGGCGGTTGAATGGGGAGTATGATCACAAACGCGAGGGGCACAGCCCTACTATCATCACTCGCAAATCTCGACCTTGTACTCCTTAACAACGGATACAAACCAACTTTTATCAAAGGAAGAGCGTCATCGTATATTGACCTCACATTCGTAAGCTCGTCGATTGCAACCCAAACCTCATGGAGAGTTTCGGACGTGTATACACACAGTGATCACCAAGCTATAATTTTTGATATTAATATACAAAATAAGCAAAACTCTGGCTCTTTCGCACCTAAAAGCGTAATAAGACGCTGGAGAACTAAAGTCTGTGATACAGAAATGCTCGAATACGCCATTAGCCAGGTAAAAGAGGATTTACAAGGGAACGCTCGGAACCAAATACAACACATAATTAAATCACTAGTAACGGTAGCTGATGCCACGATGCCAAGAAGAAAAGACGGAGGAAACAAAGCCCCACTATACTGGTGGTCTGAAGAAATAGCTCAACTGAGAGCTGAATGTCTCAAGTTCCGACGTAGACAACAACGCGCTAGAGGAAGAGAGGATTTCGCGGAACTCCTAATAAACTTCCGGAAAAAAAGGAAAGAACTCCATAAGGCCATAGCCAAAAGCAAAAGAAACGCCTTCAACCAGCTTATCTCAGAGGTAGATAACGACCCTTGGGGAAAAGCCTACCGAATCGTGATGAAGAAAATAGGTAAATCGAGAAGCCCGCCTATATCTCCCGCAATCCTACGTAAGATAGTTCGTAGTTTATTCCCAAGATGCGAACCCATGCAAGTACCAATTCTTCAAATTTACCCGGACGAAATCGTTGAAGTGTCCCACGAAGAAATACTACATGCGGTGAAAAGAATTAAGATAGGCAAAGCACCCGGCCTGGACGGAATACCCAATTTCGTAACTAAGCGTATAATCCAAAGAAAGCCAACATTGTTCCAAAACGCATACACAAGCTGCTTGAAGGAAGGGATCTTCCCCAAATGTTGGAAGCGTCAACGCCTCGTTCTTCTCCCCAAAGGTGATAAACCCCCAGAAGAACCCTCGTCATATCGGCCCTTATGTATGCTTGATACGGCTGGAAAAGTTTTCGAGACAATTATCTGCAAGCGACTCGAGAAATATACGGAAGGAGACGCTGGGTTGAATCCAATGCAATTCGGTTTCAGGAAAGGACGAAGCACAGTGGATGCGATAAATGCGGTTACCAATATTGCGGGGAAAGCATTGGAAGGGAGTAGATGGCGCTGGGGTGACAAAAAATACTGTGTTGTCATTACCCTGGATATCAAAAATGCCTTCAACTCAGCGAACTGGACTCTAATCATTAGAGCCCTGACAGAACTAAAGGTTCCGGACTACCTTATACGAATTGTAGCCAGCTACTTTGACAACAGAGTACTAGTATACGAAACAGAATGTGGACCTGAAACATACAAAGTAACAGGCGGTGTTCCACAAGGGTCAGTTCTCGGTCCTGTACTCTGGAACGTTATGTACAATGGGGTTCTGAGAGTCGCGATGCCAGATGCGGTGAACGTAGTAGGTTATGCGGACGATATTGCGGTCGTAGTAGTAGCAAAAACCCTGGACGAGGCGAGGAATAAGTGCAACGAAAGTATCAGCAATATTAAAAGATGGCTCGAAAACGCTGGCTTACAACTAGCAGCTCACAAAACGGAGGTTGTTCTGATGAGTAGTCGAAAAAAGATGGAAACAATCGAGATATGTATTGATGGGCATACAATAAAGTCAAGTCCACATTTAAAATATCTTGGAGTAATCCTAGATCAAAGACTTTCGTTTAAGCAGCACTTAATAGCCACACACACCAAAGCGGCGAGGTCAGTGTCGGCAATAGCGAGAATAATGCCCAATATGCGAGGCCCCAGACAACTAGTTAGAAAGCTGCTGACAAGTATCAGTAGCTCCATCATTCTTTACGCGGCGCCAATTTGGATATCTGCTATTAAACACAGCTCATATATGAGAGGAGTTGCTTCGGTCCACAGACTGGCGTCATTGAGAACTTGCTGTGCATTTAGAACAGTGTCGGATGATGCAATCCATGTCATATCTGGAAGACTCCCCATAGACATAGCAGCAGAGCGTTGCTCATCAGTTCGTGCCATGAGGGCTAGCATGTCACCTAGCCAATATAAGCAAGAAATGGGAAAAATCAATGATAACTGCCTCCAAAAATGGCAGGAGAGATGGAATACCTCAACGAAAGGAAGGTGGACCCACTCTCTGATACCCAATATTAGAGAATGGGTTATGCGAGATCATGGGGAGGTGAACTACTACCTCACACAATTTCTATCTGGCCACGGCTGCTTCAGAAGCTATCTGTACAAATATAAGCATGTGGAATCTCCATTCTGCATGCACTGTGAAAATGAAATTGAAACGGCAGATCACATACTGGTGGAATGTGTCCGCTTCCAAAAGGAAAGGAAAATACTTTCAGATAAAGTAGGAAAGCCCTTACCCATACGCTCAAGGGATGTGGTAAAATTTATGCTAACATCCCACCTAGCATGGGATATGGTATGTGGGATAATAGCATATATTATGCAAAGGCTGCGTGAAGAGGAAATCACGGTAAGACCGAGAGTGCAGTCCCGAGAAGCTGCAAACGTATGAAGAATAGAAGTTATATATAAAAGAGCTGTTATATACTTAAACAATACCTGCCCTGCGAAGGAAAGCCTATAGGTAGTTCCGCAGGGAAACACAGGTCTGTGGGCAAGGGGGTGCTTTAGCACGTATGCGCTGTATGCGAATCGGGCATAATTGTTGGTACGGGCCAACAATATCTTTTGAAGATTTACACCCACCTTTGGCGTATCCATAAAAAAAAAGGTAAGGCACAGCGGTAGCGGCAAACTGCCAACGCAAGCGTCGGCGTCGTATCCGCTGCAATAACTCCACAACAACTGAGACAGGTGCAGGTTTAAGACATTTAGAATGTAAGTTTAGTTTTAAACAGAGAACTCATCAGACAGGATGGTCTGATCAATAAAGCAATAATAACAAAAAAACAAGACGGTTATTTGTAATTTGTATACAAATATATGTACATATAAGTGTATATGAATGTATGAACATGCAGATCAATACGCGCACATGTAATATATTGATAAGTGATAAAATCATGATTTTAATTTGTGAACGCGCACATGCTATACATGCATTCATATCAGCATGGGCAGGTATGTACATAAGATTAATATGATAGAAGATGTACATACATACATACATATGAATATATTTTTGTTGTAAATTTAATTTCTATTAGTAAGAAATATAATACAAAAATATTTATAGTATAGTACATTATGTAAAAATCAAATAAAATTATTAAATATGCAAGTCCAAATTGACTATAAATATTATTATGCATGCATTCATACCTCATATTATAATTATTTGCACATGCCAATATGGAAATGCCGACGGCAAAACGCAAAAGCATATGTACATACTTACATATTTGCATACATTGCGATTTCCAAGTTGAAAGCAAAAATTGAAGCATGAAAATATCACAATGCTGTGGCTAGGAGTATCATAAGGAGCATGCAAGTTAACGACAGCCTCCGCATAGAAACCTTACCATAACTGTAAGCAAAATTGAATCTTTGCACTCTGCAATTACACTGCCTCATAAATTAGAAATATAATTAACGTTTTTGATTATTTAAGAATTCGATATGCTTTTTGAGTTCTCCATCCAATCCATATCGCTCGCCCTCACAAGAAGGCATAACAATAACAATTATAAATAAACCACTTAACGTTCTGTTGGAATTTGCTGTCACAGCTAAAATTGTAATTTAACTATTTGTTCTGGATTCAATCAAGCTGATGCTTACACTTCAGCTTTAACTTTAAGTAAATAAAACCAAATTGTATAAATACTAGTATTTTAGAAATAAAGATTTGATTTGTATCTTGCAATCCACCATAACCACAAGTGTTCTTATTTAATCCGCGCGTTCGCGGATGTAAAAAATATATATTTTTAAAAATTCCCTCGTTACGAGAATTAATTGGCGTCCAACGTGGGGCACGAGTTCAAAAAAGTGCCTACTACAGTAAAAAAATAAAAAGTGAAAAATAAGTGAATAGTGAAGTTAAAATTTTCTTATAAAGAAATAGTTTGCACGAGTTCAAAAAGTGCCTACTACAGTAAAAAAAAATAAGAATTGAAAAATAAGTGAATAATGAAGTTAAAATTGTCTTATAAAGGAATAGTTTGCACGAGTTCAAAAGTGCCTCTTATAAAGAAATAGTTGCACGAGTTCAAAAGTGCAAAATATAGTAGCAATACTTAAGTGAAAAGATTCACGAGAAAAACAAATAATAAAAAATAACTGTTTGAGTAAGAACAATCAATGAAGTGACAATCGCAGGATAATAAAAACAAGAAATTTTTTAAATAATCTATTAGAAAAATAACAGTAACCAAAAAAGTGTAAGTGAAAGACTTCCACTCAAAAAATAGCTGTGGGAGTAAAAGCAACGAAGTGACAGTCACAGGAAAACAAAAACAAGAAATTCTAAAATTATTGAATTGATTCAAAAACGAAAGATTTAAAATAATTATTTATGACTTAAAAGTGCAACATCAGCGGACGTGTCAACAGTGGTAGCAGCCAGCATAAACAACAGCTGTAACAACAACAGCATCATAGCGGAAATTTTAAACGAGACAGCGGCAGAATATATTTGTAGGTTGAAATTAAAATGTAATAAAGTTAAAATATTCTTGTATATTAGAAATGGGAAATAGCCCAAGTATTAAATATAAAAAACTATCATACTGCGATTTTTGTAAGGGCGATCACGATATTAAGAAATGTCCTAAACTAAAAAAATAAAGAAATAAAGACTATAACTAATGGTTTGTACAACCAATAAATTACATAATTAAAAGCTGCGATTCACCACCCTTGGGGGGACCCTCCAGCTTATAACAATTTAAAATTCTCTGCGATTCACCGCCCAAGAGACCCTCCAGAGAATTATAAAAAATTAATTCAACTAAAATTTTTTTTAAATTAAAATATCAAAAAGCTTATACTGATAAATTAATGAAACAATAATTAAAGGCTCGATCAGCCATATAATAAAAATATATTAAAACCGCGATTCACCACCCCAAGGGGGACCCTTCGGTTTATAACAAAGCTAATTCTGCGATTCTGAACTCCAGACCCTCCAGAATAAAAAATCACCTCTTCCTAGAAGGGATAAAATAAAAAATTTTAACAAAAAAAAAACCAGAAACTGAAAATTAGACAAAATGGCTAACGGTGACGCTTTGACCGTAGAAATAATATCTCGCCTTATTGCTGGCAGCAACATAGCATTACGTGAGGAAGTAGAGCAATTACGCTCACAAATAACAGTCAATACCACTAGTGCAACTGATTTTATAACACAGACGATAGACGATAATATAGCCTGTCAAAAATCATTAGATGTAGTTAAATCCGTACCTGAATTTACTGGTAGGATCAATTCATATGTTAGTTGGAGAGAGGCAGCGCTTAACGCTGTGAGCCTATACGTGAGGGGCAGTAGAAAGTACTTTGCCGTACTCACAATACTTAGAAATAAAATAACGCATAATGCAAATGATGCATTAACAAATCACGGAACAGTACTAAATCTTGATGCAATTCTATCTCGTCTAGATTTTGCATATGCGGACAAACGTCCAATACACATAATTGAACAAGAATTAAGCATCTTAACGCAAGATGCAATGTCGGTTGTAGAATACTACAATCTCGTCAACAAAAAGTTGACGCTATTAATTAACAAAACAATTATGACACACGGAAACAATGCAGACTTGACCAAAGAATTAAACAAAAACAAAAAAAAACAGAGAACATGCCTTAAGGATCTTTATAACAGGACTAAACACCCCATTACGAGACATAATATTCTCTTTAAGCCCACAAGATTTACCTGACGCTTTAGCAAAAGCTCAGGAACTTGAATCGAATAATCAAAGAGCCCGATTTGTATGACAGAAACAGAATGAAGCCAACGTACACAAACAATTACCTAAGATTTCCTCAAAGGAACAACCCTCCCAATAATAATACACATTAAAATTTTCCGAAACCAACTCCAATGGATATAGATCCATCTGTATCCAGACTTTATAATAGAGACTTTAATATGAGGGGACAACAAAGCACTAACAATTTTTATCAACAACAAAGAAATAGCAATAATAAATTTAAAACCTATGCAAATGAATCCAAACTTTCAGGCCAATAGGGGACAAAATCAGGAAGCACATGGGGTAAAGCGGCATAGAGAAAGTAATAATAGCTTTCGCCCGCAAGAAAAAAGTCAGCGAATTAACAATATAAACGAGAGCCATTTTTTAGGCGAAAAGGGGACGAACTCCCCTATCTCAAATTACACGACCCAAAATTAAATAAAAATTTAAAAGCTCTAGTTGATACGGGAGCAACCTCATGCTACATTAAGCCTGGGGTTTATAATAATAAAAATGAACTAGCCATTTATAAACGCATAAAAACCGTGAATGGCTGTTCCATAATAAAATTTTATCACATAATTACCTTATTTGGAGTCGAAGAAATCTTCTATGAAATAGAAGGATTAGAATCGGATTACCTTTTGGGATACAATTTCCTTAAAAAGATTGAGGCACTTATCGATGTGTCCAATGGGAAAATTAATTATAGGGTAAAAAATAACTCAGAAAATGAAAAAGGAAGCATGAATATTTATTTTGAAATCAAAATTGTGGAACAAGCAAGTTCTACACCGCCAGCCGAAGATTTTACCAACAATATTATATTAAAAAAAATTTATTTTGGGACAAAAAGGTCCTAAAACGCCAGCTGAAGATTTATACCAGCATAACGAAAAATATAATCATAAAAAAAATATTGTGGAACGAAAAAGTTCTACAATGCCAGCCGATGAATTTGCCGGCATCATGAACGATAACTATTCGATACTGGGTGCAAGAGGCTCAGAAATTAATAACGATAATGACTATTATTCGGAAAAGAATTACGAAAAGTTAAATATTGAAAATCAGGATGAAAGATTAATTCAACTTAAAACAAAAATAAAGGAAAAAATTGCTCAAATGCATTCAAATATCAATACAAGCTTTCCCTTCATGACAAATGTAAAAGCGGAAATAAGAATGAAAAATGAGGATCCGATATGGAGCAGACAATATCCATATCCCTTATCTGTAAACTCGTTTGTTAATGAAGAAATAAATAAAATGATTAACGATAATATAATAAGACCTAGTAAAAGTCCATATAACTCACCAATTTGGGTAGTACCAAAAAAGGGTACAAATGATAATGGAACACCAAAACTTAGAATGGTAATTGACTACAAAAAAATAAATGAGCATACAATTTCTGATCGTTATCCGATTCCGGATACAAACGTAATACTGTCTAATTTAGGCAAAGCAAAATATTTTTCAACCATTGATTTAGAATCAGGATTTCATCAAATTTTAATGACAGAAAATTATATTGAGAAAACAGCTTTTTCCGTTAATAATGGGAAATATGAATTTTTAAGGATGCCTTTTGGGTTAAAAAATGCCCCTAGAATTTTTCAGAGAGCAATGGATGATATATTGCGAGAACATATAGGAAAAATCTGTCACGTTTATATGGATGATTTAATTATTTTTTCGTAAAACGTAACTCAACACTTAAAGGATTTAGAAACAATTACAAAAATATTAAAAAATGCTAATATGAAAATTTCATTAGAAAAATCAAAATTTTTCGCGGAAGAAATAGAGTTTTTGGGTTATATAGTAGCTCAAAATGTCATCAAAACAGACCCAAATAAAATAAAATTAATCTTAAACTATCCAATACCAAAAAGTTTGCGAGCATTAAGAGGATTCTTGGGACTTGCAGGATATGGGAAGGATTTAGTATCTCCTCTATCCGACCACACCCATTTTATTCCCGCAATCCTGGGACGGTATACTAAAGCCGACCCCAGTATATTATCGTAAGTTCGTTAAAGATTATGCTTCGATAGCCAAACCTTTGACTAAATACCTATCAGGAGATAAAGGTAGGGTTTCTAAAAATAAATCAAAAAAATTTGAAATAACTCTAGATGAAGAAGGAATAAATGCATTTAATAAATTAAAAAAACAATTGGCTTCAGAAATGGAATTGATACAGCCTGTCTACTCAAAAACATTTGCATTAACTACCGATGCATCTAACGTTGCAATGGGTGCGGTACTATCACAAGGGAGTAAACCAATAACCTTCATTTCAAAAACTCTTAATAAAACAGAAAGAAATTATGCAACTAATGAAAAAAATTAAATGAAAAATCTACAAAATTACCTCTAAGGTGTAACCAATTTAGAAATACACACTGATCACCAACCATTAACATTTGCTTTATTACCCCACAATCCTAATCCAAAAATGAAAAGATGGCACGCAACAATAGAAGAACTTTCTCCAAAATTTGTATATCAACCCGGTAAATCCAATATTGTAGCTGACGCATTGTCGCGTCTTGAATTATATAACATTTCGGATGATTACCAGAGTCAGGAATCTCAACATTCAGCACAGAGTAGTGAAAGCGTTCAAATACAAGAAACACAAAAACCCATAAATCAATTTAAACAACAAATAATATTGTGTAAGAACAGATTTACTGTCCATGAGTTAATTGAAACCTTTGGAAATAAAAGGCATTTAATAGAATTTGATACAGTAGAAAATTTAGTAACAATTTTGAAAGAATATATTCAGCCAAAGCTAGTGACGGGGATTCACTGCACCGTTGAAGATTTGAATGAAGTCCAAGAAACTCTCAAACAAACTTTTCAGAACAAATTTGTATTTACAAAACTTTTTGCAATGGATATTATTAATAGAGAAGATCAGTTCGGATTAATCGAACAAACCCATAATAGAGCTCATCGAAGCTATAAGGAAAATATCAAACAAATTGAAAAATTATATTACTGGCCAGAAATGAGGAAAAGAATGAAAGAATACGTTCGATATTGTATGATATGCAATAAAAATAAATGTGATTGTCATCCCAAGAAAATACAAATAGGCAAAGCCCCAATTCCAGAAAAAGAAGGGGAACAACTTCATTTAGACATTTTCTACACACAAAAACTCAAATTTATCACATGTATAGATGCTTATTCAAAATTTTTAGTATTCAAACATATAGAAGATAAATCAAATATCGAAGAAAAGGTTTTAGAATTGCTTCAAAGCTTCACAGATGTAAAACAAATTACTTTAGACAATGAACCAAGCTTACACCAACATTTAAATCCTTAATGCAAAGGTTAAATATTGAAATTTATTTTTGTGATCCACGTCACAGCATAACTAATGGACAAGTTGAAAGAGTCCATTCAACAATAATTGAAATAGCCAGATGTATAAAAGAAGAATACAATATTGTCAGTAATTTAGAAACAATACTTAGAGCTGCGCAAAAATATAATACAACAATACATTCGGTAACAAATTTTAAACCAAATGAAGCACTTTATAATAAAATAAACCGTGAGAATTTGCCAACAACCTTAAAGCAAGCACAGGAGAAAATGCTAACGTTTCATAATAAAGATAGATCAAATAAGCAATATCATCCCGGGCAAATCATTTATGAGAAAATAATAGGAGAGAGAAATAAATTAGAACCTAGATATAAAAAAACAGCAAGTTAAGGAAAATTTAGAGAATAAAATAATAATTAATAATAGAAATAGAATTATTCATAAAGATAATATAAAATCATAATTATTATAGGTTTCCAATATGATCATTTTAATTTTGACTGCACTAGTCAGCTCAACAGCCGCTGATGTTATAGACTATACCCGACAAGACTACGTACTTATCGAAAATGGAGATGTTTCCATTTATGAAGAATACGGGGACCTATTCCACAATACTAATTTATCTTATTTTGAAAATATAATAGCAGACGAAAGTAGAAATTTTTACAGTAATAACGAACAAAATCACGACAGCTTAGGAATTATTACACAGGAAACAGAATCTGAAATTTTGAGAATTAAAACTTTATTAGAACAATTAAAACAAACCAATTTTCGGCAAAAAAGAGGTATATATGAATTTGGAACACTTTGGAAATGGATAGCTGGTACACCAGACCATGACGTTTTTGTAAAAATTAATGACAAATTGGACGAGCTAGTAGTAAATAACAATAATCAATATACAACAAGTTCAGAAATTTTTAAAATAATAACAGAATTAACTGACACAGTTAATAATATTAAAGGTGATACCACAAATAGAAAAATAAAAAGAAAACGAAATCAATATGTTATAAATGAACTGCAAAATTTAATAAATACAATAACTTTTGGTAAAATTGGAATTTTAAATCCAACAATTTTACACTTTGATGAACTAAAAAACATAACATACTACCAACATGGTATTATGACTATAACAGATTTAATGGACATTTCTAAATTTAAAATAGCCCAAAAAGGAAACATAATTATAATTTATATTAAACATCCTAAAATAGAACTAACACGTAAGTACTACGATGTAAGAGCCATAGCTCAATTAGATGGTAAGCTTATTATTGACCAGAAAATAATATACTGCAATAATAATACTTTTAATATTCAGAATTGTAGAACACAAATTTCAAAAACCTATTGTAAACCAAATAAGAAAAGCACATGTTTGTCAGAAATTTTAAAGAGAACAAGAACATAACAGTACATTCATATTTTTGGTATATAATTTTAATCTTGGGACTAATTTTCATAACTTACTTAATACTAAAATTAAAAAAATCTCGTGCAATTCCCAAACCAATCCAAAATGCGCAATTTCAAGAAATCACTTATAATGCTCTTTTAGATCAAATATATAAATTAACTCAAAATAATAGTGAATCGGGGACGATTCATTTTAGGAAGCGGGGAGTTAACGATAGCCTCCGCATAGAAACCTTACCATAACTGTAAACAAAATTGAATCTTTGCACTCTGCAATTACACTGCCTCATAAATTAAAAATATAATTAACGTTTTTGATTATTTAAGAATTCGATATGCTTTTTCCGTTCTGTATCCAAAAATCCATATCGCTCGCCCTCACAAGAAGGCATAACAATAACAATCATAAATAAACCACTTAACATTCTGTTGGAATTTGCTGTCACAGCTAAAATTGTAATTTAACTCTTTGTTCTGGATTCAATCAAGCTGATGCTTACACTTCAGCTTTAACATTAAGTAAATAAAACCAAATTGTATAAATACTAGTATTTTAGAAATAAAGATTTGATTTGTATCTTGCAATCCACCATAACCACAAGTGTTCTTATTTAATCTGCGCGTTCGCGGATGTAAAAAATATATTTTTTTTTAATTCCCTCGTTAAGAGAATTAATTTGCATACATACATACATATATATATTTATGTCTCTTCATATTCTTGAGTATGTGAGAGAGCTGTATTTGTACACATTTTTAGCTGTTATAAATGGAATATCAAAGAACTTATTTTTCTTCAATATTCCATATTCAATATACATACATGCTATGGAATCATATGCCGTACATACTTATATTATTTCTCTTCATACTCACTGGTGGAGTATGTGAGAGAACTGTTAAAAATATTCAGGGGTGTTTTGGAATCTGATAGTTGTCGGAATCAGAATTGAAACCGATCTAAAAAAGCAGTAGGTGTCATGAATTCAGATATTATTGGTTTGATATTCGAAACAGAATTTGTATCGGTTTTGGGTGTCACGGAAACCAATTTTATCGGTTTTGCTGTCAGAAACAAATCAAGAAGATAGTCGCACACAGATTTGAAATGCCAGTTAAGAAATCAAGTTATTTTAATGTTACGAATTCATTTATCTTTATTTCTATAGGAGAAAACATAAGAATAAAACACGAAATGTCTTAATTATTGAGTTTTTGAAAAAAAAATGCCGATATTTAAGAGGGGAGCCTTTTTTAGAGGCTTCAAAAATCGGTTTTTTTGGGAAGGAAAGAAATAATTGATTGAAGCGAAATTTATAGGATTTATAGTTATATATTTAAACATCATCCGCAAATTTTTTTGATACGAAATCTTTTACATTTGCCTTTGAAAAGCAATTGCCAGATGCTTATCGCATGTGCATATGCCAGACGGCGGGCAGGATGCAGGTCGCGATTTCTATAGGAAACAAAAAATTCAAAGAGATTCATATTTTTTATTAATTTATGTTAAATTTAAACTGGAAAAATATAAAATAAAAATTGTAAAATTTTTTAAAATTAAAAAAAAATTGGTCAAAAAAAATTTTACTTTAAATATAAGTTCTTAGTTTTTTTTAGTTTAAATAGAAGATAATTTAATGCCAAAAATAATAAACTTTGCCCCAATCCCATATGACGTTCAGTTTTTTTTTCTAATCCGCCCGCCAATTAAGAAAAGTCGTAAAAATGAAAAAAACGAAATTTAACATCCAAATGCCGGTTTATTCATTGAATAAATGTTATCTTTTAAAATCTTTCTTTAATTCGGAACTCATTAAAAACTTTAATAGGATTGCTTGTATGTATTCATTTGCAAGTTTTGTCACATTAGTAAACAGCTGGTTCGAATATTGGTTTTGCGTATGTTCGAAAAGACGAAAATCCAATCAGATTCTGTGACACCATTTAAAATCAGAATTGGTTTGCAATTCTGACAGCTATGCAATTCTGTCTTGGATTTCACAACACCCCTGATTAACCCTAGAAAGATAATCATATTGTGACGTACGTTAAAGATAATCATGCGTAAAATTGACGCATGTGTTTTATCGGTCTGTATATCGAGGTTTATTTATTAATTTGAATAGATATTACGTTTTATTATATTTACACTTACATACTAATAATAAATTCAACAAATAATTTATTTATGTTTATTTATTCATTAAAAAAAACAAAAACTTAAAACTTCTTCTATAAAGTAACAAAACTTTTAAACATTCTCTCTTTTACAAAATAAACTTATTTTGTACCATGAAATCAGTCATGTTGTATTATAAAATAAATAATTAGCATATCTTATACATATTAGAAACAAATTTTACTTATTAGTCAGTCAGAAACAACTTTGGCAAATATCAATATTATGCTCTCGACAAATAACTTTTTTGCATTCTTTGCACGATGCATTTGCCTTTCGCCTTATTTTAGAGGGGCAGTAAGTACAGTAAGTACGTTTTTTCGTTAATGGCTCTTCAGTACTGTCTTCTGATGTACCAGGCACTTCATTTGGCAAAATATTAGAGATATTATCGCGCAAATATCTCTTCAAAGTAGGAGCTTCTAAACGCTTACGCATAAACGATGACGTCAGGCTCATGTTAAGGTTTTTCATAAAATTTTTGCGACTTTGAACCTTTTCTCCCTTGCTACTAACATTATGGCTGTATATAATAAAAGAATTTATGCAGGCAATGTTTATCATTCCGTTCAATAATGCCATAGGCCACCTATTCGTCTTCCTACTGCAGGACATCACAGAACACATTTGGTCTAGCGTGTCCACTCCGCCTTTAGTCTGGTTATAATACATAATCATTTGCGGTTTACCGGTACTTTCGTTGATGGAAGCATCCTCATCACAAGATGATAATAAGTTTACCATCTTAGCTGGCTTCGGTTTATAGGAGACGAGAGTAAGGGATCCGTCAAAACAAAACATCGATGTCCCCACTGGCCTGGAGCGACTGTTTTTCAGTACTTCCGGTATCTCGCGTTTGTTTGATCGCACGGTTCCCACAATGGTTAACTTGTACGGTTCTTGTAGTAAGTTTTTTGCCAAAGGGATTGAGGTGAACCAATTGTCACACGTAATATTACGACAACTACCGTGCACAGGCTTTGATAACTCCTTCACGTAGTATTCACCGAGTGGTACTCCGTTGGTCTGAGTTCCTCTTCCCAAATAAGGCATTCCATTTATCATGTACTTTGTACCACTGTCACACATCATGAGGATTTTTATTCCATACTTACTTGGCTCTAAACCCAAGTAACTGTTCATCTATGGTCAAATGAGCCCCTGGAGTGTAATTATGTATGCACTGACGGATAAAGAGATCCCATATTTCTCTAACAGGAGTAAATACATCGTTTCCTCGAAGTGTGGGCCGTATACTTTTGTCATCCATTCTAAGACATCGTATCAAAAAATCAAAACGATCACGACTCATTACAGAGACGTACACCATTGACAAAGATCGATCATAGAGGTCATCTGTGGACATGTGGTTATCTTTTCTCACTGCTGTCATTACCAGAATACCAAACAAAGCATGGATTTCATCTTCATTCGTGTCACGAAATGTAGCACCTGTCATAGATTCCCGACGTTTCAATGACATCTCAGCATTTGTCCATTTTACGATTTCCGAAATTATCTCATCAGTAAAAAATAGTTTGAAGCATAAAAGAAGGTCATATATATTGCGGCACATACGCGTCGGACCTCTTTGAGATCTGACAATGTTCAGTGCAGAGACTCGGCTACGCCTCGTGGACTTTGAAGTTGACCAACAATGTTTACTCTTACCTCTAATAGTCCTCTGTGGCAAGGTCAAGATTCTGTTAGAAGCCAATGAAGAACCTGGTTGTTCAATAATATTTTGTTCTAATATTTCACTACCGCTTGACGTTGGCTGCACTTCATGCACCTCATCTATAAACGCTTCTTCTGTATCGCTCTGGACGTCATCTTCACTTACGTGATCTGATATTTCACTGTCAGAATCCTCACCAACGAGCTCGTCATCGCTTTGCAGAAGAGCAGAGAGGATACGCTCATTGTCTAAAGGACTACCCATTTTATTATATTTTAGTCACGATATCTATAACAAGAAAACAAATATATATATAATAAGTTATCACGTAAGTAGAACATGAAATAACAATATAATTATCGTATAAGTTAAAATCTTAAAAGATACGTAAAAGATAGTCATGCGTCATTTTGACTCACGCGGTCGTTATATTTCAAAATCAGTGACACTTACCGCATTGACAAGCACGCCTCACGGGAGCTCCAAGCGGCGACTGAGATGTCCTAAACGCACAGCGACGGATTCGCGCTATTTAGAAAGAGAGAGTAATATTTCGAAAATGCATGCCTCAATTTTACGCAGACTATCTTTCTAGGGTTAACATTTCACATCGTGAATTCTGTGGTTGTGAGGTGAAACTCCGTATCACAATTTTATAAAATGTTCGCAATCGAACCTGCATCTTCTCTATACTTTACATTCTCTGGTTAGACGTAGTTAAATCCGTACCTGAATTTATTGGTAGGATGAATTTATATGTTAGTTGAAGAAAAGCAGCGCTTAACGCTATGAGCCTATACGTGAGGGGCAGTACAAAATACTTTGCTGCACTCACAATACTTAGAAATAAAATAAAGCATGATGCAAACGATGCATTAACAAACCATGGAACAGTCCTCAATTTCGATGCAATTCTATCTCGTTTAGACTTTGCATATGCGGACAAACGTCCAATACATATAATTGAACAAAAACTAAGTATCTTAAGGCAGAGTGCAATGTCGGTTGTAGAATATTACTGTTAAATTTTGTTAAACCTTTTATTAAAATATGTGTTTATTCTTCAGTGGTTAAAACAAGGGTGAGAGAATGTGTATGTACAATAAAATTCAGTTACAATACGATTTCATTTAAATACATCAGAGTTGCATGTATATATACGTTGTTATATGCAGGACTGCATTTCAACACGCCTCCTCAACGTTTACATTCATGCATATTAAAAAGAATTACAGTTCATGTAATTGAATTTAAACCTGGCATCTTCGTTAACTTCTCGTGGCTAGGCTTTGATAAGTTGTTCGTCAAATATCAGCAATCATGACACTGCTGCAACATTGTTTGAGATCGATGCCGCCTCCTCGATAAATATCCCTCAATGATATTTTATGTCGATGTGTTTGGTTCTTGCGTGATATATGTATATATATAATCTTTACAAGATTCATGGCACTGAGGTTATCTCCATTTACCATGATCGTCTTAGGACATTCGATTCTCATTTCTCCCAAAAGTGTTCGTAAAAATACTGCTTCTTTTACGACTGACGTAAGTGCCATGCATTCGGCCTCAGTGCTGCTGAGAGCTACTGTTGATAGTTTCTTTGATTCATGTGAAAAAACACCTCCAGTAAGTATGAATGCATACCCCGTATGTGACTTACGCTCGCTGCTATCGCCGCCCCAATCTGCATCGACAAAACATTCGATTTCTTTGCCAGTGCTTTAATACCGCAATCGGTTGTCTTGAGTATTACACAGGTAACGCAATATCCTCAGAGCTGCAGCCATATGCTCTGAATGTGGATCGTTGTTTCGTTGTGCAAGTTTAAACACTGAGTGCAAAATATCTGGCCGCGTACATACTGCTAGGTACATCAATGAACCTATTAATGATTGGTACTGCATCTGGTTGGCGTTCTTACAATTACTCTCATTACAATTTACTTGATAACCCGGATCTAGAGGAGTAGCGATTGGTCTACAATTTTCCATATTATATTCGCTTAACATCTTTTGTATATATGATTTTTGTCCAACGCATATAGACCCAGTTTCACCATCTCGATCAATTTCCATGCTCAAAAAATATTGTACTGGTCTTTTCTCAACTATCTTGACTTCTTTCGCAATGTCATTCTTTATTTGCTGCATTTGTTTGTGATCGGATCACGCTATAAGCAGATCACCTACATACCAGTGCTTTACGTACACACACGGTTCGCTTTTACATGGTTGGAATCCAATATCTTTTAATATGCCGTCCAGTTTGAAGTTCCATTGTCGCCCAGATTGCTTAAGTCCATTCAATGCCTTTTTCAGCTTCAGACAATGATTTGAATAACGTTTATCTACAACCTAGTTGGTTGGCTAATATAAATTTCATCACACAACTCGCTGTTTAAATATGCTGTTGAAACGTCTATTTGGTGGAGATATAAACCATACTTAGCTGGAATCGCAAAAATCATTCTTATTGTGCTGTACCGCACCACCGGTGAAAATGTATCTTTATAAACTAATCTTGCTTTGAAATGTTCTATTTTAGCGTTTTCGTATTTCTTTAAAGCAAAAACCCACTTACTGCGCACTGCTTTCTGCCCTTTTGGCAATTCCGCAAGTAGCCATGTATCGTTGTCTAATAACGATTGGTATTCATTTTCCATAGCTTCGTGCCACTCATTAGCGTATTGGCTTGTCAACGCCTGTTCTACCGTTTCTGGTACTTCTTCTTCTTCAGCGGATTGGAACTCATCATCGCTGTTAACTAGTGCTGATTGTAGTACTTCGCTTTCGCCTGAATTGTGTATTCATGTACACCTACCGCCGTTTGCATATTTGTTTGTTGGTTTTGCCCCATTGACGCAACGAAATATATATCTCTGCTAACTATCAATCGTCTCGTCTCACGATCGTATAACCTGTACGCTTTCAATACATCAGAGTATCCTAATATGTACTCCTTGCCTTTTGATTTGCTTTGCCTCTTATCTAAAGCAATTGCCACACAACCAAATACACGCAAAAGTCCTAGCATTAGTTTATAACCATGCCATGCTTCGTATGGCGTCGTCGAGTCTAATGCTCTTGTTGGCGCACGGTTTCGTAGATATGCTTCTGCGTAAACAGCCTCTGCACAAAGAGTTTCGTTTACACCCGAACTGACTAACATACTCCTCGCCATTTCAACCAGCGTTCGATTGAACCTTTCTGCAACGCCGTTCTGCTGAGGAGTGTATGGAACAGTAAGTTGTCGTACTATACCATTTTCTTTTAAAAAACTCTGTACCATTATCGCTACGTAGTACTTGAGTTTCTTTCCACTTTGACACTCTGCCATCCTTTGAAATTCCTTAAATTTATTGAAGACTTCGTCTTTACTCTTCAAAATAAATAAAAACATACCGCGTTTTGTCATCACGTTAGAAAATATGTTGTGCCACCAAGTGATGGAATTCTCATTGGGCCGCACACATTACTGTGAACTACCCCCAATATTTCCGCTGATCGCCTTTCTGTACTGCTATACGGTTTTTGCGTACATTTGCTAGTCATGCACACGGTACAACAAATGTCTTGTGGTACTCTAACCTTCATTCCGCGAACCATTTGCTTCTCATAAAATAATCGTAGGCTGGCAAAATTAATATGACCATAGCGCGAATGCCACTTCATAGTATCATCAATTGATTTCCTTGCAAAAAACAATGTGTTTTTATTTGGCTCTAAAATAAACAGATCACTGACCTTATTTGCACGTATGTAAATTTATTCCTCCGTGCTGATCCTTGATTGTTGCCGTTTGCTTGTTGAATTCTACAATGTATCCACTGTTGAATGCCTTTGCAACTCAAACAAAGTTGCATTGCAACCCTGATACGTACAACCAGAGAATGTAAAGTATAGAGAAGGTGCAGGTTCGATGTCGAACATTTTATAAAATTGTGATACGGAATTTCACCTCACAACCACAGAATTCACGATGTGAAATGTTAATATTTTTAACAGTTCTCTCACATACTCCACCAGTGAGTATGAAGAGAAATAATATAAGTATGTACGGCATATGATGCCATAGCATGTATATTGAATATGGAATATTGTAGAAAAATAAGTTCTTTGATATTCCATTTTTAACTAAAAATGTGTACAAATACAGCTCTCTCACATACTCAAGAATATGAAGAGACATAAATATATATATGTATGTATGCATGCTCCTTATGATAGTCCTAGCCACAGCATTGTGATATTTTCATGCTTCAATTCTTGCTTTCAACTTGGGAATCGCAATGTATGCAAATATGTAAGTATGTACATATGCTTTTGCGTTTTGCCGTCGGCATTTCCATATTGGCATGTGCAAATATTTATGATATGAGGTATGAATGCATGCATAATAATATTTATAGTCAATTTGGACTTGCATATTTTAATTTTAATTTTAAATATTTTTGTATTATATTTCTTACTAATAGAAATTAAATTTATCACAAAAATATATTCATATATATGTATGTATGTACATCTTCTATCATATTAATCTTATGTACATACCTGCACATGCTCATATGAATGCACGTATAGCATGTGCGCGTTCACAAATTCAAATCATGATTTTATCACTTATCAATATATTACATGTGCGCGCATTGATCTGCATGTTCATACATTCATATACACTTATATGTACATATATTTGTATACATTGCCGAACAAATAATGCACAAGCGTACAAACACACATATGTGTACACATGTGAATATCACCAACAAAAAATTGAAGCATTGTTCTACAAAAACAAAAATTGTCCAAATAGCAGAAGCATCATAAGTCAATATGGCAGCCGAATTGGCTAAGCCCAAATGTAGTAAATTTTACAACAAAAACGATTTCATTCATAAACGCAGGCGCCTATGCCACAAGCGACCTCGTTTCATTCATTGCCTACAAACGCCTTTTCGCGACGATGGCAAAAGCTAAAAATCATAAATTGAACAACTTTCTGATGCTTCTTCACAGAAAGAAGTGAGAAAAGTGACAACATAGGAGTTGTCGATTTATAATATTTGTCTAAAATATTTTTGCGTGACAAAAATCTGCGTCGATATGTATTCATGCTCATACGTATACATACATACATATTTACTCACGTTGGAAGGCGAAGCTGCTTCAGAGGCAAGGGAAGCGGTGACAATTGGCGGCCATTCGTTTATTTTTTTCGGCACAGTTTGGATTTTCTATCATCACACAAGTGCTGAACACAATGAGCGCGACAGACTGCAAACGACAGCTGTCAAATATTAGAATACACACGTTCTTAGGGACACAGTTATAGAGGCAGCTGCACAACTACATAACTGTATCCTTAAGAACGTGTGTATTTTAATATTTGACAGAACAGTCTGTCGCGCTCAATGTGTTCAGAACTTGACTCTTTGACAGAACGCCAGTTTCGGTCATTGGTTGATCGTGACAAGGGAGATGCAAAAGATGCCTGCGACACTTGTTATTATGAATGTATGTACATATGTATGTGGCTCACATTTACTTTCGTAAACATACAGACAAATGTGCCAAAGAAATAATATACATATGTACATATACATATGGCATAGAAATTCTATTGGTGCAAATATGGAAATGATAACGAAATAATGCGAACATGCATATTTCATGAAGGTCATCAATTTTCTTTGAAGAAATGAAGATCATTTGACATATCTTCACATTGTAGTGGTCGAAATAAATATAACTTCTTTGAAATAATTAAAAAATTAAAAAATATAATTAAATTATTTTTTAACTAATTTATCACGGTTTTGTAAAAAAAATTAAAATTTTTACAATTTTTCTGAAAAAAATGGTTCATATGATACAAGATAATCACGCATATATGATACATAGAATGCTTCTTCACATTCATTGTGTGACTTTGTACATTTCTCTTTATTCATTCTCGCATGAATTCAGTCGTTTTACATACATATATTTCTGCCATTGCACGTGCTCATTTCTGCTAAATATCAGCGAGATTGGTGAAATTCACAATCTTAAAAGTTCTGTTAGCCGTCCAATCGAACATCATACAGATTTCGATTTGCACCTTCTCTATACTTTACATTCTCTGGTTTTCTATACAATTGTTATTGTTATGCCTTCTTGTGAAGGCGAACGATATGGTTTTGATAAGAATGGATTATTGGATTCAGAACGGAAAATTCTTAAATAATCAAAAATTAAGATTTTTAATTAAAGTGCAAAGATTCAATTTTATTTACAGTTACGGTAAGGTTGTTATGCGGAGGCTGTCGTTAACTCCCCCCTTCCTAAAATGAATCGTCCCCGATTCACTATTATTTTGGGTTAATTTATATATTTGATCCAAAACTGCATTATAAGTGATTTCTTGAAATTGCGTATTTTCGATTGGTTTGAGAATTTCGTGAGATTTTTTTAATTTTAGTATTAAGTAAGTTATGGAAAGTATTCCCAAGATTAAAATTAAGTACCAAAAAATGAATGGACTATGATATTCTTGTTCCGCTCTGCTAAAATATTTATATTATCTAATTTTAACAGTTTTTTAGTTGTTTCAATATATTCTAAAATTCCAAATTGTTTATATGATTATTTTTAAAATAACTCCAAATTTTTATTTCAATATTTTCATAAGTTTGATTACTTATGAGAGTATAATTTTCAAATGTTATTAAATATGTTCCATTCAATGTTTGATTGTCTACAATATTTTTTCTGAAACTAATAACGGTCCTGGTTTAATTTCTTCAATTTGTAAGTTTTTTCTTTTAATTTATTTCATTTTCCTTGGTTTTGTTTAAAATTTCTGACAAACATGTGCTTTTTTATTTAGGTTTTTGAAATTTCTGTTTAACAATTCTGAATATTAAAAAATTTATTATTACAATATATTATGTTCTGGTCAATAATAAGCTTACCATCTAAGTGAGCTATGGCTCTTACATCATAGTTACATGTTAGTTCTATTTTTGGGTATTTTATATAAATTATAATTATGTCTCCTTTTTGCGCTATTTTAAATTTAGAAATGCCCATTAAATCTGTTATGGTCATTATACAGTGTTGGTAATATGTTTTATTTTTTATCATGGTCTGGTGTTGCAGTTATCCATTTCCAAAATGTTCCTAGCTCGTTTATTCTACTTTTGTGTCTAATATCTGTTTTTTGAAATTGTCCTAACAAAGTCTTTAAAAGTTCTATTTCTGGTCACCCTTCTAAATTTTTTATATCAAATACATCATTTTTGTTAACTTCTTCTAAGTTATTGTACCTCTTTTTACCATAATAATAAATTATATCTGATATTATTATCTCATCAAAATATGTTAAATTAGTTATATGAAACACTCGCCAAGTCATTACATTTTCGTCCCGTATTAATGCGTAATTTTCTCTCGTGAAGTCCCTAATATTTGCTTTTGCTATTGTTAGAAATATAAAAATTTTTATTGTCATCATTTTCTGAAAAAGTAAATAAGTATTCGTTTAGGACTTTATATTATGCTTGTGCACTATTCTATTTCTCTGATTAATTTTAACCTTATTTCCCAAATCCTCTTTTACAACCTGTTTTTTTTATATCTGGGATTCAGCTTATTTCTTTATCCTATTATTGGAACGAAGTTCCTTACGGCAGGCTTGCAGAAGAAGGGATTTTGCTGCGGGAGCTAACTGAAAAAAAAGTGATAGTAAAAACCGTAAGAAATATCCGTAAGAAATAACCCGTAAGAAATAACCCGTATCATCGCTAGTTATAGCCTACTTTTAGGTCTTGCTCTATTATAGCTCTATTATGTCATTTGTAATAACAATTGATAATTTAAAACAAACAAGAAATGCGCTGTCGTGGGACACCAGGCAGGAACGAAGTTCCTTCGGATAATGTAGAATCGATACAATTTGCAAAAAAAATTGTGCTTAATTTTATTTTATGTAGGTTGTCCTGATTTTTCTCTCAAATTTCCCTGATTAGTTGTTATTTAAGTACAGATAAGTATTAAGAAAATTTAGTACAAATGATATAATAGAGCTATTTTATGCTTTTATTTGTAAAATAACGTCAAGTTTGTTAGACTTGTGAATAATTTTACATTTTACATATTAGTGACATCACCACTCTACCTCCTCTTTCTATCGTGCAGCTGTCAAAATAACAGTGTCCATAAGAACGTCTGTATTTTAATATTTGGCAGGTGTAGTTTGCAGTCTGTTGCGCTCTATGTGTTCCGCACTTCACTCAAAACTAATTTACATACACAATAATGTTACAGATTTTCATGCCTAATTATTTTGCAAGATCTAAAAGTAGGCTATAACTAGCGATCTTACAGTCTTTTTCTCAAGGGTTATTTCCTCAAAGCCTGCGCCAAAAAATATGCAACAATTCAACTCCCCATAAACGTATGTATTTAGTGCAGCATGGCCGGCATGTACCCAAGACAACACAGCTGTCCATTTTGCATGTACACAATATCGTTGTGGCCATACTAATACCTTTCACTTCAATGAAATTTTACTATTTTGTTCAAAGTGAAATTTTTTTTATGCAAAAAATAAGTAAAAATTGGTAAATATTTTTTGTTTTAAATTATCAATTGTTATTACAAATGACATAATAGAGCTATAATAGAGCAAGACCTAAAAGTAGGCTATAACTAGCGATGATACGGGTTATTTCTTACGGATATTTCTTACGGTTTTTACTATCACTTTTTTTTCAGTTAGCTCCCGCAGCAAAATCCCTTCTTCTGCAAGCCTGCCGTAAGGAACTTCGTTCCAAAAAATATTTACCAATTTTTACTTATTTTTTGCATAAAAAAAATTTCACTTTGAACAAAATAGTAAAATTTCATTGAAGTGAAAGGTATTAGTATGGCCACAACGATATTGTGTACATGCAAAATGGACAGCTGTGTTGTCTTGTGTACATGCCGGCCATGCTGCACTAAATACATACGTTTATGGGGAGTTGAATTGTTGCATATTTTTTGGCGCAGGCTTTGAGGAAATAACCCGTGAGAAAAAGACTGTAAGATCGCTAGTTATAGCCTACTTTTAGATCTTGCAAAATAATTAGGCATGAAAATCTGTAACATTATTGTGTATGCAAATTAGTTTTGAGTGAAGTGCGGAACACATAGAGCGCAACAGACTGCAAACTACACCTGCCAAATATTAAAATACAGATGTTCTTATGGACACTGTTATTTTGACAGCTGCACGATAGGAAGAGGAGGTAGAGTGGTGATGTCACTAATATGTAAAATGTAAAATTATTCACAAGTCTAACAAACTTGACGTTATTTTACAAATAAAAGCATAAAATAGCTCTATTATATCATTTGTACTAAATTTTCTTAATACTTATCTGTACTTAAATAACAACTAATCAGGGAAATTTGAGAGAAAAATCAGGACAACCTACATAAAATAAAATTAAGCACAATTTTTTTTGCAAATTGTATCGATTCTACATTATCCGAAGGAACTTCGTTCCTGCCTGGTGTCCCACGACAGCGCATTTCTTGTTTTTTCATAAATTATTTCTCCAGGGTGAAATAGAAAGCTTATATCATTGCCTGAATACATTTGAGAAATTTTTTCTTTTACATGTTTTTGAAGCTCAGTTAATTCTTCGAAATTATTTTCATCGGTAATATTCAAATTATTTATTGTTAAAATATTAGTACCTCCTTTCTTTGGAGTATAATTTTTTATTATATTATCGGCATTATCTTCGACTGGCGTCCTGTGATTTTCTTTTCCCAAGTAGTTTAAATTTTGTATTTTTATATTTTTATTTGGTTTTTCTTTCTTCCACTCTATTCTTTTTTTGTTTTATTTTGCCGGTAAGAACTTCGGCTGGCGTTTTAGTAGCTTTTTTCCCAAAATAATTTCTTTAAATGAAATATTGCCGGTAAAATCTTCGGCTGGCTTTGTAGAACTTTTTCGTTCCACAATATTTTCTTTATAATTATTTTTTTCATTATTAATATTACCGATCCTTTTTTCTCGGCTAGTTTTTTGGTAACTTCTTGTTCCTTAGTTTTGTTTTAATTTTTCATGTTATTCTTTACCCTATAATCAATCTTCCCATTGGACACATCGATAAGTGCCTCAATCTTTTGAAGGAAATTGTATCCTAAAAGGAGATCCGATTCTAATCCCTCTTTTTCATAGAAGATTTTTTCGCCTCCAAATATGGTTATTATGTGGTAAAATTTGATAATGGAATAGCCATTCACGGTTTTTACGCGCTTATAAATGGCTAATTTTTTTTTATTATTGTAAACCCGAGGCTTAATGTAGCACGAGGTTGCTCCCGTATCGACTAAAGCTTTTAAGTTTTTATTTAATTTCAGTCATGTAATTTGAGATAGGAAAATTTGTCTCCTCTTCGCTTAAAAAATGGCTCTCATTCATATTATTAATTCTTTAATTTTTTCTTTCGGGCGAAAGCTATGATTACTTTCTCTATGCCGCTTTACCCCATGTGCTTCCTGATTTTGTCCCCTATTGGCCTGAAAGTTTGCATTAGTTTGTATAGGTTTTATATTTTGATTGAAATTGCTATGGCTTGTTCTCCCCTCACATTAAAATCTTTATTATAAAGTCTGGATACAGATGGATCTATATCCATAGGAGTTGGTTTTGGAAAATTATAATGTATATTGTTATTTGGAGTGTTGTTCCTTTGAGGAAATCTTAAATTATTGTTTGTATACATTGGCTTTACCTTGTTTCTATCATACATAAAATTTTGAGCAAACCGGGCTCTTTGATTATTTGATTGGCGTTCCTGAGCTTTTGCTAAAGCGTCAGGTAAATCTTGTGGGTGTAGAGAGATTATCATGTCTCTTAGTGGGATGTTTAGTCCTGTTATACAAATTCTTAAGGCATGTTCCCTATTCTTTTTGTTTAATTCTTTTGTTAGGTTTGCGTTATTTCCGTGTGTCATGATTGTTTTGTTTATCAATAGCGTCAATTTTTTGTTGATGAGGTTGTAATTGTTGAAATGCAGTCCTGCACGTACATATGCAGTGTGCAACAAAACTAAAGCACGGAATTTACCTTGCCGGTATTTAACTGAATAAAATCATAAAATAGGTATTAAGTGATTTTATTTTTATTTTTATAATTAGTTCATTCATTCTTCTTCTTGAACTAATAAAAATTAAACAAATTAACTTATTAAAAAAATATATAAAATTCCATATATGAAAATTTCCAAAAATCTGGTGCGACAAGACTAAAGCACGAAATAGTTTTATGATTGAAAAATTTATGTCTTTCAATATTTGGTTGCGTATCCCTAATTTTTTAATACAGCTACACATTGACGAGGCATGGACTCAATTAATTTATTTAACTTGTCCCAGGAAAAGCTTTTCCATGCTTCCTTAACTTGTATGAATAAAGCGGCCCTATTTTTACAATTCTCAGGTATGATTTTTCGATCTACAGTTTTCCATTGGTTCTCTATGGGATTGAGATCTGGTGATTGGGCGGGTCTCTTCAAAACTTCAATACTGTTTACATCAAACCAGTATTTTACACAAATAGCAGCGTGTTTCTGGTCGTTGTCATGTTGATAACTCCAATTTAAAGGCATTTCTTCTGCAGCATGCCACAGCAAAATATTCCAAAAAATATTTTTATACTTAAATTTGTCCATTATACTATTTATGTGATGAATTGGCCCTATTCCATGCGCTGAAACATAACCGCACACTAGAACATTACCTCCACGGTGTTTCACTGTGCCTGTTATTTAACGTGAATTTAAGCGTTGTGCTTTCGTTTTGCCTATCAGCTGCAACCCATCTGAATCTTTTATATTAAACTTAGATTTGTCAGAAAAAAGTACAGTTCGCCATTTTGTAATCGTCCAATTGATGTGCATCTTCGCAAATTTCAGTAGCGCCAGTCTGTTCTTTAAAGAAATATATGGCTTCTTTGCACTAACTTGGTACAGGTAGCATGAAAATCCCCCATGGACAGCTCAACGTTGTATGGGCCTCTGTAATATATTTAACCGTAATTGTCTTACAGTTGATGTTGCAGATATAAACATTTATATAATTTTTTATTACACATATTCAACATTTTCTGATCATTAAAAACCGTTAAACAAAAAATTTATGTGCAATTAATGTGAATTCTTAGTTATGTGCTTTAGTTTTGTCGCACCAGATTTCTGGAGTTCTTCATATGTGGTATTATATATTTTTTTTTAATAAGTTAATTTGTTTAATTTTTAGTAATTCAAGAAGAAGAATGAATGAACTAATTATAAAAATAAAAATAAAATCATTTAATACCTACTTTATGATTTTATTCAGTTAAATACCGACAAGGTAGATTCCGTGCTTTAGTTTTGTCGAACACTGTACATGCAACTCTGATGTATTTAAATGAAATCGTATTGTAACTGAATTTTATTGTACATACACATTCTCTCACTCTTGTTTTAACCACTGAAAAATAAACACATATTTTAATAAAAGGTTTAACAAAATTTAACAGGTTATGGGCCCAGGTCCAAATTCCTGCGGTTTGAGTGATAAAGTGAAAATAATATGAGTTCGTCTCTATTTAATATTAAAAAATTAGATGAGTCTAATTATGACTCATGGAGCATCCTAGTAAAACGTGTACTTGTGCACCAAGAGTTGTGGGCAGTAACGTCAAGAGAGGCAACGTGTTCGGTTGTTATCTGGAAGGCCAAGGATGAGAAGGCGATTGCAACGTTGATCTTAAAGAATTGTAAGATGTCAAGTGAGGCATGGAATACTCTACGTGAGATTCATAGGCCTAAGGGACCGGTGCGTAAGGTGACTTAGTTTAAGCGTCTTCTTGGTATGCGTATGAGCGACGGTGAATGTGTGTAGAAATATGCTTGCGATTTCACATCAATTGCAGAAAAGCTTAAAGAGATTGGAGTTAATTTACAAGATGAGTTCTGTGTAATAATGTTACTCGCCAGCCTGCCAAAATCAGCTGCCAAAGCTATGTGCTGTGAAGATAAAGTTGATCGAAGAGGATGAAAGTCGAAAGTGTACCAGTTCGGAACAGACCGAAGGTAATGTGCAAGCATTTATGGTAAGCGAAATTGCATGCGATAAAAAGAATGACAAAACTGTACATACAAACATACAACATACGGCTGGCAGCGGTCAAAAGAACAAGCGGAAAAATTCCAAATGCTACCGTTGCGGTAAAATGGGGCATTTCGCTGCTCAGTACAGAGAAAACAACAACAAAACAACATTCAGAAGAGTGACAACAACAACAGTAACGGATTGTTTGCAATAGTCGGGTTGAAACAGTTACATGCCGGCGTTTGGTGCGTCGACAGCAGCGCCTCATCACATTTATCAGGAATAAAGGGATGTCCAACTTATTCCAGTGTGAGAGCGCTTCAAAATAAGCGTTTTATTTGTAACATTTTCCATTATGGCCAAATTGAACAAAATAATAATTTTTGGGCATTTAAATCAAAACCCTCAACATTTAGTACGAATAAAAATTACTATATTGTGGTTATTTATTATATGGAAAAACTATTTAAATATTTTTATAGTATATTAGAACAACTGATTTTTGACCTTTCAAAGCACAATAAAAGGATTTAAGCTTGTTAGCTCTCAATCATTAAATGTTTTTAATCACTTTCCATTGAAAACAATACTATGATGCTTCAAATTACAAAACCTTTCATCAAATACATTTAAATTTCACAAATTTATTTAATTTTCATTGTTTTTCATTTTTATAAGGGGTCTTGAACGATGCAACAAATCCCTCCATTTACATATTTTTTGGTAAGATTTCAATCCGGCCATCGCTCGTTTCCAATTGATAAACGTCAAAACCTACTGAACTCGATTAGCTGTCAAAGTTCAGTAGGTTTTGACGTTTAGCAATTGCTCTCTCACTTCCAGTGACAACAAAATTTCAGCTACTGGCAGAGGAGTCGAACATGTGTGATGTTACACTTGTTGATGTGTTGTACCAGAGAATATAAAATATAGAGAAGGTGCAAATCGAAATCTGTATGATGTTCGATTGGACGGCTAACAGAACTTATAAGATTGTGACACGGAATTTCACCATTCTCGCTGATATTTAGCAGAAATGAGCACGTGCAATGGCAGAAATATATGTATGTAAAACGACTGAATTCATGCGAGAATGAATAAAGAGAAATGTTCAGTATGTTTCAACAGGAAAAATCCAATTTGCACAAATATTACAGCATTCGTGTTTTATAGGGAATATGCCGAAAACAAAAAAGTGTTTAATGGGGTGCAGAGGACTTCAGCGGGCTTTAATTCCCAAATCAGGAGAAGGAAAAAGCCAGGTAAGAAATTTAATATTAATTTGAAATTGTAATTAATATTAAAACGTTAGTAAGTGGTAAAATAGTTGTATAAATAAGTAATATAAGTTTTGTTAGGCTGTTAAATGTTGGTTGGTGTAAATCACGTTTGTTGTTTTTGGAACGAAGTTCCTTACGGCAGGCTTGCAGAAGAAGGGATTTTGCTGCGGGAGCTAACTGAAAAAAAAGTGATAGTAAAAACCGTAAGAAATATCCGTAAGAAATAACCCGTAAGAAATAACCCGTATCATCGCTAGTTATAGCCTACTTTTAGGTCTTGCTCTATTTTAGCTCTATTATATCATTTGTAATAACAATTGATAATTTAAAACAAAAAAATTTACCAATTTTTACTTATTTTTTGCATAAAAAAATTTCACTTTGAACAAAATATTAAAATTTCATTGAAGTGAAAGGTATTAGTATGGCCACAACGATATTGTGTACATGCAAAATGGACAGCTGTGTTGTCTTGTGGACATGCCGGCCATGCTGTCGCAGTCATTGTGTTCACCACTTGAGAATTGTGCTTGCACTAAATACGTTTATGGGGAGTTGAATTGTTGCATATTTTTTGGCGCAGGCTTTGAGGAAATAACCCGTAAGAAAAAGACTGTAGATCGCTAGTTATAGCCTACCTTTAGGTTTTGCAAAATAATTAGGCATGAAAATCTGTAACATTATTGTGTACGCAAATTAGTTTTGAGTGAATTGCGGAACACATAGAGCGCGACAGACTGCAAACTACATCTGCCAAATATTAAAATACAGACGTTCTTATGGACACTGTTATTTTGACAGCTGCACGACTACATGACTGCAGGCCGACAGTTGTCGTTCCCGCTAACTTGAATATTTCCTATATTTGCCAACGGCAGGAGGACGACAGTAGAGTTGACAGTAGAATGGAAGATAGAAAGAGGAGTTAGAGTGGTGATGTCACTAATATGTAAAATTATTCACAGGTCTAACAAACTTGACGTTATTTTACAAATAAAAGCATAAAATAGCTCTATTATATCATTTGTAATACCAATTGATAGTTTAAAACAAAAAAATATTTACCAATTTTTATTTAGATATAATTTGAATTATTTTTTTATTTTACGTAATTCATTATTTCTTAAAATACTAAATTTTCTTAATACTTATCTGTACTTAAATAACAACTAATCAGGGAAATTTGAGAGAAAAATCAGGACAACCTACATAAAATAAAATTAAGCACAATTTTTTTTTGCAAATTGTATCGATTCTACATTATCCGAAGGAACTTCGTTCCTGCCTGGTGTCCCACGACAGCGCATTTCTTGTTTAACTAATGCATATTTCATGAAGGTCATCAATTTTCTTTGAAGAAATGAAGATCATTTGACACATCTTCACATTGTAGTAGTCGAAATAAATATAACCTCTTTGAAATAATTAAAAAATATAATTAAATTATTTTTTAACTAATTTATCACGGTTTTGTAAAAAAATTAAAATTTTTACAATTTTTCTGAAAAAAAATGGTTCATATGATACAAGATAATCACGCATATGTGATACAGAGAATGCTTCTTCACATTCATTGTGTGACTTTGTATATTTTTCTTCAAAGCATTTCTCTTTATTCATTCTCGCATGAATTCAGTCGTTTTACATACATATATTTCTGCCATTGCACGTGCTCATTTCTGCTAAATATCAGCGAGAATGGTGAAATTCCGTGTCACAATCTTATAAGTTCTGTTAGCCGTCCAATCGAACATCATACAGATTTCGATTTGCACCTTCTCTATACTTTATATTCTCTGGTACAACACATCAACAAGTGTAACATCACACATGTTCGACTCCTCTGCCAGTAGCTGAAATTTTGTTGTCACTGGAAGTGAGAGAGCAATTGATAAACGTCAAAACCTACTGAACTCGATTAGCTGTCAAAGTTCAGTAGGTTTTGACGTTTAGCAATTGCTCTCTCACTTCCAGTGACAACAAAATTTCAGCTACTGGCAGAGGAGTCGAACATGTGTGATGTTACACTTGTTGATGTGTTGTACCAGAGAATATAAAATATAGAGAAGGTGCAAATCGAAATCTGTATGATGTTCGATTGGACGGCTAACAGAACTTATAAGATTGTGACACGGAATTTCACCATTCTCGCTGATATTTAGCAGAAATGAGCACGTGCAATGGCAGAAATATATGTATGTAAAACGACTGAATTCATGCGAGAATGAATAAAGAGAAATGCTTTGAAGAAAAATATACAAAGTCACACAATGAATGTGAAGAAGCATTCTCTGTATCACATATGCGTGATTATCTTGTATCATATGAACCATTTTTTTCAGAAAAATTGTAAAAATTTTAATTTTTTTTACAAAACCGTGATAAATTAGTTAAAAAATAATTTAATTATATTTTTTAATTATTTCAAAGAGGTTATATTTATTTCGACTACTACAATGTGAAGATGTGTCAAATGATCTTCATTTCTTCAAAGAAAATTGATGACCTTTATGAAATATGCATTAGTTAAACAAGAAATGCGCTGTCGTGGGACACCAGGCAGGAACGAAGTTCCTTCGGATAATGTAGAATCGATACAATTTGCAAAAAAAAATTGTGCTTAATTTTATTTTATGTAGGTTGTCCTGATTTTTCTCTCAAATTTCCCTGATTAGTTGTTATTTAAGTACAGATAAGTATTAAGAAAATTTAGTATTTTAAGAAATAATGAATTACGTAAAATAAAAAAATAATTCAAATTATATCTAAATAAAAATTGGCAAATATTTTTTTGTTTTAAACTATCAATTGGTATTACAAATGATATAATAGAGCTATTTTATGCTTTTATTTGTAAAATAACGTCAAGTTTGTTAGACCTGTGAATAATTTTACATATTAGTGACATCACTCTAGCTCTGATCTTCCATTCTACTGTCAACTCTACTGTCGTCTCCTGCCGTTGGCAAATATAGGAAATATTCAAGTTGCGGACGACAACTGTCGGCCTGCATCATAGTCGTGCAGCTGTCAAAATAACAGTGTCCATAAGAACGTCTGTATTTTAATATTTGGCAGATGTAGTTTGCAGTCTGTTGCGCTCTGTGTTCCGCACTTCACTCAAAACTAATTCGCATACACAATAATGTTACAGATTTTCATGCCTAATTATTTTGCAAAACCTAAAAGTAGGCTATAACTAGCGATCTTACAGTCTTTTTCTCACGGGTTATTTCCTCAAAGCCTGCGCCAAAAAATATGCAACAATTCAACTCCCCATAAACGTATGTATTTAGTGCAGCATGGCCGGTATGTACACAAGACAACACAGCTGTCCATTTTGCATGTACACAATATCGTTGTGGCCATATTTTAATATTTTGTTCAAAGTGAAATTTTTTTATGCAAAAAATAAGTAAAAATTGGTAAATATTTTTTTGTTTTAAATTATCAATTGTTATTACAAATGATATAATAGAGCTAAAATAGAGTTATTTTATTCTTTTATTTGTAAAATAACGTCAAGTTTGTTAGACCTGTGAATAATTTTACATTTTACATATTAGTGACATCACCACTCTACCTCTCCTTTCTATCGTGCAGCTGTCAAAATAACAGTGTCCATAAGAACGTCTGTATTTTAATATTTGGCAGATGTAGTTTGCAGTCTGTTGCGCTCTGTGTTCCGCACTTCACTCAAAACTAATTCGCATACACAATAATGTTACAGATTTTCATGCCTAATTATTTTGCAAAACCTAAAAGTAGGCTATAACTAGCGATCTTACAGTCTTTTTCTCACGGGTTATTTCCTCAAAGCCTGCGCCAAAAAATATGCAACAATTCAACTCCCCATAAACGTATGTATTTAGTGCAGCATGGCCGGCATGTACACAAGACAACACAGCTGTCCATTTTGCATGTACACAATATCGTTGTGGCCATATTTTAATATTTTGTTCAAAGTGAAATTTTTTTATGCAAAAAATAAGTAAAAATTGGTAAATATTTTTTTGTTTTAAATTATCAATTGTTATTACAAATGACATAATAGAGCTATAATAGAGCAAGACCTAAAAGTAGGCTATAACTAGCGATGATACGGGTTATTTCTTACGGATATTTCTTACGGTTTTTACTATCACTTTTTTTTCAGTTAGCTCCCGCAGCAAAATCCCTTCTTCTGCAAGCCTGCCGTAAGGAACTTCGTTCCAAAAATAATTTAATTATATTTTTTAATTTTTTAATTATTTCAAAGAGGTTATATTTATTTCGACTACTACAATGTGAAGATGTGTCAAATGATTTTCATTTCTTCAAAGAAAATTGATGACCTTATTTCGTTATCATTTCCATATTTGCACCAATAGAATTTCTATGGCATATGTATGTATATGTACATATATTATTTCTTTGGCACATTTGTCTGTATGTTTACGAAAGCAAAAGCGAGCCACATACATATGTACATACATTCATAATAACAAGTGTCGCAGGCATCTTTTGCATCTCCCTTGTCACGATCAACCAATGGCCGAAACTGGCGTTCTGTCAAAGAGTCAAGTGCTGAACACATTGAGCGCGACAGACTGTTCTGTCAAATATTAAAATACACACGTTCTTAAGGATACAGTTATGTAGTTGTGCAGCTGCCTCTATAACTGTGTCCCTAAGAACGTGTGTATTCTAATATTTGACAGCTGTCGTTTGCAGTCTGTCGCGCTCATTGTGTTCAGCACTTGTGTGATGATAGAAAATCCAAGTTGTGCCGAAAAAAATAATAGCCCTGACAGACGACAGCGCTAATATGCATTAGCGGGCTTAATTTACAATTACTTGCGCATTTGACTCATGTTAATGTAAGTTTGTAATGCACATGAGTTTCGGGCATTTAGCTGAATTTATCAAATTTATGTAGGCAACACTGCTCAAAAATGGCCGATTTTTGCTATTTTTTGACAGATGCCGCTTGAAGTCTGCCGCCTCCTTTGAGTTTACAGCATCAGAGGTAAGCAGTTTTATATTGCTAATTAAATTATGTGCAATTATATTAACAAAAACAAATTCGTATATTTTTAGATGGCAGAAAATAAACAACGTGCAAGTTGCTATCCATTTTTCCAATATTCTTAACTTTCTCGCACACTTTTTTCGTATTACAATCAATTACTGCACTTAAAAGGTACCAGAATTTGTATTAATAATTTCTCTTAATAATTGTTTTTTCACTTTTTTTCAATAAATCAACAAATTTCACAATCAGCTGTCTAAATGCACAAGTCTGCGGTCTGTCACCATGAAATTTCAATGGACATTAGCGCTGCTTAATGCGTATTAATTTTGCTCGTCTGTCAGGGCTATTAGTCAGAGTGCTGCTTAGTAAAGAGCTATAAGCAAGCAGTCATAAACTCAAATAACGAGTAATAAGCATTAAGTTTTTTGAATTAGAAATAAAGATAAGTGTCTATGGACTATTAAATTCGGACTTTTATTGATCCAGTAATCAATCTCAGGATTGAGTTTTTACGTAAACGATTTGTCGAGGAAATCGGTACAATACTCATTATTTCATCGTAATATTTTAAGAAACATAGCTAATAAAAATAAAGAACTTTGAAAAAAGCTTATACACAAAAAGCTCTTCCAAATATTCTGTCAAAATGACTAAACAACTTAATAAATAAAGTGGAAAGTAATTTGTTTTTCACATATTTTTTTCTTGAAATACTGAATTGTCCAAAATAAATAAGAGCAGCAGCAAGAAGGTATACGGAGGCCAACCCTCCGCATCATCACTCCCGGGTAGAGGAGGGACGGCGCAGATATGTGGTTGCGCTAAAAGGCATCCAAATGGCTTCTTAACTACCCGACGGAGACGTTAAGGTCGGAGGAGCTCACCGTGCCCCTGGATCTTCTCATGGAAGAGGTGAACTGCAAGTACGAGTGGTCCATTATTTGACTGTGCGAGATTTCTCCCAAGCTGGTAGGCTGCATGAACAGCATGTCTCTCGCTCTCGGGTTGATTGAAAATAACAACTTGGGCCTCAGCCCCTCGTCCTGGCGAGTAGACTTCAGCAAAGTTGAGCAGTCCAGATGAAGTCCAACTTTTGTATCGATGACGAGTCCTACAAGTACGTTCGGAGAGCAAGCTTCCGCCTGAACTATAGGTTCAGCTCGGTGGTCTTGAGACCTTACAATCCTAAAGCGGCCACCGAGAGCGGAGAGACAGAGAAAATGGTGGTAGATTGGGTTGCCACTCAACCCAGCGCTAGCACGTGAGAGCAGCTGCGACTGCTGCGACTTTGGAAGTCCTAGACACTAGGCTCAAAGAGGGGAGCTGCCTCCCACAGGAACTTATGGAGGGGATTCGATGAAATGGCTGCGCGGTTCTTCATTGAACTGATCCTGTAGTGGCCGTTAGCGTGGAAGTTTCCCAGGTGAACTTGCATCACGCAGCGGCAGCCTCGCGGGCAGGTTCACATCGGATAGTATGGGAACCTGCTGATCCAGGAATCATCGGTCTGCAAAGGGGAGGTAAGAGGCCTCAAAACGGACGCCAACAAGGTAATCTGGGATCTCTTTAGCGAGAGACTAAGAACGTGTTTAGTTTTTATATTTCAGAGTTCCTGACACAGGACCTAGTTGCTGTGCAGGCCAGGGGAGCAGACTTCGTCTTAGCCTCAACTAATTTGCCAGGATAGGCATTCGCAGCTCCCCCAGAAGCTGTAGATGGACTGATGAATTACTGCAGGCGACATAAGCTGCCCTTGCTCGTAGGGCATGATGCTAACACCCATCACACGGAATGGGGAAGTGCAGACTGCAACACAAGAGAAGAGTCTCTTTTAAAATACATAATTGGTAGTAATTTAGCTACAGAAAATATGGGTTGTGAACCTATTTTTGTCACAATAAGTAGGTGAGAGGTGCTCGACATCACTTTGAGTAATGAGACTGTGAATGGAATGGTCTCACAATGGAGGGTGTCAGCGAAGCACTCCTTGTCGGATCATAAAATCATAAAGTTCGTGCTAAAAGAAGAATTCAAACAACTCCCTCCCCGACGTAGTCCCCGAAACGCAAACTAGGACACCTTCCGGGATACATTAAGTAGGAATGTGAGCGGGTAGGGGCAGACAGATAAAAATTTTGCGGGTCCAGGATTGGAGTGCAGGCTGTTTTCGCTAAACAAGTCCATCATAGACGCATATCACCACAGCTGCCCCCTAAAAGGGACCACCAACAGGCGCAACTGTCCCTCGTGGTCAAGCAGACTCTTAGATCTTAAGAAAAAGCTATGAAGGCTCTTTAAGAAGGCGAAACGTATGGAAATCTGGGAGGAATACAAAAGCAGCCTAATCTAAGAGATTCTGTGAAAAGTCACCTCCACACCAAAAGCAGCTATGCAACACAAGGCACTAGACAGAGGCAAGACTGACACAGTATTAATGATCAAAAGAATCAACGGTACGGTATCCTAGATAAAATTCGAGAAATCCAGTGTTTATTCATAGCCGAACACAAGCCATCTCGCTTAGATTAAGCAAGGTAATTTTTTACTCGACTCGATGAAATGGGATATGGTTTCGATCAAGAAATTTAAGTCTCCAGTATCTTTCCAGCACTCTTACAACAGAGAGAGCAGGTCCTGCTGCCATACCAAAAATTTGGGGGACCGCCAAAGTGACATTTTTACCCAAGATAGGAAGGAAGGACTATTTACTGGTAAAATCCTTCAGGTTAGTCTAACTTCCTTCTTACTAAAGTATGGAAAAGATCACAGATTATGAAATAAGGTCGTAAGCGCTGAAAATTGCACCCCTGAATGTAAATCAGCATGCTTACAGAGTAGATCAACCAATACCGCACTGTATTAGCTAACCTCGGAGATAAAGAGTTCTGTGGAACGAAGGAAAGGAATGCTGTACACCCTCCTAGACATCGAAGGTGCTTTTGACAACATGTCTCGCAAGAGCGTAGCCAGGGCACTGGAGAAAGGTAATGTAGCAGCACCGGTACGAAGATGGATAGAGGCCGTACTGCACACAAGAATAGCTGACATCACAGTAGGAGATACAAGGATACGTCTCGCTACTATAAAGGACTGCATAAAGGTGGGAGTGCTATCCCCCTGTTGTGGAGTCTTGTCGTGGACGACCTATTAATATTGCCAACTGACAATGGTATCCGCTGTCAAGGTTACAGGGATGGCAGTGTTATTATAGCCGGAGATAAATTTGAGGAAACTCTCTGTGATTTAAAACAAAGAGGTTTAAACCTGACAGAAGGATGGTGTAGTGGGGTTGAGTTGAACATCAGCCTCAGGTTTAAATGTATTTAAATATGCGATCAACCTGCCTAAGGACAAACTGAGATTACTGTTCGCATTTTACACTGGCCACTTCAAGCTGAAGAAGCATTTACACAACATGGGACTAGCTTCTTGCACAAATTGTGGGTTCTGCGACAGGGAGCCTGAAACACCTTAACGTCTCACAGTGTTGCGAACCCGGAATTTTTTGGAAATCATATTGCCTAAACTGTAATTTTAATTGTATCGACGAGAAACTTCTACAGATTGGTCAGAATGAAATCCCAAACAGAATGAGTGAAAAAAAATTTACACCGAAAAAAATTGTTGGGTCAAATTTTCAACAAAAGTCAAAAAAAAAAGTTGTTCGAAAAATTTACAAAAAAAATTTATTTTAATTCTTCTTTTATTTCTGATAAATACCCTATGATTAGTTTTTTAAATAAAGTATAGGGTGGTCCGAACAAGAATTAGAAACGTCAAATTTTCATGATTTTTCGATATTTGTTAAAAAACTCTGAAATTTTATATAAAACCAAAATCTATTTCATTTCTTATTTGAAAGGTGGCAATAAAAGCTTTAATTTGATACCGATTTGAAGTCAATAGCTTCAGTTTTAAGAGAGTTATGCTCATTTTTGTGCTAGAATAGATGTAGAATAAAAAAAAAATTGAAGATACTATTTTATAACACAGGCATATTTGATTGCATTCTACAGAAAAATTACAAATTATCAGTCATCTACCAATAAGTTCATTGCTTCCTCTGATAATTTCAGGTGTTTCTTCTCCTTCAGTATTCTTTTACTTGTGATTGCGGGATCAGAATTGGCGAGCAGATAATGTAATATGTCTTCACAATTGTCTTTTCTTGATGTTTTCCTCGCATGGTAAAGCCTTGTGTTTCTGAAGTCCTTGTTTCCTGCTTCCAAAGCTTCTTCTGATAGTTGCCCAATGGGGACCAAAAATGAATGAATTATTTTAGCTCCATGAATAAGAACCTTGTGGACAGTTGGCGGCATATAATGCCACGAATATTTCTTTACATAGAGACCTGCAGTTTCTTTTCCGTACTTAGAGAACTTATCGCACTTATCGCAAAGGTGGAGAAAGAGAGAGCGAAAGAGAGAGAATAAAATAGTAAAACAACAGAGAGAGAGAAGGGTACCACCACAAACTAAAAGAAAATACTATATAAAGACGGATACACATGCGGACTAATTCGTGACAAAAAAGAAAAGATGGCGATTAGCCGAAACCGGTCTGAAAATAATAAAAATTTGACGTGGGATAACGGAAAGTCACCCGAAAACCAATATGATTAAATTATTCAATAAGTGATTCCGAGAATTTCCGTTCTATTTCTATGGAATAAATACTGAGAGTGATATACTAAAATCGCTATAACTCCCAGGAGGGCAGGTATGGGCAGCTGATTTTTTCACAGTTCGTTGAAAACAAACTATGTAACATTTCTGTAGTGGTTTGGAACTGGGACTCTCTGGGACTTTTTAGATATTACTTACCTAACCCAAATTTAAAGGAAATATGGACCTTTAGTCGGGTTTTCGCTCTAAAAAAGGTGCATATGAAAATGTCTCAAACAACATTCCTTTGTTTTACAGAAGATACTTGTCCGAAGGCAGATTTTTTTTTCCGAATCAAAATATCTGTCACCAAACTCAAATGAGATCATTTTGAATACAGCCCTGAAATCCCCTCTTTTCGTGAAAATTTTGTATATTTGACTTCTAAAATCAATTAAAAATCAACGGGGCAACATAAAATAAGCTTTATGTGTTTTTTATTTACTTGGAATGTCTGTGACAAAATTGCATCATTAAAAGCACTGAAAAAAATAATCGGAGAAAAGTTACTTTTCCACTAGCCGCAACACAGTGCGTCTGCTAATTGACAGTACAGCAGTCTGTGGACGCAGGCTTAAAGCAATTAGTCCCAATGTTTCCAAATAGGGATCACATCACTTTGCTAGCACCCAGCAGAATACTGAACTTTATCAATATGCTGTGGCTAAGTGAATCTTTGTGATTTAGGAGAGGACGCAATAGATCTAAATTTGCGGTGCATTCCTCGTTTATCAATCAATCAAGTATGTAAGAACGCAAGTACATTCTTCGGGTTATACCGCATCCTCCACTCCTTTCGCTCAGCGTCGTGCGCATACATGTGCTCATGATCGGTATGTGCGCAAATGAGATGTGTGGTTCATGTTGCCATTGCTCAATTTGTAATTTTGTTATGTATGGTTTTGACACATTTACCTTTTAAGTAAAAATTTTGAAATGTAAAACATCAAAACTAAATTCCAATAGTTTACCTATTTATAAATAATTCTATTTGACTGGAAATTCGAGTTAATTTAATAATATTGTAAAAATTGAAGTTTATTTTTAATTACTGCAAGATATCGTCATCTAACAAGTAAGGTTATAAGCTAACATGTTTCAACAGGAAAAATCCAATTTGCACAAATATTACAGCATTCGTGTTTTATAGGGAATATGCCGAAAACAAAAAAGTGTTTAATGGGGTGCAGAGGACTTCAGCGGGCTTTAATTCCCAAATCAGGAGAAGGAAAAAGCCAGGTAAGAAATTTAATATTAATTTGAAATTGTAATTAATATTAAAACGTTAGTAAGTGGTAAAATAGTTGTATAAATAAGTAATATAAGTTTTGTTAGGCTGTTAAATGTTGGTTGGTGTAAATCACGTTTGTTGTTTTTGGAACGAAGTTCCTTACGGCAGGCTTGCAGAAGAAGGGATTTTGCTGCGGGAGCTAACTGAAAAAAAAGTGATAGTAAAAACCGTAAGAAATATCCGTAAGAAATAACCCGTAAGAAATAACCCGTATCATCGCTAGTTATAGCCTACTTTTAGGTCTTGCTCTATTATAGCTCTATTATGTCATTTGTAATAACAATTGATAATTTAAAACAAAAAAATATTCGATTTTGATGTAATTTTGCCACCCCAGAGCAAACACAATTTCTTAGTATCTTCTTCTTCTTCTTTACTGGCGTAGACACCGCTTACGCGATTATAGCCGAGTCAACAACAGCGCGCCAGTCGTTTCTTCTCTTCGCTACGTGGCGCCAAGTGGATATTCCAAGCGAAGCCAGGTCCTTCTCCACTTGGTCCTTCCAACGGAGTGGAGGTCTTCCTCTTCCTCTGCTTCCCGCGGCGGGTACTGCGTCGAATACTTTCAGAGCTGGAGTGTTTTCATCCATCCGGACAACATGACCTAGCCAGCGTAGCCGCTGTCTTTCAATTCGCTGAACTATGTCAATGTCGTCGTATATCTCGTACAGCTCATCGTTCCATCGAATGCGATATTCGCCGTGGCCAACGCGCAAAGGACCATAAATCTTTCGCAGAACCTTTCTCTCGAAAACTCGCAAAGCCGACTCATCCGTTGTTGACATCGTCCAAGCCTCTGCACTATATAGCAGGACGGGAATTATGAGTGACTCATAGAGTTTGGTTTTTGTTTGTCGAGAGAGGACTTTGCTTCTCAATTGCCTACTTAGTCCAAAGTAGCACCTGTTGGCAAGACTTATCCTGCGTTGGATTTCTAGGCTGACATTGTTGGTGGTGTTTACGCTGGTTCCAAGATAGACGAAATTATCTACAACTTCAAAGTTATGACTGTCAACAGTGACGTGAGTGCCAAGTCGCGAGTGCGACGACTGTTTGTTTGATGACAGGAGATATTTCGTCTTGCCCTCGTTCACTGCCAGACCCATTTCTTTTGCTTCCTTGTCCAGTCTGGAGAAAGCAGAACTAACGGCGCGGGTGTTGAGGCCGATGATATCAATATCATCGGCATACGCCAGCAGTTGTACACTCTTATAGAAGATGGTACCTTCTCTGTTGAGTTCTGCAGCTCGAATAATTTTCTCCAGAAGCAGGTTGAAAAAGTCGCACGATAGGGAATCGCCTTGTACGAAACCTCGTTTGGTATCGAACGGCTCGGAGAGGTCCTTCCCGATTCTGACGGAGCTTTTCGTGTTGCTCAACGTCAGTTTACACAGCCGTATTAGTTTTGCGGGGATACCAAATTCAGACATCGCGGCATAAAGGCAGCTCCTTTTCGTGCTGTCGAAAGCAGCTTTGAAATCGACGAAGAGGTGGTGTGTGTCGATTCTCCTTTCACGGGTCTTTTCCAAGATTTGGCGCATCGCGAATATCTGGTCGGTTGTTGATTTACCAGGTCTAAAGCCACACTGATAAGGTCCAATCAGTTTGTTGACGGTGGGCTTTAATCTTTCACACAATACGCTCGACAGAACCTTATATGCGATGTTGAGGAGGCTAATCCCACGGTAGTTGGCGCAGATTGTGGGGTCTCCTTTTTTATGGATTGGGCATAGCACACTTAAATTCCAATCGTTGGGCATACTTTCGTCCGACCATATTTTGCAAAGAAGCTGATGCATGCACCTTATCAGCTCTTCGCCGCCGTGTTTGAATAGCTCGGCCGGCAATCCATCGGCCCCTGCCGCTTTGTTGTTTTTCAGACGGGCAATTGCTATTCGAACTTCTTCATGGTCGGGCAATAGAACGTCTGCTCCATCGTCATCGATTAGGGTATCGGGTTCGTTTTCTCCTGGTGTTGTGCGTGCACTGCCATTCAGCAGGCTGGAGAAGTGTCCATAATTTAAGTATGCTTTGGGCATCGGTGACTAGATCCCCTTTGGGGGTTCTACAAGAGTATGCTCCGGTCTTGAAACCTTCTGTAAGCCGCCGCATCTTTTCGTAGAATTTTCGAGCATTACCCCTGTCGGCCAGCTTATCAAGCTCTTCGTACTCATTTGTTTACTAAAAATTACGACGAAATGGAGCGCTGCCATGTGTTAAATTTTATTTCATTACTTCCAGAAAATGTAACAGTGTTAGTGAACAGCTTAAAATGTTTCAATGTATTTGTGCAATCTGTTACCTCCGTCTTGCAGGGATAGAGCACGACAGACTGTAATTCTGCTATTACACGAAGCAACTATTGTTGCGGCAACTCTTGGTTTATTGGCGAGGGGCGACTAGGAGAGGAGAATCGCGGCGAGTTTCCAGTGTTCAGCAACACGCTTTGTGTTCTTATTCGTAACAGTTCACTGCCACGTTTTTCGGCATTCGCGTTCTTTCTTTCGTAGTACTTAGTTGCATTTGCGTATATTTTTTGAAATTAATATTTTGAATATATTTAAAAAATTTAATTTCATCTTTTGGTAAGTAATTTGCAAATATGTATACAGATATGTATAATATAATGTAAATATTTTAGAAAATGGAGTATGGCGAAAAAATCGAATTAATTGAAGATATTGTGAAAGGTATGGAGGAAGCCATGCAAATTGATTCAGACGATAGCGTAAAGGGTGTTATATGTGAAGGTCTGTTATATAGTCTTTGTTGTTATTTTGAATCATAAATAAAATGTATTTCTTAATTGACAGAACTGATTAATACATATATGTGATATAGTGGCCCAAATACCTATAAGGAAAACGAAACGACAATGGGTTAAAGTAAAGTGAAAGGGAATGAGAAAAAAACTCGAACAGAGTTGCGCAACACAAGTTGCTCGTGTGAAGGTAATGGGCGACAGCAAAAGAGAATCGCCCCAGAATTAGCAACAAAAGTTGCTTCGTGTAATAGCCGAATAAGGGACATCTGTCAAATATTAAAATACACACGTTCTTAAGGACACAGTTATTTAGACAGCTGCACGACTACTCGACTGCAGGTCGACAGTTGTCGCTCTCGCTAACTTCAAAATATGAAGACTTTATTGTTGTTGATATCATTGAGTGCGGTCAAGATCCGGGTGTGCTCCGCAATTACGACAATTTTCAAATAAACCAATCTGTTGTAATTCGTGAGTGTGTGCGCCGTGGGAAGCATTGATGTTGTCAACACGTTTCATATCGATTTCCTCGGATTAAGGGCAGAAATTGACAAAACTCATTCAAATCAAATTACATTTTCAATCGAAGTTTGTGTTGTTTTTTTTTTTTTTGTTTTTAAACAATAACAACAATATGTACAAACATAATATAACACTCAAATTATTAATTTTTGCCGTGAAAATGCGTATATTAAATCAGCCGTTCTGTTCTAACTATTTCCAATTGCATTCAGAGTTGCCATACTGGCAAAATAAAAACAAAAAACAAACTTCTTGTTCAAACTGCATTATCGACCACACGACAGGTTTCTAATACCCAGTAGAGAAATCATTAGAAAATAAGAATGGCTGAACCTCTTCATAAGGTGACGCCGAGAAACAGCCTTAGCTCATTTAGAGTAAATAAAATAAGAGAATTAGAAAAAACTAACTCACTTATAAATGAGAGGCTTAGAAATTTGGAAGCGATGTGCAATCAGTTACATAAAGATAACATGGAATTAAAAAGAGAAAACGAAGAACTAAAATCTAGTAAAAGCAAGAATGCGAGACTGCAAAAACTAAGAGATAAAAAGAATGGTAATTCAGTTGAGGAGAATGCCAATGCTCTGACGAACAAACCCGTTGTGAACACAGGAGAAGTAAAATCCCTTCCTTCCGGTTCTAAAGTCTCATTTGCGCAAATAGCTAAGCAAGGCCATACAAATACAATGCAAAAAAGTAGTCCGTTATCCCAAATCTTGGATAAATTAAATGAGCAAGAGAAACTATTTAAGTCCTGTAATCAGCGGCTCAACGTCTTGAGTACCATCTACAATTTATTGATGACCAGTAACTCTTTGAGAATAATGCAATGGAACGCTAATGGTCTTTTCAAAAGTAAGAATGAATTAGAAGTTATTCTACACGGCAGAAATATTGATACATGTCTATTATCTGAAACGTATTTTACGAACTAATCGTTTTTAAAATTTAAAAATTACGAATTATATCACACACCACACCCGGCAAACTCAGCACGAGGAGGGAGCGCTATAATTATCAAAAACAATATTGAACACAGCCAGGAAGATCCGATTAAGATGGAAGAAATTCAAGCTACAACAACTTCAGTTAAATTGCACAATCACCCATTGTATCTTATTGCTCTGTATAGTCCACCTAGACATAATATAAAAACAGAAACGTATATGAAGTTATTAAAAAAATATGATGGAAGGTATATCATTGGTGGCGACTATAACGCAAAGCACACTCATTGGGGATCTCGTTTAACTACAGCCAAAGGTCGAGAACTTCTCAAAGCTATACAAGCAGTTGGATGCAATTTTGTTTCTACAGGAAGATCCACTTATTGGCCTACAGGTAGTCAGAAATTGCCAGACCTTCCGGACTTCTTTATAATCAATAAAATACCGAAACTCAATTTATGTATAAAAGATTGCTCAGACCTAAGCTCTGACCATTCTCCAGAGCTGCTAACTATGTACATATGAAAAGCCAATTCTTTCGGCCGCCAAGCCAACGTTATGCAATAAACACACTAATTGGAATAAATTTAAAAATAGATTGAATAAAGTCGACCCAAAGCTTAAGCACATATCGGCTGGTACTGAGTTGGACTGTGAGGTTGAAGATTTCACACAAATAATTCAAAATGCTGCGTGGAAGAGTACACCAAATACCCGCGTGAATCTAAATGGTACCAAATACCCAAAGCACATCTTAGAAAGTATTCATAAAAAGCGAAAGCTTCGAGGGAGATGGCAGCAAACCAGGTCCTCTGCTCTCAAAACTGAGCTTAACAAATGTACAGCGAAACTAAGAGCACAAATTAAAGAGTTTAAAAATTTTTCATTCAAACCTTATCTGGCTAAACTCACAGCTGATAAATCCACCGACTATGCATTTTGGAAAGCTGCAAGAAATATTAATAAACAAATAAAACATGTAGCACCATTAAAACTAAACGAAACTGCATGGGCCAAAACGAATGAACAGAAAGCTGCCGTATTTGCAAATCATTTGAGAAACACATTTACGCCTAACGATGGGTATGAGATAAACTGTGAAAAAAATTGGATGGATCCAGCATTTCTCCTGTTACTATTAAAGAAATTAAAAATCTTATCGGAAATACAAGACTCAAAAAAGCACCTGGGTACGATTTAATAACTGAAGAAATATTGCGCAATTTACCAAAGAACTGTATAAAAAACTTGTAAACATTATAAATAGTGCTTTATGCCTAAGGCACGTGCCATCGCTTTGGAAAGTATCTGAAGTCATAATGATACCCAAGCCGGGTAAGCCAGTACACGCTGTTGCATCGTATAGGCCAATATCGCTACTGCCAGCCTTATCTAAAGTCTTCGAGAATGTACTCATAATAGGCTAAAACCAATAATCGCTCATAAAAACCTAATACCAACACATCCATTTGGCTTCCGTGACCGCCATTCAACAATTGTTCAGGTACACCGAATTGTTAATTTCATTGAAAATACAATCGATAAAAATAACGTTTGTACGGCAGCCTTTTTGGACGTGTCTCAAGCTTTTGATAAAGTTTGGCACACGGGTCTACTGCTCAAATTGAAATACATGCTACCCAAACAATTTTGTGAAATAATTGCTTCGTACTTAAAAGATAGATACTTCCGCATTAAACAAGAGGATGCATATTCAAACTTGCAACCGATAGAAGCCGGTGTTTCCCAGGGAAACGTGTTGGAGCCAATGCTTTACTTGCTTTTTACCAGTGACCTCCCGTCTGATTCTAGTTATATGACAGCGACATTTTCGGATGACACAGCTTTGTTAGCAGCTGGAGAGTCAACTTCAGTATCTAGTCGACGAGTGCAGACAGCAGTCAAAGCAATTACTAAGTGGGCATCTAAGTGGCGCATCAAATTAAACGACACCAAATCAATTCATGTGGACTTTACCTTGAAAAAGCCGGCATATTGTCCAATTTATATAAACAACATTCCTATACCACACCATAACAGTAATGTCAAAAAAAAAGGAGCGAGCTTGATATAAAATTTGGCAAACCTAGTTGGCAGGAAATCCAAGCTATCAATACAAAACAAACTGTTATTATATAATCAAGTATTATAGCCAGTTTGGACATACGGAGCCCAACTATGGGGTTGCTCAAGTCAAAGCTGTATTGCCAGCATTCAGCGCTTTCAAAGTAAGGTACTAAGGACTTTAGTTAATGCTCCTTGGTACATTAGATCTACTGACCTGCACCGTGATCTAGGCGTGAATTCAGTGGTAAATGAAATCTCCAAATTAGCAAAGTCCACGAACTGAGGCTTAGACAGCACGTTAATGAGGAAGCCTCCAGACTCAACGAAACTACTGGGCGTGAAATCCGGCTGAAACGCAAGAAGCCTTCCGATCTAGTAAGACAACAGTAGCAGCAAATGTATTTCTTAATATTTAGCTTTTAACAGCCCTATTCTGAAAAAACCTCTCAACTGAGTTGAGAGGAAATATTTGAGAGATTTCTTGTGAGGCATAATTTGTGAGGCTATTCTAGCTCAAACCTCATAAGAAAAAAGCTTAAAAAAGTCACCACGTGAGGTAAAAGCTTTTAGCTGTCAAACAGCTGTTTTAAGAAAAATAAGCATACAAAAATGGACACAACAATGGATAATCAGAATATGTAAGTAATTTTGCAAATTTTAAATATATATATATATACAATAATTTTATATATTCCTAGGCGCACAAAAACGGAGAGAACAACTCAGGAGCAGCTGCAGCATTACATAATGTTTTGCAAGCAGCATCCTGAGTTGCAACGCGGGAAGCTAACTCCGACCAACCCTCAAGGGCTGCAAATGCTTTGGTCGGAGTTAGCAGACAATTTAAATGCATTAAGAGGCCCAACGCGGTCGGCAGCCAAGTGGAAGGAGGTAAGTTAATAAATGCTTGTGTTTGTGTCATATTATTAAAATACATACATATATTTCCATAGTCATTAATGCATTGGAAACACCAGTTGCGATCGCGAGCGCGCAAACTGAAAGCACATTCGCAAGCGACTGGTGGGGGCCCTCCGATAAGTGGAATGACTCCATTCGAGGAGCAAGCCATAACAACATTTGGGGCAGCAGCGGTAGATGGATTGCCGGGTGTTGCGACTTTGGGTCATCAGGTAATATTTTAATTTAATATTTGTCGGACTATTTATTTTTTTTTAATTACATGAGGCAATAATTGGTCCGTTTTATACTTACAGGTTTTGCCGTTGTATATAAATACACTTGAAGCTCCAGCTTCCTCGCCACGCCAACACAAACAGTCGCATCGCCTGCTTTAGCGCCAACACCAACAGTCGCATCGCCTGTTCCAGCATCTTCACTAGCAGTCACATCGCCTGCTCCAGCTTTTCCTGCTTTATCAATCAATTTTTCTTCCTCGCCATCACCTCATTTTTCTTCTTCACCATCACCTCCATCTTCTTCCTTATCTCCTCCCATATTATCTTCTTCTATGCCATCGCCTTCTTATATCCCTCCCGAAAAGTTGACTGCAGCGAAGATGCTTGGAACAGTGCTAAAAAAAATGGAGGACAGAGAAAAGCGAGAGGAGGAAACCATTGCTCTACAAAGGCAAATTGTAGAGCAAAATGCGCAGATGGCAGGGGTGCTGACTCAAATGACACAGGCACTAACCTCGCTGTCAGAGGTTATGGCTAAGTTGTCCCAAAAATTGGATAAATAATAATAAAAATGTAAAAAATGAAATAAAAATGTAAAAAATGAAATAAAAATGTAAAAAATGAAATAAAAATGTAAAAAATGAAATAGAAATGTAAAAAATGAAATAGAAATGTAAGAAATGAAATAAAAATGTAAAAAATGAAATAAAAATGTAAAAAATGAAATAGAAATGTAAAAAATGAAATAGAAATGTAAAAAATGAAATAAAAATGTAAAAAATGAAAAAAAAAATTAAATAAAATAACATGAATTATTTAAACATATGTAGATGTGTTTTTATTCATTCTTAGAGGAAGTAAAATGTACAGAGACAGTAAGTAACTTACATATATGTATATATATTTATATATATATATTTATAATACATAACGCCGCTGGAAATATATACATACATATGTATATTATAAAGACATAATGTAACGTTCTCTTACTCTAGCACCCTCCCTAAAATTGGGGTTTTCGAAAACAATTTCGGTGTCTTGTGATTCTTCTAAAACTTCTTCGAAGCCAAGGTCTGCAGCCACACCATGCTTCAGTAATATGTTGTGAAGAATTGTACACGCGTAAATAATCAAAGACGCTTTTTCAGGGCTGTAATGAAGAATGCGGTGTTTTGAGAGGCACCGGAATCGTGACTTCAAAACACCAAAGGCCCTCTCAATGGTATTACGTGCTTTGGCGTGCAACTTATTGTAACGCACTTCCCTTGCGTTTGAAGGTTCAGCGACTGGCGTTAACAGCCATGGCTCCAATGGATATCCTTGGTCGCCTAACAACCACGAATCACTTTGCGTGTTATAGGTATTTGTGAGGTGCATACGTGTTGGGGATGTGGTCCAAATACCAGAATCATGGCAAGACCCGGGATATCTCGCGTTGACAGCGGTGAACAGAAGTCGATGATCACAAACCTGCCAAAAATGCAAATATATACATATGTATTAATAGAAAGATTGGTAAATAGTTTGTATAATATAGAACATTACGTACTGCTTCTACATTAAGGCTGTAAAATCCTTTCCGGTTCATAAACAGTGAGAGAGGAGTAGTGGCGTCTGTAGTTGAGGGTGAAACAATCCCAATATGGGTACAATCGATTGCGCCGATTGTCCCCTTGATCCCAAATTTCGTGTAAAATCTGTAAGAAAAAATTTATTTATTTATTTATATTTATTTTTATTTATTTATCTTACCCCTTCTTTGCATCTGACACATCCTGCGCGCTTGAAGGAAAACAAATTTCACTTCCCTTAACATCAACAATTAGTTTTGAAATAAAGTGCAGAGCTCTTGATACTGAGGATTGGCTCATAGAGAGCATATAATTATTACCAACGCATTTTTGATACGAGCCATGCCCGTAAAAATATAAACTCGTCAGGAAACGCAGATCAAAAGGAATATTTGACTTCTGCACATCATGCGGCTCCAATTCACTTATCAGCAATTTACATAGCGATTTTGGGAATCGAAATGTGTTAATAAATGCAGTGTCTTGCATAGTAAAGGGATCGCTTTTGTCTCGCAAACCCTTTAAAATTTTTCTCCTACCTCCCGATTCCTCCTCCTCAACAATTGCCGCATATACAAATAATAATTCCTCCATTCTAATAACACTCAATTCTCAATATTTTAAAAAATTCAAAATATGCAAAACAAAACAAACACAGATGTTTTGTATTATGATGCCTGCTTTCACACGTCACAGATATTTGTGAGAATAGTGAGCATTTGAGCTTTTGAATTTTCGCCAGAATAAGGTAACCCTCACTACAGTGAGAAACATCATTGTAGTGAGGTTGGTGACTTTTGTGAGGGCATGAGAATAGGGCTGTAAGTATCTCTCTTAATTAATTAGACTAGAATTGTTGTTAGTATTTTACTTTTATAAACTTGGTTTAAAAATTGTAAAATAAGAACAAAAAATATATATATATATACTTAGGCTGTTCACGATAAGGTGGTTATCGGGTTATGTGGTTATGTGATTAAGTGAACAACAACAAAATGCGGTATGACAAAATAACCAAAGTTGACCAACCTATGCCCCTGTTTACAGATTATGTGGTTATTTGCTTATTTCCAGTGTTAGAAAGTCGTTGGAATTTTACTAAATGGCAGCACAAGAAATAAATAAAACTAAGCGAATGGCATTCCTATTTAGATTTTCTTATTGGAAAATCTGCTATTAACAGCTGTTTTTTGTTTACAATCGGCAAATTAAAACCGAAATAAAAAGCATCCAAAAGCATCACAAAGATAAAAAAGAATCAAAAATCAGCAAAAATCAACAAAAATCATCAAAGTAAGTAAAAAGATAAAGTACAAAATAAATATTCATTGTTTGTCATTTATTTATACTCTAATTTTAGTGTCTACAGAAATACGAAAGCTTCATTTTATAAGTTGGAGTTTCACTGAACTTAAATTGTAAACAATGAACAGCTGTTTGTGTAAAAATAAGCAAATAACCATACAACATAGGGTGCTCACGGAGCATAGAGGTTATTTTTAATCTAATAAGCACATAACCCGATAACCACCGTACCGTGAACAGCCTAACTTAAATTTTCCGACGACAGTAGAGTTGACAGTAGAGAGGAGTGATATATGTTAAATGTAAATTATTCAAAGCTTTAACAAACCTGGCGTTATTTTACAAATAAAAGCATAAAATAGCTCTGTTATATCATTTGTAATAACTATTGATAATTTAAAATAAATAAATTTACCTATACTTATTTTTTGAAAAAAAAATTTCACTTTGAACAAAATATTAAAATTTCATTGAAGTAAAAGGATTATTATGGCCGCAACGAAATTGTGTACATGCAAACTGAACAGCTGTGTTGTTTTGTGTACGTACCAGCCATTGTTATGTCGCTGTCTTCTTACAAATGTTGATGCAGGAGGATTCACGACGCCATTTACAGTTCATTGTCGTGCTGCCATGTCGTGTCGCTCTATATGTGTTCAGCACTTAATGGCAGAAACAGCGGAATCTGCTTCTCCCTTTGCTACGAGCATATTTATGTAGTTTTGTACACATCTAACTTTTTAATTATTACTTTTTATAATATAAAATATCAAAACTGAAGTCAAAATATTAAAATAAAATAATATTTATATACCATATATATATAAGTTTTCGTTAGTTTAAGAAAGTTTTTCAAACATATTGAAATTCTCTGAAGTGTGTGCAATGCTAACTTAGTCCACGATTTTTCTTGGCAAGAATTTTTAGGGGTTACTTCGACCAGAACATGATTTTAATAGGCTAAGGTTAGACCATCAGGCAGAACTAGATGATGTAGAAGTGGTTTTCCCTTACGCAAAAGCATACTTTTGCGGTTATCTTTATTTAAAAGTTTTTAAGACACACACTTATACCTAACAATCAGCTGATTTTCAGTTGTTTGTTTTTCTATACAATAAGAAGCAATTTTGTAGTGCAGTCATACAAAAACATGAATGTCATCAAAAGTTAACATCAATATAAATGAACATTTTATAGTGAACATTTATCCATTGTATTATTTAATTTTTTCTCTTTGCTGTGTTTGTTTCAACCATATGCATTTATGTAAATAAAAATATTGAATATTTTGTTACCAAGTATCAATTTATTGCCTTATTAAATTTTCTTTTTTTGCTATACATATGTTCAATTAAGGTTTTATTTAAGGAACGAATCCTAAAATATATTCTATCTCTGAAAAACAATTGTTTTACTTTCGAGCTACAATTGGAGCTACGTAAATTTTCTTCGACCACCATTGCAGAGTGCGCACACCTGGTAGAGGAAAGTTGTTTCTCCTAAAAAGTTTTGACGGGCCTCTCCAACCTTCTTCTTGAATTACTTCAAGAGGGGCGGTATTCTTCAACATTGTTGTTAACATCTCTTTTTTGGAACGAGACTCCATCCTTTTCTGCCGTTCATTAGGCTCTGCAGGAGCAGTGGTTAACGTGGGAAAAGCGCTAGGTACCAACTTAGTTGGATTCCACGAACTTAAACCTGCAAGTGTGTTTGGTTATAAAAGTAAAATTATTGTAATCAAAATGCTATAATTACCTATTTTAAACTGCAAGTTTCTTTTGAAGGCTTCTGGCGCGAAGTACACTTCACAAATGCATGCATTTTTAACATTAATTTTGTCCATACGACGACAAAAATGAATCCATTGTTTAAGTACTGTTTTATCTTTAGGGAAATGGAAAAATCTCCGTTTCGTAACACAACTTTTACCATTATTGTTATTGCATCTAAACACTGCGCAACGCATTTTAAAAAATATAAAATTTCACAATTAATACAACACTTGAAAACACAATTCGAATTTACTTTCAAAGCGCGGGCGAATAATAAGTCAACCGTGAGGTCAGCAAGAACAGCTGACTGAAAGCAAACATGCGCATTGCGTAATATTTTTCTCTATCATTCTTTCCTTATTAAGGAGTAGGAGTGGCAAATTGGCAGGTGCAATTTAATTAAACCACCCCCAAGGATTTTTGGACTATATTAAGGAGTTAGAAGATATTTTAATAGAGAATTTAAATCCCTCTGTCACAGAATAAGAGTTGAATGAAGCATGTCAGACATTTTCTCAGTTGCAACAACTGTGATTCGAATGTTGTTTTAACTTATTTTGTCAGGACGAGAATATTCCTCCTCGTGAAGTTTTTTAATAGAGATCTTAGTAGGCCCAATTTTAGAACTAAAGTTCTTTGTGTTTCTCATCTGTAGGATACCCTGGCAAAACTGTATACATTTTTTTGTTTTGGTAAATTTTATGGGATTTTTTTTAATCTCTCAATTTAATTTGTAATATGAATGGTATAGGATTTTTGCAATCTGCAATATTGTAAGAGCAATACAATCCCCCTATTGTATAAATGTGATAATTATGTGATGAAAATAAGTCTTCTGCTTATTTTTTCATTATGTTTCTTTTTGAAATACATATTTATCTTTTTGCTTATTATTATGAATTATTCTGAATTAAAATTACTCTTTAATTGGTTCTGATGTGAAGTATTTTATCGCCATATTTATTATTTTGTATTTATTTTAAATGGTTACTTAATTATTTCTTTAATTTTTTTTAATTGTTACTTAAGAACAATTTTGTTTATGTATGTACGTATATACATATTTTTACTTATTTATGTATATGGGTGAATAGGCCTACTGGGAAACCGAGCACCCAAAAATAATATCGGTAACGAGCTGTGTGCGTACCTTAGTGGAAGTGTAGAAATTCAAAATACTTAAAAGTTATTTTTAAAATGCCCAGTCTAAATTTTTTCAGCAGTGGCATCATTGGCTAATGTTTCAAAAAATGAGAGTTTTGACAGCTTTATCTTGAATCACAGAGTTTCGCATCAATTTATCTATGGTAACAATTACGTTGTCCATAAGGCGGGGAGGTATATCGGTCACTAATCGGGCGCATACACGACACACACAAATCCATTTTGCGTTCGTTCTTCACACAGTGAACATGTGCGACAGGCAAGCGGAACATTTCTTCGGATTTATTTCTAATGTAGCACTTTTATCTATTTCCTTACATTTCGTTAACAAGTAATTCCAACTTTTAACAATTTAATTTTTATATTTATTTTATTTTTATATGTATCACTTTTCGTTTGCCAAATTGCCTATTCATTTTTTATAAGATCAATAAATTCTAATACGAAATCTTTATTAAGAGGGGAGCCTGCTTTAGAAGCTTCAAACAATCGATTTTTTTTTTTTTGCTTAAGTCTCTTTAAAAATTATTTAACAATACATATTTCCCCAAAGTTATAGATTGGAATTCGAAATATTGTCGAAGCTAGAAGGGAAATAGTGACCGAGCGTCTAACAGATATATGGACGCTTGGGCAAAAAGCGAAAACTTTGAAGCGCGATTTCTCGGTTTATAATTTTAATGATTATTCTTAATTGGCGGGCAGGATAGAAAAAAGATTAAGCTTCGTATGGAATTAGGGAAAAATTTATTATCTTCTATATAAACTAAAAAAAAATTAAGAAAAGTCAAGTTTGAACATATTTTTAAACAATTAAACAAGTACAATTTTTTTGGTCAAAACCACTTTTTTCAAATTGAAATAAAATTGAAAAAATTTACACTTTTGTTTTGCATTCTCTTAGTTTAACTAGAAGATAAATTATTAAAAAGTATGAATGTCTTTCCGTCCGTAAAATGCAGATGCGAGACGCATCGGGCAATTGCTTTTCAAAGGCAGAATATCAAAGATTTCGTATCCAAAAAAATTCTGAAAGATGTTCAAATATACAACTATGAAGCCAAGATATTTCGCTTGAATCAATTATTTCTTTCCCTCCCAAAAAAAAAAATCCTCAAAAAATCGATTTTTTTAAGCCTCTAAAGCAGGCTCCCCCCTTAACACTTGCCATTTGTTCGCGGTCTTCACTGTTCGGCGACACGAGAGAAATGAGATTTTGTGTGCACACAACACTATACACGACACACATGTGCGCACCTATCGTAAAAAATCAAACATTTTCGCGAACATGGATCGGTACGCGCACGAGACCATTCACGAGTAAACCGCATGCGCACACATAACGATTGAATGCACTTGTTTGTCCTGTATGAGCACTTTAAGGCCAATTTTCTCAATGTCTCGTTAGAAGCCATTAGTCAGTTAAATTTTGGTTAAAAGAAGGTTTTTACCGAAAAAGGAGTCTTGACATTACAATAAGTTTATGTTAAAGTTATAAGAAGTACAACTCAATTATTTGGTTGATCCTGGCACATGTTTACGCAATGAAGGAGGAACGTAAAATTCTACCGTAATAGCAGGAACAGTCAAAAACGCAGAATCGTGGCCCGAGTCAGCTGGCACGACCTATCTTATGGGCGCGCAATGTAACTGCACAGTGAAAAACGCTACTCCCTTCTCTCTTTGACGTGGGATGACGTGAGAACCCACGACATTTGGATTTTGCCGCAGATAACGTCGCAGCTGATTGCTCTCTCACAACGAAGGTTTGCCAATATCGATATACTGCAGTAATTATCAACTTTTATAACTCAATCTGTTCAATATGTTTGAAATTTTCTTAAAATAACTCAAAATCAGAGTCGAATGCTATTATTTATAAGTTATATAAACTACTTTTAATAGTTTGTTTTCAGTTTTGATATTTTATATTGTAAAAAATTGTAATTGAAAACATAGATGTGTACAAAACTACATATGCGTATTGAGCAACATTGTTCAAATGAAAAGAAACAAAGATGGCTGATTTCTGCATTTTTCCTACGTTCTCCACTGTGCACACATTTTGCCGATAAGAAAGGAAAAGGAAGGAAGGGAGTAGCGTTTTTGACTGTTCCTGCTATAAGTCGTATATGTTTAAAACTGATTGATCGGTTGAAAACACAAATGTGTCGTGCATAGTTAATTTAACTACTAGAATTGACTGTAATGTGCTGAGCACACTGAACGCGACACGACATGGCAGCACGACAGTGAACTAAAAATGGCGTTATGAATCGTTCTACATGAACATTTGGGAGAAGGCAGCAACATAACAATGGCTGGCATGTACAAAAGACAACACAGCTCTTTTTGCATGTACACAATTTTGTTGTGGCCGTACTATCCTTTCACTTCAACGAAATTTTAATATTTTGTTCAAAGTGACATTTTTTATGCAAAAAATAGGTATAGGTAAATTTTATTATTTTTAATTATCAATTGTTATTACAAATGATATAACAAAGCTATTATATGCTTTTATTTGTAAAATAACGACAGATTTGTTAGAGCTTTGAATAATTTTACATTAATTTTGGGTTGGGTTCGTTTCAGTATCTCCTTTTCACTGCTTATTCCTCTTAAATGCGTGCACGGATTCTTCTAAATTTATATAGCACGGATAGCCAATGAATTAAACTTTGGTTTAAATGTAAATTTATTGTTAAATGTTAATTTGTTTTCTAGATATAAGTAAGCAAAAAACGCACATTGGCTCAAACAATGGCTCTCTTCTTTTGAAGTTTTTGTTGCACTGCTTGCAAAAAATTTAACCGATTTAACACACACATTCTTTGAAATATATTTATTTGAATAAATGATAAATCATGAACTTTAAGTTACAATTTTATGTACAATTTAATGAATAAAACAGCTTTCAATTACGTGTTATACTGTTCCTTGAAATGTAAGCAAAATTACTGAACATGAACTGTCATACGACGAAGAAAATAAGCACAAAAGGAAGACAGTAATAACCCAACGAATCAAAATGGTAGGTCTTATATACTGCGGCGCTTGTTTCAATGTAATATATTATACTGAAAATATATTCAAAATTTGGAATAAACAATCCCGCGATGAAAACCCATTTTATTATTTAGGGGGTATTGAATAAATGGTTGGTTGGGTTATCTTGGTACTTCAACTACTTGTATGCATTATTACCGATACATATACAATTTTTAATTTTCAGTGTTTTTATTATTTAAATAAAGTGGATTTCCACTTTAATTCATTGAAATAATAAAAATAATAAACACAGAGTCACTCTTTGCGTAAAAATACATAAATTTTATAATAATTAGTGAAAATTGTATGGAAAAACTACGATTTTACACCATTTTCAGGAGGCTGCCCTAGAGCCCCCCGTGGTTCTAGGGGCGGAAGGGTATTTTTATTCAAAAGCTCCATTCATTACCTTTCAAATGAGGGGGGTAGCATGCTCCCAGCCCCTTCCCTCTTTGCCCAAAACCTCTTCAAAAAAGGATACTGAAACGAACGTTCCCCTTAATTTTCACTGTCGTCGGCAAATTTAAGTATATCTTGAAGTTAGCGTGGGCGACTACTGTCGGCCTGCAATCGTGTAAAATAACTGTGTCCTGAAGAACGTGTGTATTTAAATATTTGACATATGTCGCTGCTCAATGTGTACAACATCTAAGTCTAAACCATGGTCTAAACGATGGTTAAACTAGAATTGATTAACTATCAGACGTGAATACATGTTTTATGCAAACGACTTGCTTCGATTCATATTTGATCATTACGGACTTGTTATTATCAAAGTACAATTGCTGAATTTTTATGAAGTTTAATATGGATGAGGAAAGGTTGTGGAAAAGCATGTTAGCAAAGTTACAGGAATTGAAAGTTAATCCACCCACCGAACATGAAAGCAGGTAATTATATACATATAAAAGATAACGTAAACAAAATGAGTAAATGAAATTATTTTTATGACAATGTGAATTCTTGGAATGATTGTTAAGCTGGGATTTAGAATAGCATCCCCGAATTTCGGGAATAAAATAGTTATCACTGGAAAGGTGACGTTCTCCATATCACGAAAATATATACATATACTTAGTTGCCGCTGACTTATAGTTTTAAAGATATTTGCGTTTAAAGGTGAAAATTGACATTGTTTACAGTGATAATTTGTACATTGTGAATAACTTTTTCACTTATATTATGCACTTTTCGGCAATATTACGATTTTTCCGGCGCCGCGATTTGATGGTACGGATGGATAGAGGAGGTCCTCAGCATTAAAAAATGTATACATATATACGGTCCTCAGACCCATAGTTTTCGAGATATTTCACTTTAAAGTTCAAAAATTTGTAAAAACAATGCTCGTTATTTCACTATGTTTAACCCACTTTTCACATATTTTTTATTTAATATATACATATTTAATTACACTGTACACATTCGTATTTATCAAAAATTTACACTAATTGTATATTTTTAAGAAAATAAATATTCTTTGAAAATTATTTTGCACATTCAAAGTTTCAAGTGATTTGCGTGTTTACATTTATGACAAATAGCAGTGTTGCCATACTTTTTGTCCTGAAAATATAATCAAAAATGTGTTTCATATATTTATATGATATATTTATATATATATTCATATATATATTCATATATAAATATGGATTATATTATATAGTATATTATTTAAAAAATATAGAAATACAGAAAGTAGTTCGACACAAAGGAACTATGAATACCCGGGTGTTCGATCGATGAGGGTTATTTTTTTGAAGCGCGGCCGAAGGCCGCCAGTGCAGAAAGTAGTTCGACACAAAGGAACTATGAATACCCCGGTGTTCGATCGATGAGGGTTATTTTTTGAAGCGCGGCCGAAGGCCGCCAGTGCAGAAAGTAGTTCGACACAAAGGAACTATGAATACCCCGGTGTTCGATCGATGAGGGTTATTTTTTTGAAGCGCGGCCGAAGGCCGCCAATGCAGAAAGTAGTTCGACACAAAGGAATGTTATTTTTTATCTTTATTTATCAATTAACATAAGATACAAAAACCATTTGTACCATTTTCTTTAAAAATGTTAAATAGAAAAATTTTTCATAGTTTTTTTAAAACACAATATGTGGCAACACAGGTACTTGTAATGACATGTGAAGAAAAACAAAACAAAACAAAATAGGACTAAATTGCTTGTAAAATTGTGGAACTTTAAAGTGAAATATCTCGGAAACTATGAGTCTGAGGACGGTATATGTGTATACATTTTTTAATCCTGAGGACCTCCTCTATCCATTAGTACCATCAAATCGCGGCGCCGGAAAAACCGTAATCGTGCCCACTTTTCACTTACAAACACTTCACTATAACGTTTCTGTATATTATTTTTTTTTATATTTGTTGTGAATGTATATGTATATATTTTCGTGATCTGGAGAACGTCACCTTTCCTGCGATACCCATTTTATCCCCGAAATCCGGGGATGCTATTCTAAATTTAAACCGATTGTTATGCATATTACTTTATAAATTATAAATGCGCTTGTAAGAATAGGGGGCAAAATTCCTATTTCTTTGGGGTTATTCGACTTTAAAAATCAAAAATTCCGGGAAAACTATAATATACCGTCCCAAGATTTCCTGAATAAAATGTATACGGTCCTATAAAGGAGGATAAAGAATATAAAAAAATCACAGTTTTGAAGATATTTGCTTTTAAAGTTAAAAATTACCACTATTTGAATTACATATTTTTTCGATTTAAAATTGCTTTTACACTTACATTTTTCATTTTTATGTTGACTAACACTCTATTAAATCGTTTGTACATATTTTTTTTTTACATAATATAGTGCAAAAATAGTTTTATATCAATGTTAAACATATTGTTCAAATCTATTTATTTGACAACAACTAAAGGGTTGCAGTCTGTCAAATAATCAGTGTTACCTTATCGACATTGATTGATTGATTGAAAAAGAGGAATGCACCGCGATCTTTGGTCTATTGCCAGTATACCATGCGACCAGTAGCCTGAGTTTGTTCATGGGGAGGGGTTGGGTTCGTTTCAGTATCTCATTTTCACTGCTTATTCCTCTTAAATGCGTGCACGGATTTTTTTAAATTTATATAGCACAGATAGCCAATGAATTAAACTTTGGTTTAAATGTAAATTTATTGTTAAATGTTAATTTGTTTTCAATTCAAAACATTGTCAGGTTTACACCTCTTTGTATTAGGTCACAGAGAGTGTCCTCATAGTTACCTTTCGCTATAATTACAATGTCGTCCTCATACCCTTGGCAGCGTATCCCATTGCCCGTTAGCAGTGCTAACAGGTCGTCTACGACTATGCTCCATAGCAGGGGTGATAACACAGCAGCCTCTTGTTGTGCCGAGGCGAATCCTTTTATTGCCTACTGTGGTCTCAGCAACTCTGGTGCGCAGCACGGCTTCTATCCATCTACGCACCGGTGCTGCCATATTCCTTTTCACCAGTGCATTAGCTACACTCTTGTGAGACGTGTTATCAAAGGCACCTTCAAGGTCCAAGAACGCACAAAGCATCACCTTTCCATGCTCCAGTGAACTTTCTATCTCAGAGGTTAGCTGGTACAGAGCAGTACTGGTAGATATCTGTAAGCATTCTGAGCCACAGGCAGGGGTGCTCTCTTCAGCGCTTTCGTCTTTATTTCTGGTCCACGATCTTCTCCATGGGTTTTAGTAGGAAAGACGTTAGAATGATTGGCCTGAAAGATTTCACCAATGAGTAGTCTTTCCTTCCTACCTTGGCTATGAGGATGTACGCCATTGCGAGGCTTTCTCTCAGCAGCCGAACCAGGTGAGGCAGTAAAAACGGATCCTCCTGTTGTAGCAGCGCTGGAAAGATGCCATCCACTCCCGGAGACTTGAATCTCTCAAACGAGGCCATTGCCCACCTGTTTGAGTCCGCCGTAAATAGCTGTTTGGCGATTCTCCAATCCTCGCGGAATGGCCTGTGTTCGATCACGGGTAGACATTGGTCTTCCCGAACAGTCTCCGGGAAGTGCGCCCGCAGAAGCTCCGTGGCTCTGTCCTCTGCTCTGGTCGTCAATGTCCCATCACCTCTTTTAATTGCTATTACTGTGTCATTTGTTCCTCTGGCCAGAGCTTTATGCAGCCGAGCCGCTTCTGGTGTAGAAGTGACATTCTCGCAGAATCTCCTGAAGCTTGCCTGCTTTGCAGACTTAATCTCCTTATTGTATAAGGTGAGATAGCTCCTGTATTCTTCCCAGACTACATACTTTTTTCCGAAGGTCTGCTAGTTTCCTTGACCACCAGGGACAGTTTTGTCTGTCTATGGAGGCAACTGCCATGATAAGCGTTAATGACAGACCCGTTCAGCTCAGATAGCCTAATTTCCAAACCTGGGCCTGAAACGCTATCATCAGTCTGCCCCTCCCTACTCAGTTCCCCCCTTAGTAGTAGTAGTAGTTACAATCCTGTGATCTGACAAGGAGGGCTCCGTTGAGACTCTCCATTGCGAGACCAATCCGTTCGCAGGCTCATTGCTCAAGGTTATGTCCAATACCTCTCTCCTGCTTATAGTTATGAATGTGGGTTCACACCCTACATTCTCTATCGTTAAGTTACTTCCTACTATGTACTCTAAAAGAAATTCACTTCTTACGTTGCAGTTTGTACTGCCCCTTTCCAAGTGGTGGGCGTTTGCGTTGCAGCCAATAATTAGACGAAGCATGTGCTTTCTACAATGCTCCACCAGCCTCTCCGCCATAATTCCTGACCACTATGCAAATTCTAGGTCTCTCGCTAGAGAGATCCCAGATTACCTTATTTGAATCCGTCTTGAGGCCTTTAACTTTTTATAGGGGCAAGGCTCTTGGATCAGCAGTATACCTAACCCGCTCGTTATGACAGTTGAAGCTGCCGCTGTGTGATGCGGGTTCACCTGGGCGACTTCCGTATTGACGGCCATTGTAGTAATGGTTCGAGGAAGGGCAGATCCTCTTCCCCGCCGTCAATCGCGCTGCTGTCCAGTGGGTCTCCTAGCTCATCGAGGAGTTCCTGCTTGGAGGGTAGCTCTGCTCTCTGACCGCAGGAACTACCATCGGGGACGTCGGTGATCGCCGTTGGCATTGCCTGATTCGCCACCTCGTCCACCTGCATTGCTACTACCTCTGGGGCTGTCACAGTCACTGCCTGTTTTTCGAAACCCCTGCTTTGTTGAGTCGTAGTCTTTTCTGCTCCCTTGCTCCCAGTGGCCGCAGGCTTGTGGGGCCACATGACCACCGTGCTGAACCTGTAGTACAGGCGGAAGCTCGCTGCCCAGACGTACTTGTATGACTCGTCGTCAATATACAAGTACAGTCTCCAACCTTTCATGCCTCCTATTTCCTCCACATTGCTGCCAGGATGAGATACTGAGGTCCAGGTTCTGATTTTTCACCAGACCTAAGGCGAACTCGTAGGGTAGTGCAGATAAGATGCATGTGCGTGTGTGTGTATAACCCGGGGCGAGGCTATGGTCGTTAACTCCCCTCCTTCCTAAAACGGAGCGTCCTCGCTATGCTGCTACAAATTATTGTTTGATGATTGTAATATGTCATGTTATCGATGTTCGTGGATTCATTGAATTGTATAAATTTTGTGCCTGATGTATGCATGCTGTTCCAAGTATGCTGGTAATCTGTCAAAATGTATCTATTCTCTATGATTTGGCGTGGACCGTTATTTTCATGAGTTGTTTTACATTGTGCTGATTTATCGTTTAATATTTTGATAGTACAATTATCAGAATGTTCTGATTTACAAATATACTGAAAAAGTTCTTACATTTTGAAACGCTTTGATAATTATTGCATTTTGCTATCTTAGGATCTAAATTAATTTTACCATACTTTTGTGATAAAGGGTATACATTAAATAGTCTACAGTTAGTTTCGAGTATTGGTTATTTGAAAATTATAATTATATCCTATGGATCAGAATATTCCAATATATTAATTAGTGGAAGGTCCAACTACTCATGGTGTATTAATTTATGCACATCATTCAGATTAAGTGTGGCAGAGTAAAAAAAATTTATTTTTTTCTATTAATAGTATTAGTTATTGTTTGTAATTCATTATAAATTTCTCCTATTATTAAATTCTCATTTATTGCTTTAGGATCTTTGCTCTTTTGTTTGTTATTATTTTCTATTAGCATATTAATTGAAGTTTTTATTTCGATAAGGTCGTCATGATCTGGTATACCGGTTATAAATTTAAGTACAGAACCAAGAAAGTTAAGAGATATTTTGAGCCTATATATATTTGGCATAAGTTGATTTTTTAATGTTTCTATTTTATTAATTAATATTTTTGATTCGGGCTGTTTTTCTAAATTATAAGAAGATCTCATTATGTCTTCATAGGGCGCAAGTATTTTTGATAAATATGTGAAATATGATATAGAAAGGAACTATTTTTCTACGAGAACATATTTTTTGTTACTTAAATCTATTATATTGTCGCATAATGCGATAGGGAAAAGTAAAAAGAAAATTATTCCGTACATGCCTTTACTCTTATCTAATCCTTATGGATAATCCGTCCTTTATTATTCGTTACAGTCTTTCCGTTATCTTTTTTTATAACGTGCTTCGCGTATTTTCTTACGTTCTTATTACGCCTGTGCGTCTTGGAAAATATTACGTCACCTGGATTTTAGTTCAGCTGCTTTCGATTGCGATTATGATGACGCAAGACTCTTTTCTGGTTTTGTAGTATTCGTTCTTGGATGTCGGGATACCCCCTTTGATTTTAAAACACATCCCCGGGTTTCTGTTGTTGTTGTTGTTAACGGTTATCTAGTCCCCGTTAGGATGGTGAGGGTTACTTGTGTTGTCGTCGAGGTCATCTAACGGTAGGCCCAGGAAACGTGCTGTTTCGACGGGGTCGGACCAAAGGGAGGGGGATGTTAGATGGGTAGGGTTTGTAGGGCATGCAAAGAGGTGGCCAGTGTCATGCGGAGACTTGTTGCATGCAGGACATACATTGGGTATGTCGGGGTCGATTCTGGATAAGTAGGAGTTTAACCTGCTACAATATCCGGAACGAAGTTGCGCTAGGGTCACTCGCGTTTCTCGCGGCAACTGGAGCTCCTCGTCTGCAATAGGTGGTGGTTTGACTCCAAGAACGCCATTCACGGGAAGGGAGTCGATGAAGGTGTTGATGGCTCCACTGTGAATGGCGGCCAGTGCCTGTCGATAGTTCGTAGCGTCCGAAGTCTGGTCGGCGTACTGTTCAATGTCGTCGACATAGTCGAGGAATGACCTCTTGATGCTCCTGGGAGGCGGTTCCGCGCCAAGCAGGTGGCTGCAGGGGTGATTCCTACGGAAACAACCCAGCAGGAACTGCCTGGAGAGGAGTTGATTATGCTCCTTTACAGGTAGCATACTTGTCTCACTGTGGAGGTGTTCGATAGGAGACATCAAGAGGCATCCCGTCGTGGTCCGGAGTGCAGTATTTTGGCAGGTCTGGAGTTTCCTCATCTGCGTACCACTGCATCCAGGCGACCATATCGGCGATGCGTAGTTGAGGACCGGCCGGCCGATTGCCTTGTAAGTTGCCAGCAACGTATCTTTGTCTTTTCCCCATGTGCTGCCGGCTAGCGACTTGAGGATTTTGTTGCGGCTCTGTACCTTGGCGATAATCGCGGTCGTATGGGGAGAGAAGGAGCATAGACTATCGAGGATTATGTCTAAAATCTTAGGGTTATTGACAGTCGGGATTTTGACGCCATCGACCGCAATATTAAGTTCAAGTCTATACTCCTTCGTCCAGTTAGTAAATATGGTCGCTGTGGATTTGGTGGGTGAAAGTTGGAGGTTTCGTGCAGTGAGGAAACGAGAAAGGTCGGAGAAGCAGCTGTTTACTTTCGAACACATGCCATCGATTCCATTGCCCGACGTCATTATCGTGCAGTCATCTGCGTACGAGGTTATGGAAACCCCCTCTGGTGGTTGAGGAAGTTTCGAGATATAGAAGTTAAACAGTAGCGGGGAGAGGACACCACCCTGCGGAACCCCCTGTTTAATTCTTCTCAGTTTAGATGTTTCGCCTCGAAATAGTACGGATGACTGACGACCGTTCAGATAGTTCATGGTCCACCTCTTTAGCCCTGGAGGGAGAGTGGTTTTTTCGATGTCCTGCAGTAGCGTTGTGTGATTGACCGTGTCAAAAGCTTTTGACAGGTCCAACGCTACGAGGATCGTTCTTTCGCAGGGTGGTTTCTGGTTGAGGCCACGAACTATCTGGGCGTTTATGACGCTAAGTGCTGTGGTGGTGCTGTGCACTTTACGGAATCCATGCTGGTGGCTGGCTAGGCTCAGGTGGTGAGTGAAGGTCGGGAGTAGCAAGGCTTCTAGTGTCTTCACTACTGGGGAGAGGAGAGTTATCGGACGATAAGATGCTTTAACATTAGCATATTGATTCCATCAGGGCCAATGGATTTAGACGATTTTGCCTTGTTGATGACACCCTGAACCTCCTCATCGGTGAAAGTAAGTGGCGCGCAGTTGTTGGCATTTTGCGCAGCCGTCGGTTAACACATCTCTTAGCTTTGTCTACCGAAGGGTGCAGTGTAAACTGCCGGCTAAAATAGCTCGCGCACTTCTTCGGGTCCGAAGAGGCATGACCATTGAATTGAACTTCAACTCGGTCGTCATGTCTCCTCGGATTAGACAAAGCTTTGACAGTAGCCCAAAGCTTACTCACACCGGTGGAGAGGTTGCGGGACTTCAGGTGCTCTATCCATTTCGTCCGCTTATGTTGATTTACCATATGCCGAATCTCCAAATTGAGATCCCTTATTCGGGGATCCCCGGGATCGGCATGGCGTAAGGTGTCGCGCTCATTAGCTAGAACCGCTGCTTCGGCTGGGAAATTGGGGCGGATTTCCGCTAATCTTCCAGCCGGGATGAAGCGAGCGGTAGCTGCTGCGATCACCTTGCGGAATTGACGTTCGCCAACGCATACGTCCGTAGGAATGGGTAGAGCGTTGAAGGTGCTCTCAGTAAATTCCGTGAAACCGACTCAATTAGCTTTTTTAAAGTTAAAGAAGGTACGGTTGTCCACGGAAACGAAATCGGGAGGCTTCTCGATCGAGATAATTATGGGCAGATGGTCTGAAGCGAGAGTTAGCATAGGTCGCCAGGTTATGCTGTTAATCAGACCACCGCTAGCAATGGTAATATCTGGCGAGCTATTACAGGTGCCTATAACTCTGGTGGGGGCTTCATCATTCATTGTGCAGAATGTCGAGCCGTCAATCTGTTCCGCCAGCTCCATCCCCCTACGATCATTTGACAGGCAGGAATGCCAAAGATCGTGGTGCGCGTTAAAGTCGCCTAGTACCATACGGTTTTCACCACGAAGTAGCGCACCCATATTCGGGTGATATCCTGTGGGGCAACATGTAACTGGGGGATGTATATATTGAATATTTTGAGCTCGACATCGCCTGACCGGATAGCTATGCCCTGACATTCTAGGGTAGTATCCCTTGAGTCGATGTCTTCTTCGATTAGACGGTACTGCACGGTGTTGTGCAATATGAAAGCTAGGCCACCACCACTATCTCGCTCGCGATCTTTACGTATAACGTTGAAACCTGCACAACTCAGAAGATCTGAGCGGCTGTTTAACTTGGTTTCTTGGACCGCAGCTATCGATACACGTTCCCGATTCATAAGTGCAACTATCTCCTCGATCTTACTCTGGAGTCCGTTGCAGTTGAATTGGAGAAGTCTGGTTTGTCGCGGGTGTCGGTGGGTGATCCTGGGGGTGAGGGAGTGACGTGTAGGTGGTGTTTGTTGCAGCTGCAGAACCCGCAGGGGCGGTTGTCGCACTGGGGTGTTGGTCGGCGACGCCACTGTTGTGAGTTGCGGGGGCAGACTCCTGCAGCATGGGGCAACGTAGGAATCACTCCACTCACGTGTGGTGCGCAGGCCGGAACACGTCGGGAAGTGACACCAGCCAGTGCAGGAATTGCACTTAACTGATGTGACGTTCCGACGTATGACGGCCTGACACACGGAACAGACTGTGCGAGGGACCAAGAGTTGCTGATTGGATCTCGCACGAAGATTGGAGCGGGATGAAGGTTGGGGGGGGGATAAGTCAGAGTAGGAGCCATGTTGCCTGTTTGAGCTCCTGACCGTTGAGGTCCTCAGATGGCCACTCTGGTTGAGTGGCGGCGCGGCGCGCGAACTATGTGCAGATTGCACAGCCGTGGAGGCTTGTGTCGCAGTATTGCGCAGGCAACATGGGGCCCCGTAACGCGTGGTCCACTCCCTGTGGGTCTTAAGGTCTGAGCAGGTCTTAAGATGGCTCCATCCATTGCATGTGTTACACCTGACCGAGGTGGAATTTGGATGGAGCCTTTTTGCGCAGACGCAGCAGAAAAATTCCTCCGGGCCCGGGTTGGACTCAATGCCAGCACGAGTCAGGAGGATACGGAGCAACCCTGCTGCAAGGCGTTGCTCCAATGACGACAAACACAAATAATTACTCACCGATCCAAACGGGGTCAGATCGCCGAAAAAACAGCCCTTGGTCGGATGAAATCCGAGTCAATTCCGGTGCGTAGAACCGGCTGTCTTGGGAATTGACCCCGGGTTTCTCGTTGGTAACGGAATGTATGGTTTTGTTCTACTGCCGAACAGCTTCAAAAATTTGGTCTTCCGGTGCTGAATTGTTCTGGTCAGCTAAAACTTTCGCAATTTCAATAATTGACTATGCGTACGCTCAACTTGTCCATTTGTAGTAGAATGGAACGCTGGCGTTTTTGTGTGCGTTATTTGTAATCGGTTGTAGATTTGTTGTGCACATACGTATATGATTGTAAACGATAGATCGTAATCAGTCATTTAAAATTTTGCGTTTGGGTATATTTGTGAAAGAATCTCGTCGGCGTCTTTGTATGTATCTTTCCTTGAAGGTATTTGTCTAAATTTTGAGTATTTGTCCGTTAAGCTAAGGCTGTCAAAAAAGTCTTGCGGTATTTTTATTGAATTTATTGAAATTTACAATCATATGTGCACAACAAATCTACAAACGATTAATTCGAAAGGTTTGTTAAAATTTGGTTGGAAGAGTTCAACCTGGGCTTGCAGTTCTTCTTTTATTATGCTCAGTGCTTCTAGTGCAGGTTCGTCTAAAGTGATTTTTATTTTTGCACTTTGATTCTTTGATACGCCACCGTTCTCTGCTTTGAGGAACGTAGTGAGTAGTTTGACGATGGATGCAAAATTCTTTATAAATTTCCTATAGTAACTTGCGAGACCTAGAAAGGATCTGAGTTCCTTCAGTGTTGTAGGAATAGGGATATTTTTAATAGTCTGTATTTTTGTTGGGTCAACTATAATCTTGTTGTATTTAATTATATGCCCTATATAGTGAAAGTGAGATTTCTCGCTAGATATTTTCATATTTATCTGGTGAAGCGCATTTATGATTATGCGGATGTGTTCGATATGTTCTTCAGGAGAGGAAGAATGAATGAGAACATCGTCTATATAGACGTACGCGAACTTCCCGATATATGGTCTAAGGATATCATCCACGCATCTTTGAAAAATAGATGGGGCTTTTTTTCAGTCCGAACGGCATATGAAGAAATTGGTACTTAGCTCCATTTACACTAAAAGCCGTTTTTTCCCTGTCTGATTTATTAATAAGGATCTGATGGAAGCCGGGCTCTAAGTCTAGAGTTGAAAATACTTTTGCGTTTCCTAAATTCTGTATGGTCATAGCCACATCAGGTATAGGGTATCTGTAACAGTTTGTGTGTGCGCTTAGGTTTTCCTTGTTCATCGGCACCTTTTTTTGCGACTGTCCAAATGGGAGAGTTATACGGACTTTTGCTGGGTTGAATTATTTCATTTTCTAAAAGTTTGTTAATTTCTTTGTTAATGAAATCGCTATCCGACTTAGGGTAAGGATTTTGCTTGGTTCAAATAGGATCTTCTGATTTTGTTCTAATGGTAGCTTGTACCGTGGTAGTATATGGTAGCACTTCATTTGTGTCTTCATTTCTTTGCATAATTTCTTCGATTTCTGTATATTCTCTATATTTTTCACTATTAACCGTATAATTTATTATGAGCGTGTACTCGAAAAGGTTGATCTCTGCTTTAATTTTCCTAAGATCCTGTTCACCCAGAAGCATATCAAATTCTTCTAATACATCTGTTTCAAAAAATGTGAGATTATGTTCTAATAATGTAATTATTTTTTTTGATTTGGTTATTGAGTAACCATGAAAAGTTTTCACTTTTACAGGTTTAATTTGAATAGAATTACCTAAGATAGATTTTGTACTTATATAATTGTTTGTTGCTCCATTGTCAATCAGGATGTTAATAAGTTTGCCTGTATCCCTGCAGTGGCGTTGAAGACACGGCAATTGATTCACTCGCTTGAGAAAAACAAAGCCTGTCTTATATTCAAAGTCGTCACTTTGTTTTGTAGCAGGTGATCGTAATTCATCGTTCTCGTATTCTGGTGTAAGCGATTGTAGTTCTTCGTCTCGTGTTTGGTTTACACGTTGAAATTTCTGCTGTACGTTGGAATTATAAGATGAAGGATTTCGTTCTCTTTTTTGAGGGTTTCCGCGAAATTGATTATTTGGAGGTAGTCCTTGTAGTTGACGATTATAGCTGTTTTGTTGTGGTTTGGAATGATTCCTATTGGGATTTGCGGATCTCGTGTATTGTTGTGATGAATCTACGTCCATTGGTTGGTGCTGTTGCCTGGGTGCAGTCTGATTGTATTGCACCTGTACGTTAGGTCTGTGCCATTGTGATTCCTCGTAATGTCTTCTACTTGAGTTTTGATGCTGTGATGTATTGTATTGTCTCTGCTGATTGTATTGCGGAACGTCGAATTGCAATTTCTCGTTGTCATGGTATGTCGTACTTGCGATGGCGTAGGCGGTTTCTAAGTCCTTTGGATTGTGGCTGTAGAGGGTCTCACTTGTATATTTGCTGTTCAGGCCATGAATAAACGTTCTGACGGCTTCTTGATTCGCATACTTTTGCATTTCTGATGGGTAACCTGAGCATCCCATTTCAATTTTTGTTAGGGAAAGATTCAATGCCCTGCTGACTTCGCAATGAAATTCCGCCAGCGGAAGTTTGTTTTGCGTAATCCTTTTCATTTCGTCTAGTAAGACGTAAAAAGGTCTCTAGTCCGCATACATGTAGTCGAGGCGATTTATGATTGAGTAGAAGTTGAACTTCGTGTTGTGGTTGATTAAAATATCGGCTGCTTCTCCTTGAATTTTCAATTGCAATATCGAAAGTGCGCTATAATATGTCGGGGTTGTGGCGCATTCTTTTATGTTTTCCATGTGCGTCCACGCACGTTTTCTCCAAGATCTGTATTGATTTATATTGCCCGTGAAGTCTGGCAATGGTTTAAAAATATCGAGATTAATCTGCATTTCGTTGATTATATTTGGTTTGCAGTCCTCATGCTGATCCGTAATTGTCACATTTGATGGCAGACTGTTCTCCAGGGGAGCCACTCTTTGTTGGTTCTCAGTTGGAGATGTAGTTAAAGCAGCAATTTGAGTCCTGAGATTTGCAATCTCCTGTGCAGACATCTCGAAGTTGGTGTTCAATAAGGGACGACGCAAATTGAACAGTTTTTGTCTCTTTTTATGAGATTCCAGCGTGATTTCGATGTTTATCGGTGCTGCTTCCAATTTTTCAGGAACTTATTTTTTTTCTTCTTCAGGAACGTGGATTTTAGTTTTATCCCTTTATGTCAGGATATGACAGGTTCAGTTCAAACGAAAAGAACGGTTGAGCCCCCAGTTAACAAACTGTTGTTTGTCGCGAGTAAAAGAAATTATATTTATTTGGGAAGTAGGTACACTTATTTTCGAGTTGCCTTTTTTATTCATAATTTCTTACTGACTACATTTTATAATCTTAGTGCTATATATATTTGTCGAATGCGGCTGCTGTTATCTGCTTGCAACTTATTTGTTGTAATTCGATATCTGTTATCTTGCTATCACTTGTTTGTTATTGTTGAGATGCGGAGTGGTTATCGCAGTGGATTATTCTATTGCCAGATGTTTGTTGTTTATATGTCGATAATGCATTTCTAGATAATGCATGTTTGGCTGGTATTGCATTTCTATTGTTCGACTGATAGTGCAGATAAGATGCATGTGAGTGTGTGTGTATAACCCGGAGCGAGGCTATGTCGTTAACTCACGCAAGCTGACATGGTCCTGTCACGCTCCTTTGCTGGGGATACTTTGCTCCTACTCCAGGCCATAGCCTCCGCTAGCTCGCGAGTCTTCCCATCCTGGAGGTAACGCAGGTACCATTTCATGCTGGCACCGCTCATACCCATCCTGTGCGGGTCATCACACCCGCCGGGTTTGCCAGCTTCTGGGAGAGGGCGTTGCCCACCTCTTCTGCGCCTCCTCCTTCTACGAGCACCGCCGGGCTCTGCCCGATGTGACTCACCCGCTACGCCTTCTGGCGGGGGTCTTGGCGGCGCTTGTAGCTGCCTCAGAAGCAATAGGCACTTTTGCCAGGCGAGCGCCGCGGCATGAGGGAATGTCGTCGTCATCCTCCCTGGCATGCTCCTCAAACAGCGCCCGCTCCTCTGACGAGATAGCGTCAAGGGAGCTAAACTTTCGCCTAGCTCCCCTCTTGCCTATCGTTGTGCCAATCTCCTTCTCATTTTCCGTGGCCGTTGTTCTTTGTTGTTGCTTAGCACAATTTTCGCTACTCGAGTAACAGAAGCTGCACTCACTCCAATTTTTTTTTATTATTTTTCTGTAGGATGTATATTTATTTTATATTTGACACGGAGTAATATGTAGTACACAGACTATTTAATACTTAGGCAGTGAAAAAAATTCAAATTATTCACCTAGCAAGCTTCCCCAGTACGTTATTCGTAAATTTTTATATTTGTTTACCATGTTTCTAGTGGGTTGGCGGGGTACTGTATATACATTCGATGCAGCAATGGTAAATGCATGGAAACTAAAAGTTTTATGTACAGAATATGACAACTCCAAGGTTATGTGTCAATTTGACTTTCTTGTGGAAATTGCAGAAGCTTTAATAACTCAATAATAACAACAATATCAGGTTTCTGCAACCAAACTGAGTTTTTTTTGAGTCTGGAGAAAAAACTCAGTTTGGTTGCAGAAAACGAGAAGGGAAAATAAAAAGGATCCAAAAAACTTATAAAAAGAATGCTTTGGTTAGTATTTATCATTCAAACGAGTAAAAAAACTATGTCTTTAATCAAAATTGAAATTTCAACTTCACTAATTTTTTTCAGCATGTAGTACACACATCTGCCCAATGGGTATTTCAATACCCAAGTGAGTATATTCAGCTCCAGGATCTTAAGGCGTTAAGATTATATTTTTTTTTTTTGTTTTGGTTTGTTAAGAAAATCCTTTACAAAAACTGTTTATGATTAAATTTACTGGTATTTATTATTTTCTAGTTTGCTGGAAAGCTTTGAAAATACATTTTCTGGATTTTGAAAATGTCTCAACTTTGACTTTGAAAACGGACACCTATTAATCGAAATTTTGTCCTGTCTTATAAGAAGTGTATATTGTTTACATTTCCTCTATGATTTAGAAAAAAACTAAAATCTATCTCCAAAAACTTTCGAGATATGATTTTTCGCGTGAACACTGCTGCGAGGGTATTTAAATACCCATCGGGCAGAAATGTATTAAACAAGGAAGTTAGCCCTTCGGGTGAAACCGAACATATTATATAGTATTCTTGCATCTTTCAAGAATCAAAGCCAGGGAAATATTTTATGGTGCAAAACGTCAACCTGAGGATCGCAATCCAGGCAATTCTATATATACATACTATATATAAATACTGACAGACACATAAGGTTTGTTAGAAAAACAAAAACATTATATGTAATATATGGCAGTTTGGGTAGTATCGATTTTATGTACTAAAAAACTAATCATATAAAGTCAGCTAGAAATTCGAAAATTCGAATATTAAGTATATGGGGGCTAAGGGAAGTATTGGTCCGATTCAACCCATTTTTGACATTCAGACATACCATTATAAGAGAAAGATTATGCATTAATTTCAGTTATATATACATATCACACTTTAACCGACATTTTCGATCAAAAGTCAACCAGCAAACTAGAAAATAATAAATCTTCTTCTTTACTGGCGTAGGCACCGCTTACGCGATTATAGCCGAGTCAACAACAGCGCGCCAGTCGTTTCTTCTCTTCGCTACTTGGCGCCAATTGGATATTCCAAGCGAAGCCAGGTCCTTCTCCACTTGGTCCTTCCAACGGAGTGGAGGTCTTCCTCTTACTCTGCTTCCTGGGCGGGTACTGCGTCGAATACTTTCAGAGCTGGAGTGTTTTCATCCATCCGGACAACATGACCTAGCCAGCGTAGCCGCTGTCTTTTAATTCGCTGAACTATGTCAAGGTCGTCGTATATCTCGTACAGCTCATCGTTCCATCGAATGCGATATTCGCCGTGGCCAACGCGCAAAGGACCATAAATCTTTCGCAGAACCTTTCTCTCGAAAACTCTCAAAGTCGACTCATCCGTTGTTGACATCGTCCAAGCCTCTGCACCATGTAGCAGGACGGGAATTATGAGGGACTTATAGAGTTTGGTTTTTGTTTGTCGAGAGAGGACTTTACTTCTCAATTGCCTACTCAGTCCAAAGTAGCACCTGTTGGCAAGAGTAATCCTGCGTTGGATTTCCAGGCTGACATTGTTGGTGGTGTTTACGCTGGTTCCAAGATAGACGAAATTATCTACAACTTCAAAGTTATGACTGTCAACAGTGACGTGAGTGCCAAGTCGCGAGTGCGACGACTGTTTGTTTGATGACAGGAGATATTTCGTCTTGCCCTCGTTCACTGCCAGACCCATTTCTTTTGCTTCTTTATCCAGTCTGGAGAAAGCAGAACTAACGGCGCGGGTGTTGAGGCCGATGATATCAATATCATCGGCATACGCCAGCAGTTGTACACTCTTATAGAAGATGGTACCTTCTCTGTTGAGTTCTGCAGCTCGAACTATTTTCTCCAGAAGCAGGTTGAAAAAGTCGCACGATAGGGAGTCGCCTTGTCTGAAACCTCGTTTGATATCGAACGGCTCGGAGAGGTCCTTCCCGATCCTGACGGAGCTTTGAGTGTTGCTCAGCGTCAGTTTACACAGCCGTATTAGTTTTGCGGGGATACCAAATTCAGACATCGCGGCATAGAGGCAGCTCCTTTTCGTGCTGTCGAAAGCAGCTTTGAAATCGACGAAGAGGTGGTGTGTGTCGATTCTCCTTTCACGGGTCTTTTCCAAGATTTGGCGCATAGTGAATATCTGGTCGGTGGTTGATTTACCAGGTCTAAAGCCACACTGATAAGGTCCAATCAGTTTGTTGACGGTGGGCTTTAATCTTTCACACAATACGCTCGACAGAACCTTATATGCGATGTTGAGGAGGCTAATCCCACGGTAGTTGGCGCAGATTGTGGGGTCTCCTTTTTTATGGATTGGGCACAGCACACTTAAATTCCAATCGTTGGGCATGCTTTCGTCCGACCATATTTTACAAAGAAGCTGATGCATGCTCCTTACCAGTTCTTCGCCGCCGTGTTTGAATAGCTCGGCTGGCAATCCGTCGGCCCCTGCTGCTTTGTTGTTCTTCAGACGGGCAATTGCTATTCGAACCTCTTCATGGTCGGGCAATGGAACGTCTGCTCCATCGTCATCGATTGGGGAATCGGGTTCGCCTTCTCCTGGCGTTGTACGTTCACTGCCATTCAGCAGGCTGGAGAAGTGTTCCCTCCATAATTTAAGTATGCTTTGGGCATCGGTGACTAGATCACCTTTGGGGGTTCTACAAGAGTATGCTCCGGTCTTGAAACCTTCTGTAAGCCGCCGCATCTTTTCGTAGAATTTTCGAGCATTACCCCTGTCGGCCAGCTTATCAAGCTCTTCGTACTCACGCATTTCGGCCTCTTTCTTTTTTTGTCTACAAATGCGTCTTGTTTCCCTCTTCAACTCTCGGTATCTATCCCATCCCGCACGTGTTGTGGTCGATCGTAACGTTGCGAGGTAGGCAGCCTGTTTTCTCTCCGCTGCAACACGGCAATCCTCGTCGTACCAGCTGTTCTTTTGCACTTTCCGAAAACCAATGGTTTCGGTTGCAGCTGTACGTAAGGAGTTTGAGATGCCGTCCCACAGTTCCCTTATACCGAGTTGTTGACGAGTGCTCTCAGAGAGCAGGAGTGCAAGCCGAGTAGAAAATCGTTCGGCTATCCGTTGTGATTGCAGCTTCTCGACGTCGAACCTTCCTTGTGTTTGTTGGCGTGCGTTTTTTGCTGCACAGAGGCGGGTGCGAATTTTGGCTGCAACAATATAGTGATCCGAGTCGATGTTAGGACCTCGGAGCGCACGCACATCTAAAACACTGGAGACGTGTCTTCCGTCTATCACAACATGATCGATCTGGTTGGTGGTTTTTCGATCCGGAGACAGCCAGGTAGCTTGATGTATCTTCTTATGCTGGAATCTAGTACTACAGATAACCATATTTCGGGCCCCGGCGAAGTCGATCAGCCTCAACCCATTTGGGGATGTTTCCTCGTGGAGGCTGAATTTACCGACCGTAGTGCCAAAGATACCTTCTTTGCCCACCCTGTCGTTGAAGTCGCCAAGCACGATTTTGACATCGTGGTGGGGGCATCTCTCATAAGTGCGCTCCAAGCACTCATAAAAGGCATCTTTGGTCACATCGTCCTTCTCTTCCGTCGGGGCGTGGGCGCAAATCAGCGATATGTTGAAGAACCTCGCTTTGATGCGGATTGTGGCTAGACGTTCATTCTCCGGAGTGAATGTTAGTACTCGGCCACGAATCCAACACCAAACTTGCGCTCCTTTATATGGCCACTGTAGTAGATGTCACAAGGACCTACTCGTCTCTGTCCTTGTCCCGTCCATCGCATTTCTTGGACGGCGGTGATGTCAGCCTTTATTTTCACGAGGACATCAACCAGCTGGGCAGCGGCACCTTCCCAATTAAGGGACCGGACATTCCAGGTGCATGCTCTCAATTCGTAGTCCTTATTTCGCTTGCCATGGTCGTCATCAAAAGGGGGGTCTCTCATCCGAGGCTGATTGTTGGTTTTCATTGGTGCGTTTTTTTACGAGGCGGGTCCCAAACCCAGCGCACAACCCTAAGTAGGGGATATTTCGCCTTCTCACTTTAGCTCGCCTTCAAACGGATGTTCTTAGGCTACCCAGAGGATACTTGGTCAGAGACCGGAAGTCGTGAGCTGCTTGAGTCATATGTAAAAGAATCGTTTCTGGCCACTCCCAAGTGAATGGCGATCAGAGAACTTTCCTCACTTGCGTGAACTTCTACACATGACTCCATCCATATTAATAATAAATACCAGTAAATTAAATCACAAAAAGTAAAGTTTTGTAAAGGATTTTCTTAACAAACCAAAACAAAAAAAAAAATATAAAAAAAATAATCGTAACGCCTTAAGATCCTGGAGCTGAAAATCCTCACTTGGGTATTGAAATACCCATTGGGCAGATGTGTGTACTACATGCTGAAAAAAATTAGTGAAGTTGAAATTTCAATTTTGATTAAAGACATAGTTTTTTTACTCGTTTGAATGATAAATACTAACCAAAGCATTTTTTTATAAGTTTTTTTGGATCCTTTTTATTTTCCCTTCTCGTTTTCTGCAACCAAACTGAGTTTTTTCTCCAGACTGGTGGCAGCGAGCACATCTATTCAGTTTTGATATTAAATGAAGCCGTCTGTACGTATACTGATATTGTTGTTATTATTGAGTTATTAAAGCTTCTGCAATTTCCACAAGAAAGTCAAATTGACACATAACCTTGGAGTTGTCATATTCTGTACATAAAACTTTTAGTTTCCATGCATTTACCATTGCTGCATCGAATGTATATACAGTACCCCGCCAACCCACTAGAAACATGGTAAACAAATATAAAAATTTACGAATAACGTACTGGGGAAGCTTGCTAGGTGAATAATTTGAATTTTTTTCACTGCCTAAGTATTAAATAGTCTGTGTACTACATATTACTCCGTGTCAAATATAAAATAAATATACCGTTATAATTAGCGGAACTTAAATACAAAATCATATTGAAATGCTTACTTCACTTGGAATTAGTATTTGTGATTTCTGGCTCATCAGAAGTAAATAGTATGACGCAATGGAATAAATCGAATTTTAATAAGTATTTAACTATTATTTCATAGATTCCAGAGTTTTATTTGTCAGGTTAGTATTTTTTGAAGTTTATACTTTTTAAGAAATAGGTAAAAATCGGACATTTCATAGACAACCCAAAGTGCTATTGCTGCACTTTTAAAAGATAAAAGTATATCCTATAGAAAAATAATAAAAAAATTTGGAGTGAGTGCAGCTACTGTTACTCGAGTAGCGAAAATTGTGCACACATTCAAATATTGCACCGTTGGTCGCACAAGTATGCGGCGAAATGCTGCCCATAATGCGAAAATGTCTGAGCGCATTTGACGTAAAGTCATGAGGTTCATCGCGCTGCAAACCAGCTAGAGAAATTTAAAAGAAGCTAAATGATGCCCATGTAAAAATATCACACAGAACAGTTGAACGCATCTTTTCAGAAAAAAATCGAAAAACCGTCGTACAGCAAAGCAATCAAAATTGACCAAGCGAATGAAAAATCAACGAGTAGTAAGGGTCAAACTTCATCAGAACTACACAAAGGCGTATTGAAACAAGGTAAACATAAAAGTTATGAACGTAAAATGTAGTGATTTAGAGCTGCATTTTGTTGGAAGGTCCTGGACCAATTTATATTGTTGAGGGAACGATGACTAGTTGGCAGTACACTGAACCCTTCAGCAGCCCAGTACACTTATACGCACGCTGAGGTGCCTTGCCACACCTCCTGACGAACGACTGATGTCCTTCACAACTTGGTCGGGCGGGTAATTCAGCCCGACCTAAACCCCACCGAAAACTGTTGCACGTTCCTTAAATCGAAGCTATATTCCCGAAGAAATCCCACAATAACCCCACTCAAAGATAACATAAAGGATGTGTGCCTAAATGATCCAGATTTAAAAATAATGATAATATTTGTTTTAATAGTATGCCTGAAATAGTGCAAGCTGTTAATAAAAACAAACGTTTATCAACCAAATACCAAAAATTTTTAAGTTTTTCTCAATTTTATGAAAAGATGATATTTCAAATAAAACTATACAAAAAATTGCATTCACAGATCGTAAAAATTTTTAGTTTATTTGACTATGAACGCAAAACTATATGAATAATTGTCCCTGTTTCTAATGGGTTGGCGGAGTACTGCAAAAGCAACGGGAAATACTATTTCTTTTCACATATATTAATGCAGTAGTTGTTCATAGCACTGTCGAATAAGTCAACGTCTTCCATCTGTTGGCTATATTCGTGTATTAAGGGGGGAACCTGACTTAGAAGCTTCAAAAAATCGATTTTTTTCTTGCTTAAATCTCTTTAAAAATAATCTAAGAATATGTCCTCAAAGTTTTAGATGAGAATTTGAAATATTTTCGAAGCTAGAAGGAAATAGTGACCGAGCGTCTAACAGATATATGAGCGATTGGGGAGAAAGCGAACACTTTGACGCGCGATTTCTCGATTTTTCATTTTTACGATATTTCTTAATTGGTGGGCAGGATAGAAAAAAAACTAAACGCCGCATTAAATAATCTTCAATTTAAACTAAAAAAACCTAAGAAAAGTCAAGTTTGAATATATTTTTAAACAATAAAAAGTAATTTTTCCCCTGCATAGGGTTGTGCGCTGGGTTTGGTTTGGTTTGGGACGCCGCCACGTAAAAAACACCCCCAATGAAAAATAAACAACAGCCTCGGATGCGAGACCCCCCCTTTTGATGACGACCATGACAAACGAAATAAGGACCACGAATTGAGGGCCGAGGCACCTGGAATGACCGGTCCCTTAATTGGGAAGGTGCCGCTGCCCAGCTGGTTGATGTCCTCGTCTAAATAAAGGCTGACATCACCGCCGTCCAAGAAATGCGATGGACGGGACAAAAACAAAGACAAGTAGGTCCTTGTGGCATTTACTAGAGTGGCCATATAAAGGAGCGCAAGTTTGGAGTGGGATTCGTGGTAGGAGAGAGACTCCGTCGCCGAGTACTATCATTCACTCCTGTGAATGAACGCCTAGCCACAATCCGCATCAAAGCGAAGTTCTTCAACATATCGCTGATTTGCGCCCACGCCCCGACGGAAGAGAAGGACGATGTGACCAAAGATGCCTTCTATGAGCGCTGCCCCCGCCACGATGTCAAAATTGTGTTTGGCGACTTTAACGCCAGGGTGGGCAAAGAAGGTATCTTTGGTACGACGGTCGGTAAATTCAGCCTCCACGAGGAAACATCCCCAAATGGGTTGAGGCTGATTGACTTCGCCGGGGCCCGAAATATGGTTATCTGTGGTACTAGATTCCAGCACAAGAAAATACATCTGTCTCCAAATCGAAAAGCCACCAACCAGATCGATTATGTTGTGATAGATGGAAGACACGTCTCCAGTGTTCTAGACGTGGAATGCTCCGAGGTCCTAACATCGACTCGGACCCCTATCTTGTTGTAGCCAAGATTCGCACCCGCCTCTGTGCAGCAAAAAACGCACGTCAACAAACACAAGGAAGATTCGACGTCGATAAACTGCAATCACAACAGACAGCCGAACGATTTTCTACTCGGCTTGCACCCCTGCTCACTGAGAACACTCGTCAACAACTCGGTATAAGGGAACTGTGGGACGGCATTTCAAACTCCTTACGTACAGCTGCAACCGAAACCATTGGTTTTCGGAAAGTGCAAAAGAACAGCTGGTACGACGAGGATTGCCGTGTGGCAGCGGAGAGAAAACAGGCTGCCTACCTCGCAACGTTGCGATCGACCACAACACGTGCCGTTCCCCACGACAGTCGGGTCTAAGTAACCGGAACGGACCTGGATTTTTACCCGGCCAAGGACTGTCAACTCGGCAGAATTCTGCCGCTACAACAACAACGTGCGGGATGGGATAGATACCGAGAGTTGAAGGGGGTAGCGAGACGCATTTGCAGAAAGAAAAAGAAAGAGGCCGAAATGCGTGGGTATGAAGAGCTTGATAAGCTGCCCGACAGGGGTATCCTCGAAAATTCTACGAAAAGATGCGGCAGCTTACAGAAGGTTTCAAGACCCGAGCATACTCTTGTAGAACCCCCAAAGGTGATCTAGCCACCGATGCCCTGAACATACTTAAGTTATGGAGGGAACACTTCTCCAGCCTGCTGAATGGCAGTAAACGCACAACGCCAGGAGAAGGCGAATCCGATTCCCCAATCGATGACGATGGAGCAGACGTTCCATTGCCCGACTATGAAGAGGTTCGAATAGCAATTGCCCGCCTGAAGAACAACAAAGCGGCAGGGGCCGAGCTATTCAAACGGCGGCGAAGAACTGATAAGGAGCATGCATCAGCTTCTTTGTAAAACATGGTCGGACGAAAGCATGCCCAACGATTGGAATTTAAGTGTGCTATGCCCAATCCATAAAAAAAGAGGCCCCACAATCTGCGCCAACTACCGTGGGATTAGCCTCCTCAACATTGCATATAAGGTTCTATCGAGCGTATTGTGTGAAAGATTAAAGCCCACCGTCAACAAACTGATTGGACCTTATCAGTGTGGCTTTAGACCTGGAAAATCAACAACCGACCAGATATTCACCATGCGCCAAATCTTGGAAAAGACCCGTGAAAAGAGAATCGACACACACTACCTCTTCGTCGATTTCAAAGCTGCTTTCGACAGCACGAAAAGGAGCTGCCTTTATGCCGCGATGTCTGAATTTGGTATCCCCGCAAAACTAATATGGCTGTGTAAACTGACGTTGAGCAACACCCAAAGCTCCGTCAGGATCAAGAAGGATCTCTCCGGGCCGTTCGATACCAAACGAGGTTTCAGACAAGGCGAAGGCGAAAGAGGAAGACCTCCACTCCGTTGGAAGGACCAAGTGGAGAAGGACCTGGCTTCGCTTGGAATATCCAATTGGCGCCACGTAGCGAAAAGAAGAAACGACTGGCGCGCTGTTGTTGACTCGGCTATAATCGCGTAAGCGGTGCCAACGCCAATAAAGAAGAAGAAGAAAGTTAATTTTTTTTAAGCCTCTAAACCAGGTTTCCCCCTTAATAAGTCGTCACTTTCCGATCGTATCTTTTAACATGACACATTGGCGTATGTTCCAAAAAGTTGCTCATCAATGTTATTACTTTCAGAATATAAAAAAGGAGTCATAGAATGGAATTGTTTGAAAATTTGGTTATTACTGAATTGTCATTCCAGCACACTGTTAATATATTATTAGTCGATTACCAAATCGGATGTTCCCCGTGATTTCTTGCATGCCTAATAAAGGTTCTGCATTTCTTTGCATATTAAAAACTTTCGTTGTATGTACATTTGATTCATTTTTTATTATAAATTTATATTTATTACACAACATCAACACCCGCACTATTTTACAATTGCAATTTCACTTGCATCTACTTCGTAACACAGTTGATTTGGATCTACATTTGATGAACAGCCGACAGGTTGTCAGATATGTATTTTAATTTCAGGTGCACTTAGAATCCTGATTAGCTCATTGGGTATTTTATAACCCATCGCATATCTCAGGTATGCTGAAAGTTACAAACCTGAAATTTCGCAGAGCAATTTCTATGACCTATATAAACTTTCCCTTTAAAAATCGTACGGCGGGATCTATAGGCAGGCAGTAATGGGTTAATATTTAGTTTTACCAGCACATGTTGCAAAAGTGTAAAATGTTCAGTTACATCCAAACTGAGCCCTTTTACTTGTTTAACATAATGTTTTTCCAACGCCTGGAGGTATTTAGCCGACTTTTATCCTTGCAAGTTGCAAAAGTATACAATATTCAAATACACACAAACTGATCCCTTCCGTATTTGTTAAATTATTTAGTTTTTTATATGGAATTTACTACATTTACCCACCGCTAGGAGTTGACGTTTTGTCTTTTACTAGATATTTTGTTTTTTCTGAAGTTTTTTCTATGTTTTGATTGAGATATTAATACCTTGTTTGCAGAGGTATACTACTATGAGCAAAAAATTCTAAGATTTTTATATTTAAATTTCGTGCGAAAACCCATTCGTGGAAATATTTCTTTTCTAGGTTTGAATAAAAAGTAATAAATAATGTTTAGTTTGCGTTTGTTTTATTGAAGTACATAAAGTGAGTGAATTTATTCAACAAAGAAGTTCCATCATATTTCTGGTGCAAAACGTTCAGAATATTGAAAAAGGCCTTCGGTGATAATTGTTAGTCACGAGCAAGTGTTTTTAATTGGTACAAATTCTTTAAAGAAGGTCTAAGGATCAGTGAAATTCATTTTGAAAAATCAATTGGGCTTAAGAAAGGTTAAAGCACGATTGGTTCCAAAATCACTAAAATTTTTTCGAATAATAGCGTCCCGTTAACGTTTTGTGAAACAATGCTTTCCGACTACGAGGATTTGATGAAACATATTATTACTGGCGATGAGTCTTGGATCTATGCTTACGACCCTAAGATAGACGATCAATAGGTCGAATATCGTGGCAAAGGTGAGCCGAAGTTTTTGCACCGCCATAAAACACCATTGCATACTGCGCTGATTCCAGTTGAGTTTTTCGCCAAATTTACAATCAATATCGTGCCGCAACAACCGTATTCGTCTGTTTTAGTTCCGTGTAACTTTTGACTATTCAGCAAACTCAAACGACCATTCCGAGGGTTCAAGGGGGAGGCCATCTGACTATTTTTTGCTTATTGTAGTAAATACTTTTAATTGATTTTTTGTTCGATTTGGAATTACTTGTTTTTTGTGTTACCTCCGTTTAGACATATCAAGGGACTTAATAGTTTTGGAATTTAAAATTGAGTTATAGGGAAGTAGGCGTAGAAATATGAGAAAATGCCACGTACTAAGTTTAGTCGAAATCATGGTGATATCGCCAAAAAGTGGGCTGTGTCACGCCATCTGTCCAATTTCAACCAAAACTCTTCAAGGGAAGGTACGGAATATGTGGACCCCAGTACATATAGTTGACCGAAAATATCGTTCAATGTGTGTACAATTGAAATTCAGACAGAATCCGTTCCTGACAATAGTATTTCTTTGTATCAAAAATTGGTTGAAATAGTCCCCTACCTAATATAAAGATATTCGAAATTCTAGGTGTCTTTACGCTGGATATATGAAAAAGTAGAACATGTTTTACTAATAACAGTATATCTTTGTGTCTAAAATATATACAATTGGGCGAAAACTTGACCCACCATATAACTATTGCCAGGATATTCGAACGTCCACTTGAATTCATTCCATATGATTGGTGATTGTATGTAAGGTACTTTAATGAAAGCCAGGAAAATTTTTTTGAGTATGTGGCATATTTGTAATGTTTGGAATGAACAAAAATAGGTTAAATAATAATATCGATAATATCCCCCACTCCCATGTACTACATATAATTTCTTTTTTCTAAGAAATCTTATGCCGAATATGTCGGTTATTGTATGAGTTATAATAGTATATGTACAATAAAATTGCTTAGATTCCGATCCTGTGGTTGACATTTTACACTGTAAGGTATTTCTGTGGCATTGCTTCCCCCAAGTTGCAAGAGTATAAAATGTTCGGTTGCACCCGAACTTAGCCCTTCCTTACTTGTTTTGACTGAACCATTGCAACTGCGTAATGATTAGCTCTCCTATTCAAGTGGTTCATTTGGGATACCTTTGCTAGATAATTTTTATTTTCTAATATTTTTTTAGCAGTGACCATAAATTCTTAAAGATATTTGCTTTATTAACCTCAGTTTCCATTAGGTGAGGCCGATTCCATATAAATTGGAAATATGTTTAGTGTCGTAAGATAAGCATCACTGTTCCTTTGATAATTTTTTAGGGCCTGAAAATTTAATCATGGCGAGTTCTAGACGCTCTTCTTCAGAATTTTTTTTTCTTATTTTCTTTGGTGTTCATATTAATATTTCGCATTGATCGGCTTTCGTCACTTTGTGTAAATATTTATTATCAGACCGTAATTTTTTTGGAATGCAATGGTGACTCATGGAGTACGTGTGGATCGCTGTCACTGAAGATGATTTTTCAATGAAAATCCGGATCATTTTCAAGTTGTTTCTCAGTCAAATTCAAGAACATACGATGAAACGGCTTCAGTTCTTTCTTATAAGGATGTAAGCAAGATCTCTTCGCAAAATTCGCCACAACGACATCACAGAGATGCCCAACTCTTCAGAACATGTGGGAAACTGATTTGGGTCTTCCTTAATTGATGCGTTCGCGGCAGCAAAATTTTCGACACTATGGGCACTCCTTTTTCTCACTGGCACCCGAACATTATGTTCTGTGCCTGTGGATTAAAATTTTTCCACTAGATGCTCAATTGTTGATCTGACAGAACGATTGTGACGACCATAAATTGGACGCTGCGCTCCTAAAGTTGAGGCCACTGTGTCCGAATTTCGGTAATAAATATTAAAAATTGGGACTTGTTGATTGATAGTATATCTTTCCATGATGAAATGGCAAATATTACTGAAGAGAAATGTCGAAAGTGCGGGGAAAAATATGGCGTCGTTTTCTATCTATCGGTCTACTTTTGTAGCGTCCCTAATGAAAAACCCGTAATTATAATGAAATAAAACTGCCTGAGTTTTCAAGCCTGAGTTTTCAAGCGACGAAAATATTCTCTTCTACAGCCGAGCAATCAAAAAAAAAAATAATAAAAATAAATACTATATATACTAGCAGACATGACAGTCGTTGGCCTGTCCCGTTTGTTATTTCGAAATTTTCAAACATTTTTTTAAGGGGGTACTTTCATGTGAACATATACATTTTACCACTTTTTGGGAAATTTTTTTTTATGCGACAACAAAATTCAATCATTTTAGTTTTTTAATATATTTTTATTTGTATTTTGAAATGTACAAATTTTTTTTTTCGTTTTTTACATTTTTAATATATATATATTTTGTTTTAAATCAAAGTAGTCCCCAACAAAAAAAAAAGTAGTTCACTGGTCCTGGTCATGGTGATAGCGGCTGTTCATGTTGTCTGAAATAAAAAAATCTAATGGATTATTGTTCAGTAGTTCTGCGGCTATCTTCCCTACCAAATATAATAAATTTCATTAAGAAAAAAATGTCGAATTCAAAAAAAAGTCACGAAAATCTTGTTTTTTCGTTAAAAATCGTTAAAAAAAAATATGAAAATATTTTCAAAAATAAACAATTCTGGTAGGGACGATAACTATAAATGAGTAGAAGAACATACATATGTAAATTTTAAAGCAATCGGTTGAATACTTTTTTTTGTAGGACCATTATAGTTTCAGAAAATGATGATTCGAGAAAAATGCGTTTAGAAACGTAGCAGCTGCCGACTTGTCATAGCGAATGGTAGACAGTCGCTTGCGACACGTCGGCGACTATGAGCTGTAACTTATCAAATACTATGAATTTCGGTCTGAATTTTTCACAGCATGTTTTCAATAGGTTTTACTGTCAAAATATATAAAAAAAAAATCGATTTTTCGAAGTGATTATATGAGAATACCCCCTTAATAAGCTGTAAGCATTCGACCAATCGGTAGCGTGTGAGTACTTAGCTCATACTGTTTGTGTAGAATTAGAATTAGAATTATTAATTGAGATAATGCACCGCGACCTAGGGTCTATTGTGCCCTCTCCTATATCACATGACCTCACAGAGCCCCAGCAGCCTGAACAGTTCCAGTAGTTTGCCGGGCTCAAGCGAGGTTATATGATCCCTGCTGATATACACTGAATCCAGGGCCTTAAGCCTTTTCCCACAGATTGCTGTGCAATCCTGGATAAGGTGTGCTGGTGTCTCCTGTTCCAGGTCGCAGAACCGGCAGTTGGCACAGGAGACCATGCCCATGTTGGACAGGTGCTTCCTGAGCTTGCAGTGGCCGGTGTATATTGCAACGAGGAGACGGAATTTCTCACGAGGTAGGTTAATTAATTCTTTAAACCTGGAGAGATTATACCCTCCCAGGAGCAGCTTAGTGTGGCGCATACCTGCTGCCTGCCGCCAGTGCCGCTCTCTATCCTCTCTTTCCTCCGTGCGGAGCAGCTCCTTAAGAGTGTGGGGTCCTACCGCTATATATGGCTCTGGTCCCAACATCTTGGATGCTGCTGCCGTGCGTGCCAGCTCGTCAGCCTTCTCATTACCTTCTACTCCTTTGTGCCCTGGTACCCAGATTAGATGTACCCGATTGCACAGGGACAGGCGGTTTAGCCTTTCTACACATTCCTCGACTAAAAGCGATTTGGTCTCGTATGATAGGATCGCTTTTAGTGCCGCTTGACTATCACTGAGAATAGCTATGCGCTGGTTGCGATAGTTGCGGCTGAGGTTTACTTCCGCGCACTGACTGATGGCAAAAACTTCAGCCTGGAAGATACTTGGGAAGCTGCCCATGGGTATGGACAGCTTAGTACGCGGTCCCGCAATACCTGCCCCAATACCGTCCGGTGTTTTTGAGCCATCAGTGTACCACTGAATGGTACTGTCTTCCAGCAGCTTTTCCAGAGTGGAATCATTCCACTCCATCTTGCTGCCTAGAATTACTGTGAAATTCTTTTTGAGATTTATTTTCTTAGTTGTACCATCTCGCGGGAGGAGGGCTAGCGGTGTGCTCTCCGCTAGGGCGTCCATCTGTTTAGAGGACATGATCTTCCCTATTCCACAGCCTTCTGCTGACATCAGCAGCATGGTGTGCTTTGCTGATATCTTGATCACCTGATGAAGCGGTGTTAGCTCTAGCAAGACTTCCAGTGCCACGGTGGGACATGTGCGCATTGCCCCTGAAGCACAGACACATGCAAGTCTTTGCAGCTTTGACAGTCTTCCTATCACCGAAGACTGCGCAGCTTTGGTGGCCCAAGCAACCGCTCCATAGATGACGATAGGCCTGACTATCCTGGTATACAGCCATCTGATGATGCTTGGCTTGCATCCCCATGATCTGCCGGCTAGGCGTCTACAAATCATTAGCGCTCTAGTTGCCTTGGATACAGTTAAGTCCAAATGCCTACTCCATTTTAACTGCGAGTCTAAGATGAGGCCGAGAAATTTGACCTCCTTAGACATTTCCACCTCTGTGCCTCCGATTGTAAGGGATCTCAGGCCCGGAAGAGATCTCCGTCTAGTGAATGGGATCACGGTGGTCTTCGCTGGGTTGATGTTAAGCCCTACCGTGTTGCACCATCCCTTTGCCAAGTTTAGGCCCCTTTGAACAATGTCACAGAGAGTGTTCTCAAATTTGCCTCTCGCCATTATGACGATGTCGTCCGTGTACCCTAGGCAGCGGATTCCATTGCTTGTGAGTAACTCGAGTAATTCGTCTACAATCAGGCTCCATAGCAGAGGGGATAGTACTCCGCCCTGAGGGCAGCCCCTTGTGGTGCCAAGGCGAATCTTACTTTCTCCCACTATTGTTTCTGCTACCCTAGTGCGCAGAAGGGTTTCAATCCATCTGCGTATCGGAAGGGGTACACTCCTTCTCTCGAGTGCCTTAATCACGCTTGTATGAGACGCATTGTCGAAGGCACCCTCAATGTCAAGAAAGGCGCAGATCGCTACCTCGCCATTGACCAGCGAATCCTGCAGGTCAGACGTGAGTTGGTACAGAGCAGTATTCGTTGATCTCCCCGCTCTGTACGCATGTTGTCTGGCATGCAGGGGTGCGACTTTTAGCGCTTCCGATCTTATGTGGTTATCTATTACTTTTTCCATCCCCTTTAGAAAGAAGGACGTTAGACTTATGGGCCGAAATGATTTTGCTAACGAATAGTCTCTTCTTCCTATCTTGGGAATGAAAATTACTTTGGCAATTCTCCAGGGCTCGGGAATATACGACATCGCCAGGCTGTCTCTCATCAGCCCCAGCAGGTGTGGTAGGAGAGTGTCGATACCTTGCTGCAAGAGGGCTGGGAAGACGCCATCCACTCCCGGTGACTTGTAGCTCGAAAAAGAGGCCAGTGCCCACCTGACTGAGTCTGCAGTGAACAGGTTCCTTGCAGTCAGCCAGTCTGAGCGATCCGGCCTACGCGTGACCGAAGCTGGGGTTAGGTCAGCTTGAACTGTCTCCGGGAAGTGCGTTTGTAGGAGTGGTTCCGCCCTCTCCTCTGCACTTGTCGTATAGGTCCCGTCCTGTCTTTTTAGGGATAGTACTGTGTCCGTCTTACCCTTCGACAACGCCTTGTGCAGTCTGGCTGCCTCCGGGGTCGAGGAGACGCTCTCACAGAATTTCCTGAAACTGTTTGACTTGGCAAGCCTAATCTCCTTGTTGTAGATTGTTAGCTGCCGCTTGTATTCTTCCCAGCTACCCGTGCGCTTGGCTTTATTAAACAGCTTGCGCACCCTAAGTCTAAGAGATGAGAGTTTACTGGACCACCAGGGGCAGACTTGTTTGCTGGTGGTCGCTTTTAGTGGACAGGCACAATGGTAGGCGTCCACAATGGATTGGTTTATGGCACTTAGTCTGCTCTCCAGCCCAACTGTGGTGGACCTACCATCCGCTTGCTCCACTCCACTTAGGTTCCCAGTTAGATTCTCTCTGAAGATACCCCAATTTGTATTTCTCGGGGTACGAGTCGGAGGTCGGTCCCCGATTGTCACCCTCAGAACAAAGCGGATGATCCTGTGATCCGACAGTGAGGGTTCTTTAGAAACCCGCCACTGTGAGATCAGCCCAGTCACGCTGTCGTTGCTCAGGGTAACATCTAGGACCTCACTCCGAACACTTGTTACGAAGGTTGGCTCACAACCTACGTTCTCTATATTAATATTATTGCTAAGTATAAATTCTAACAGTGACTCACCCCTCACGTTGCAATCCGTGCTGCCCCATTCTGTGTGATGCGCGTTGGCATCGCAACCTATGATTAGGGGCAGATTGTTTGCCTTACAGTGCTCCACCAGTTTAAGAATCAATGGGGGAGGTGCCGTGGCTGTTTCTCCCGGAAAATATCCTGACGCAAGGACGAAGTCCGATCCTTCCTTGTCCTTTATCTGCACAGCCACCAGATCTTGCGTTAGAAACTCTGAAATACAGAAGAAGTTTATATCGGCTCTAACGACTAAACAGGAACGGGGTCTCTCGCTAGAGAGATCCCAGATTACCTTGCTTTTTCTTGTGTTGAGGCCTCTTACCTCTCCTCTGACCACCCAAGGCTCCTGGATTAGGAGGATGCCCAGGTTATCCGAAATGAACCTCTTCACGATGACCGCCGAGGCTGCCGATGCGTGATGGAGGTTCACCTGGGCCACCTCTATACCGGTACTGGAGATTATAGTATGGGTTCGACGAGAGACAGGTCCTCGTCTTCAATCTCTCCATAGACCTGCATCTCCAGCCCTTCCAGAAGCTCTTGGGTGGACGGCAACATACCTTCCTGCGCTGTGGTGATCCCGTTTCCGCTGTTCACGTCTGCGGCGGTGGTCGCAACCTGCCCAGCCGAGATTTGGTCGTTGGGGGACTCGTCTTGCTCGCACGAAACCACGGCGGCAGTTGCTTCAAGCGCGACTGGGCGGGTTATGGGTGGAGCTGGTGTTGCGGTCGTCCCCGTTGGCGGTTCTTGGCTCGTGGTCGTAGCCTTGGGCCTCCATGGCCTCACCACAATCTTGCCGAAGCGGAAGTTCAGCCTGTACCCCTTCTGCTTAATGTACGTGTATGATACGTCGTCCATCGTAATGTTGAGGTTCCACCCGGAACCTTCAACACTGCTTGCTACGACCTTTCACGCTGAGGTACTCAAACCTTCGTTCTGGTTTCTCACCAGATTGAGCGCGAAGTCATAGCTCTTGTCAGCACTCCTGGGAAAGAACGCCACCATACTGTGTAGTTGCGGTATTTCCTCTCCTCTTCTGACACACAGGGCCGGACCCTCCCAGCCCTCTAGCCTCGGCGTGATATTCTTCAGCCAGGTGGCCGACTTTTCATCCTGGCAGTCGACCAGCAGCATGCCGCCTTTGAAAAAGATGCCATTAAAGGCACCGGTATAGCCGACGCCGATGGTTAGGGCATTGACTAGGCAGTCTTGGAGAGCCGTCAGCTGCTCAGACCCTAGTGCCTCCGCAGGGTACTTGTTGGGCAACACTGCCATCCGTATGTTGCTGACAGCCTCCGAGTATTTGCGGCCCGTGGTCTTCATCGGCTGCTGGTTGGGGTTGGGGCGTTTTCCACCGGCTCCCTGTGGTCTGTCTTCCCGTATTCTCTTGGGCAATGGTGGCTCCTGAGGTGTTATCTGGACGCTCTTCCGTTTCTCCATCCGACTGGGTTCCTCTTGGGGTGCTGGCCTTGCTTCGATTCGCCCCTCCGATTGGGCTGCTTGAGCTCGGCGGCGCCTCCGACTCCTGCGTCTAGTTGCAGACGAACCGCCATTGATACCCACACGTCGTGTATTGCTTGGAGAGGGGATGTTCCCACTGCCCCTGTTCAAAGCCCGCTTTTCGGCTGACTCCAGCGTCATGCCGTCCTCGAGGAACCTCAGGTACCACTTTAGAGTGGCCCCACTCATTCCAGCTCTGCGTGGGTCGTCGTGGCCTCCTGGCCGTCCTGGCTCGGGGGTACATGGGACGATCCCTCGTTGTCGTCTCCTTTTTCGTTCTCCCCTCGATTCCACTTTCGTGAAACCACCCTCCTGTCCGCAGTCGATCCTGCTCGAGGGGGTTGCGGGGGCAGCGCTTGCGCGATTTGCAGTGGTTGACACACTACGCTGAGTGTCGCTGCAGGAGGGCACATCGTCGTCGTCACGTGCGTGCTCCTCAAAGAGTGCACGTTTGTCTGGCGACAATGCATCCAAAAAGCTAGGCTTCCGTCTAGCTCCTGGGCCACTCCTGCGAGCGGCACTAGTGCTGCTGCTGCTGCTGGCTGTTGTTGTAGTTGTTGTTGTAGATGCTGCTGTTGATGTTGTTGTTGTTTGTTGTTGTTGTTGTTGTTGTTGTTGTTGTTGTTTTTGTTGTTGTCGGATCATCTTTTCCTTACGACCGTTTGGCCCGTGTTGTGAGCCTCCCGGTCTAATATTGGAAAGGGGAAGCTGAAAGTCCGCTGCGCCAGAGCCCCTTGACGCAGTAAGGCCACCGTTACTTCCCAAGGCGGCCCGGTGTTGGGAAGGCTCCGTGCGAATACAGCCGAATTTACCTCCTGGCTGCAAATCATCCAATGGGCACGGGTCGCATAACACCCTGGATTAGGAGGTGGTAGCTCTTGGTCGCCGCGCACATGCAGCTTCTGCCAGCCCTCAGGAGAGATGCTATGCGGCATCTCTCTTGGTGGTTGGGAGATGCTGTGCTGCGCTGCGGTTTAAGCCCCTGCACCACGACAAGGTGCCTACCATTCGCAGAGGTACTGTTTGTGTAAGTATGCATTATACGGTATATGCAGTGAAGTGAAATTTTAACTAAAAATATGCATCTATTGCCACATCTACGGATGAAATTGTAGATTAAATAATAGCAGCCACTGCACATAGGTCGATTATTCAAAATTAGCTGGCCAAAAGTCTATTTTTTTGAATAAAGTACCTACAATAGAAGGAGAAACAACTCAGTAATAGGAATTTACCACCTTCACCCTCCAAACATGCACTGTGTGCTTGCGCCCGAACTTCGAAACTTGATCTTCGCATTATTTCATAGTAACGGTTCAATTTTGAAAGAGTATGTATGTAGCAAAATATGTTTTTTTTGTTAATTTTCTTGTTCAAATATAAATTAGTTATATTATCGCCTCCTCTCGCGTGATAATTTTTATAGTTTTTAATAATCGACATATTAGGCTAGCTTATGGCACAGTGCGAACTAAAGGTTTTTTTAAGATTGGAAGTCATAAAGAAATTAATTAAAATGTTTTCTTTAAAATTGTATCAATTACTTATTTTTTGGCTTTACGTACTTGAATGAAAAAGTAAAATATTTTGAAAATTACTTTTTGCCCTATTATGGTGACACACCACGTAATACATTATAAATAATTTGAAACAAACATTCTGGTATTTTAAAACATCCATCAAAGAAAAATGGTCTAAAGCACACAAAAAAACTCTGTTCCTTTAAACGAATGAGTTTTGGTTAAACGGAATGTTGGAATTTCCGACAAATGTTTGAAATCGACCGGGTCGGCCATTAAAATCATTTAGCGATTGTAGTGAAAGAACTAAACGCAGAAGAACGGAAAAAATTAGATATATTTTTAGTGAAGACGCCATAGATCATACACAACATTACAGAAATACAGAAGATCTTTCAAAATAGCAAAATTAAATCGATCAGAAGTTTCTTGTCTTACTCCACTGCAAGCTCTATCAATGTTTGTTGAAGCCGATTTAACAAAGCGACAATATGAAAGCAAAGTTTCGTAGATGCCGCAGACACAGACTCCAATATGTTTCTGAGCTCGTTTGTTTCTTTTAGAATAACTTGTGGAAGGGAAGAGAAAAAAAATTATGTGGTAAAACCCTACACCGACATCGCCTAGGTATTGTAGACCAATTAGGTTTCGGTTTGTTAAAGAATCTGTGAATGCAACAAAAGAGAAAATAAGTTATGTTGAAAATGCTGTCAAAAGAGTACAGAAGTTAAATTGCATGAGAACAAATTTTTCTTTGAACATATATTTTAAAGGACAATGGTCGATGGCAAAGTGTACTGTACAATGCTGCAACTGATACCAAATCAACAAGGATGTGTTATATATGTGGAGCCACATCTAAAAATTTTAATAATCTGACTCAGAAATTACAAACAAGTTCCAAAGCTTTTGAATTTCGACTATCTGTACTGCACACCAGGATTCGATTTTTCGAAAGCATTTTACATTTGACATTTGAGCATTTTACGTAGAGATGCCGAAAGCTAATATCGGCGGCAATACAAGTAGGGAATTTTTTAAAAACCCCCAATTAGCTGCTGATACACCAAAAGATTCGATCAGTATGCTATGGCAACGGCCGGATTGTATTGTCATCTTTATGGGTGACATCCCATAACTCCGACTATGCTTAAAATATTAAATGCCGAAATGATTAAAAATGCATTATTGCCAATAGGACAGTTGTCGGAAGACAATATGATTATTGTGGAACTTAGATCCACTAGCATTAGACAAACAAAAGTAAGATAATTCTCTGTACAAACAATAAATATGCTTCTACCAGATGAATCACATAATCTGATATATCAAAGGCAGAAAGTTAATCTATAACTGATCGGTATGGCGTTAATTATTTGTACTATCTTATACATTAATTTGAAGTACATACAATAAAAAATGTAATTTTTACTTATATAATAAAATTATTGTAAAATTCGGAACTTTTGTTAATTTATTGGCGTTTTTTTTTAATAAAACACGCTTATTATACAAAGAACAATACCAAATGGTATAATATAGCCAAAAAAAGCAAAATACTCCGTAAAATATTTTTGACCGTCTAAATTCACAAAATCGACCTACATATGTGAACTATGATTATATATAGGGTTATTTCTAGGCGTAACCGAAAATTGTAAGCGAATGAAACGACTGATTACAGGCAGTGATATTATCAGTGAAGTGTGGTAATAACCGTATCGTAAATAAAAACTTTAACTTGTTTCAAGTAAAGGTGAAATATCTTACACTTAATCGACGACCATAGACCAATTGCGTGTTCTGAGTACGTCAATAAAAATTTTTTGGTCTTTTACGAAGATCTAGCTTTTTTCTGAAAAAAAAAAAAAAAAAATAGTGTGAAACAATACGCAACGAGTATAAGTTATTTATTGAAATTTGAATTAATTAACGAAAACGATTTATTGCAGCAAATTTTAGATAAACGTGTAACTTTATTTTGCTGCTTCTTAATTTTAAAAGTTAATAAATTTTAACAGAATTAGTGTTTAATATTTTGATAGTTTTTTAAATAATTTTTGTTAATTTAAAAAATGAATAATTAAAAAAAAAACAATCAAAAAATTCGTTATGAAATCAAACACACGTGTAAATTTGATAAAAAAAAAATTTGTACAAAATATACATACTTCGATTCCACCTTAAATTCACAAAATGTATCGTTTTTATGCACACTTCAAGACTCGTCGAACATTAACTATATTTTTAGTTACTGTTGTAATTAGCACACGACTTGAATGAACACAATAATAAAACAAAATTACGAAATATTTGATTGCAGCACCAGCTGTCGGGACAAACTGAAATTAAAATAGAATAATATTTGATATTGCGATGGTAGCGCAGTCTAACGGAGCCAATGTAAAGCATTCCAAAATTAGCAACTACTTACAAATAAAAAAATTAATTTAAAAAACATTTTCCAGTGGACCAAATTGTGAACATAAACCATTCTCGATTCCCCTTGAACACACACAACATATTTTATCAAAATCGGTCCAGCCTTTTCTGGGCAGTTCAGAAACGCACACAAGAAATATATTTGTGTATATAAAGATACTTTAAGACATGTTCCGTATAAAATTTGGCGAACTAATGAATTAGCGCTTGATGAGATGACCGCCTATATGTACATTTGTATATTACGTTCAGTAAATAAAATTGACAAAGAGTATACGAATGTTTCATTTATACAGATCGATTTCTATTTAAGTGTACAAAATTATCCTTACTGTTTCATTTTTTATTATAAAAAAAACTCCAGAACTCTTAAAACAATAAACTGATTTTGTTATTCTTATATTGTTCATTCGTTTTTATTGTGTTTAGAGTATAATTCTATAAACAGCTATTATTTTGGATATACATATTTATGAATGACCATGTCGGAAGGAACGCAGGTATTGAGTGATATTTTTGCCGAAGAATTTCTGCGTATAAGGGTCGTTTTCTCAGTTAAGTTTTAGTTCATTCGGTTAGGAGATTTTTCTTTACCATAACTTTGCGGAGAGATGGCTGCTAAGCAGACATTGAGAAAACGGCTTTAGAGTTATAAATTTCAAAATAAAGCAAAAAGCGTGCTGTCGTTTATCATTATACGGTAACGTTATATTATTATACTATACCATAGTGTCATATTAAAAAAAACTATTAACTTAATCATAGATTACAGGAAACCGATGGTGGCTTTTTTGAAAAATTTGGGTCTCTTTTGAAGCAGAAATCGCATTTAGAGGAAACAGAAATGAAAACCAACCTTGAACCATTCGCAATTGATCATGAAGCAGACAACGAAAATGAAGTTATTCAAAAAGAATGCATTAAAAATAGTTCATCTATTGGTTCCGAAGATAGTGTAGATATCCACGAGATAAATAACTGTAAAGAAGAATTGGTGGAATCTGCTATAGGAATGAATGTAAGTTAATGACCATAATAAATATTTGTAACTATTCACCACTGGCTTACAGAAATATTTCAGGTATTTATTTAGAAGCAGTCATTTAAATACTTTTCTTATACATTTTATATACCATTGTCAACCCCTGAACAGGGTATGTATGTTAAATTTATCACGAAGTTTGTAACCCTCAGAAGGAATCGTACACCCAATAATATACTATGTATACAGTGTTCCAATAAAGTCTTCGTACAGCACCTAATAAAAAGATTATTGATAAAAATCGGTAACACATTTAAAATTTTCTTTAAATTTTTTAGTGCGTATTTCTTTATGACATATTTCGTTTTATATTAAACGAAAAATTAATATAATTTATTACATTGTTTCAAAGCTATACATAAGAATTGAAAAAATTTCACTATTTAAACTCCAATAAAGTCTTCGCTTTTGTTGGCACCTTCTTTTTCTAAATAATAATAGGCAACCTTCCTTATAACGGTACTTTGTTAAAGTGAATGAAGTAAGCTAGCGGGATATTTCAGTGACTCATTTGAATCGTAAAGGTTGTGAATTTTAACAAAAACTTTAGTGATTATAAAAAAATGCCTGGCAAATATTTAACAATTAAAGAACGTGAGCTTATCATAAATTTGCATGTAAAGCAAAAGAAATCATACGCAGAAATAGCCAAGACAGTGTCTCGTAGCCGTTCGACAGTACAATCTGTTATTGGACGCTTTAAATATGAGGGCCGCGTAGAAAACAAAAACAAATCTGGTCGGCCTTCAATTCTCGCGGATGGAGATCGCCTAAAAATTAAGCGAATGGTTACTGCAGATCTATTCATTAGTGCTCAAAAAATCGCTGCAGAGCTTCACCAATTCAGCCAAAAAAAAGTTAATCGCGAAACTGTACAAGAAGCTATAATTAAGGCTGGGTTTAAGTCACGCACGCCTCGCTGAAAGCCACTCGTAAACGTGATAAACCGTAGGAAGCGCATTGCCTTCGCTCAGAAGTACCAAAATGTATATCATGTGTTTTGGCGGAATGTTATATTCTCTGATGAATCGAAATACAACATTTTTGGATCTGACGGCAGGATTAAGGTATGGAGGAAACCGGGAGAAGCATACAACCCCAAAAATACAATTAAAACAGTAAAGCACGGAGGTGGTGGAGTGATGGTATGGGGTTGTATGGCTGCTAATGGCGTTGGCAAACTCGAAATAATTGAAGAAATTATGGACCACCGTGCTTATATTGACATTTTGAAGCCAAGCGTAGAAAAATTGGGCGTATATGAAGCATTTTATTTCCAGCAAGACAACGACCCCAAGCACATGGCTCATAATACAGGGTAGGCCATTTAAAGTTGACCCATTTGTTTCTAAAAAAAAATTAAGGCGTCGCGGATAATCAGCTGGGTTTAGTTTTTGTGCCATTTGAATTTTATATGGAAACATCTTCAAATCTTTATGAATTATGCGTCGGAGAGTGGTGCGAGAGATGTCTAATTCCTGAGAGCGGCGATAACTCGATGTCGATGGAGTCTCCTCAATACTGGCTCGTACAGCTTCGATATTTTCATCAGAACGTCTTGTGCGTTGTCTGGATGCATGACTGGCATTACTGAGATTACCGGTGTTCACAAATTTTGCGTATAAAGACTTAATTGTGTTCTTAACTGGAGCACTTTTCACTTTATTATTTTTACACAATTGAAAAGTTATTTTGAATATAAAGCTGAACAATTTCAGCGCGTTCTTTTGGAGTGTACTGTTCCATGGTATAAATTGTCTTCGAATGACGCTTCTAACGCGGTATGACATTAGCCGATTTGTCAGCGCTGTTAAAAGTTACAGCGTTGCCAGATGGGTCAACTTTAAATGGCCTACCCTGTACAAGAATGTACTTGGCGTAGAATGTCCCCCATTTACTAGAGACACCACCACAGAGTCCTGATCTTAATCCAATAGAGCATATTTGGAACTTGCTCGAAAAACGGATCAGGACTCATCATATAAGTTCAAAAGCTCGCCTAAAAGAAGTCCTTCAAGAGGAATGAATGAAAATAGATGTACGATATACACAAAAGCTTGTGGAATCAATGCCAGACCGCCTTAAAGCCGTTATTAAAAACAAGGGCTATCCCACAAAATATTAAAATCATACACATTTGGATATATTTATAATTTATTTTAGTTTTAATAGAATGTACGAATACTTTATTGGAGTTAAAATAGTGAAATTATTCTAATTTTTATGCATAGTTTTGAAACAGTTTAATGAATTTTGTTTATTTTTGATTTAATATAAAATTAAATAAGTCGTAAACAAATACTCATTAAAATTTTTTAAAAAAGTTTTATGTTTTACTGATTTTTATCAATAAACTTTTCATTAGGTGCTGTACGAAGACTTTATTGGAACACTGTATACTATATACATAGCAAGAATGTCAAGATAAGTTGACTTAGCCATGTTCGTATGTATCTGAAAAATTTTTCGATTGTTTTCTTTACGTCTTGAGGTTCAGATCGTTTCTCACATGGAAAGGAGCTCCCACTATGGTGCGCAGAACTTTATTTTGAAAAGCTTGCCTCAGAATAATGTGTAGCTGTACCAACGTTAATCTTAGCTGAGTTCTTTTTAATTTTACGTGATCTTTCCGAATGCGCTTCTTATCAATTGTAATCACCAAATGTTTTAGTTGGTAACAACTGACCATGTAAAGCCACGAGGACAAGCTTTGATCTTGAGGGTATGTTCTACATGTACGGACTTTACGGTGTTGATGTCAATGTTCCATTTGGTGAGCCACGGTTCTAGAGCATTCAATTGCATCTGCAGTTTTCTAGAACTAGTAGTAGAGTTGCCACTTGAACCTAGCTGTGCAATATCGTCAGCTTAGGTTGTCGTCATTGTAGAGTCAGAGATGACCACTGGAAGGTATGTTGTATAAAGGATGTACAGGGGCGAGTACATTGCCTTGGGGTACGCTAGCACGAACAGGTTTAAATTCCGACTCAGCGTCACGTCATATAACATAGAACATCCGATTGTGCAAGTAAGACTTTAGCATAAGGCATTGGTAGTTTTTCCTTTAATTTTAATAATATGCCTAGTTACCAGACTTTATCAAATGCTTGGCGGACATTAAGGAACACAGCACAAGAGTATTTATTATTTTCCATAGCATGAATTATAAAATATATTATAGTACCCTATTACATTGCTCAATTCTGAACATGTTCACTATGAAATTTTCTGAAGTCAAACTGATAATTCGGAATAAGCTGTTTGTCTTTCAACATCGGCAAAAGGCTGCGTAAAAATATTATAGGCTGTCATAGCCTGCTACCTTTTTGTTTGTCAATGCTTTTGTCTCCTTCAGCACCTCTACAGTATCAGCTGTCGGAAATTCCACTTGAAAAACAACATCCAAAAAATTTCTGACTGCCGCATTGCTAGATACATCACTAAACTCATTAGGAGTAAACTGTTTTGGTCGTGGGTGGCAAACACCTCAGCTTTCTCCACATTGGTTCTGCCCCAAGTGCTGTTTAAAATTGGTGGTCATCTAGATATCGGCTTCTAGTTTTGACTAGTCGCATTCTAAATGTTCGATGTCGAGAAGCTGCAATCACAACAGATAGCTGAACGATTTTCTACTCGACTTGCACTCCTGCTCTCTGAGAGCACTCGTCAACAAGTCGGTATAAGGGAAATGTGGGACGGCATTTCAAACTCCTTACATACAGCGGCAACCGAAACCATTGGTTTTCAAAAATGCAAAAGAACAGTTGGTACGACGAGGAGTGCCGTGTCGCAGCGGAGAGAAAACAGACTGCCTACCTTGGAACGTTACGATCGATCACAACACGTGCGAGGAAAGCGAGTCGCATTTGTAGGCAGAAAAAGAAAGATGCTGAAATGCGTGAGTATGAAAGGCTTGACAAGCTGGTCCAAAACATGTGGCGACTAACCAAAGGTTTCAAGCCCGTAGCGTACTCTTGTAAAACCCCCAAAAGGTGATCTAGTTACCAATGCCCCGAGCATACTAAAAGTATTGAGGGAACACTTTTCCAGCCTGCTAAATGGCAGTGAAAGTATAACGCCAGTAGAAGGCGAACCCGATTCCCCAATCGATGACGACGGAACAGACGCAAATACCCGTCTGAAGAACAACAAAGCGGCTTGACCTGATTGACTGCTGGCCGAGCTTTTCAAACACGGTGGCGAAGAACTGATAAGGAGCATGCATCAGCTTCTTTGTAAAACATAGTTGGACGAAAGCATGCCCAGCGATTAGAATTTAAGTGTGCTATGCCCAATCCACAAACAGGGAGACCCCACAATCTGCGCCAACTACCGTCGGATAAGTCTTCTAAACATCGCGATAAGGTTCTGTCGAGTGTATTGTCCGAAATATTAAAGCCCAACGTCAACAAACTGATTGGACCTTATCAGTGTGGCTTTAGGCCTGGAAAATCAACAACTGACCAAATATTCACCATGCGCCAAATCTTGGAAAAGACCCGTGAAAAGAAAAACGACACGCACCACCTCTTCGACGATTTCAAGCTGCTTTTGACAGAACGAAAAGAAGCTGCCTTTTCCTCTCTCTCCGAGCCATTCGATACCAAACGAGGTTTCAGATAAGGCGACTACCTTTCGCGTGACTTTTTCAACCTTCTTCTGGAGAAAATAATGCGAGCTGCAGAACTTAATCGACCAGGTACAATATCATTGGCCTCAACACCCGCGCCGTTCGTTCTGCTTTCTCCAGACTGGATAAAACAGCAAAGAAAATGGGTCTGGTAGTGAACGAGGGCAAGACGAAATATCTCTTGTCATCAAACAAACAGCCATCGCATTCACCTCATGGCGCACCCGTCACTGTTGACGGTGTAGTCGTAGATAATTTCGCTGCTACTTCGGACTGAGTAGGCAATTGAGAAGTAAAGTCCTCTCTCGACGACCAGAAACCAAACTCTAGAATCACTCATTATTCCCGTACTGCTATATGGTGCAGAGGCATGGACGATGACAACAACTGATGAGTCGACGTTGCGAGTTTTCGAGAGAAAGATTCTGGGAAGGGTTTATGGTCCTTCGCGCGTTGGCCACGGCGAATATCGCATTCGATGGAACGTTGAGCCGTATCGCCGGGGGAAGCAGAGGAAGAGGAAGACCTCCCCTCCATTGGAAGGACCAAGTGTGGACCTGGCTTCGCTTGGAATCTTCAATTGGCGCCACGTAGCGAAAAGAAGAAACGACTGGTGCGCTGTTATTACGGCTATAATCAAGTAAGCGGTGTCTATTCTAGTAAAGAAGAACATTCTAAAAATTGTTTTCCGGATCTCCTGGTTTGGCAGCAACCAGAAACGCCTCCAGAGACTTGTTGCGCAATTTCCAGCACCTTTGGGGCACGCTTGAGAAGAGTTTGTTTAATCGATAACTGCCTCAGAGAAAAGGTCCACATTGTCTTCTAGCCATTTGCGAAATAATTGCCAATTTCCCGAGTATCTGGTGGGTTTATTCATTACGAGTACAGGCATATTTACTTCGAGCATAACTGCGCTGTGACCAGGTAGGAGATTCGAAGCGGCGGTAGAGCGAATGAAGTAACTTTTTTTTTTACTTTACTTTTCAAAGAGCAAAATAAAAACGTCAAGAACTTTCGTTAGATCGGATGACCAGTCAATTGGTTCTTCAGCTGAATGACACATCAAACCTTTGTTCTAAATACAGTTCAAAAGTGCAATACCTTTGATATTTGTGAACGATTACGTGGTTTAGGCATTATAGTCATTGCATTCATGATTTGCTCATATATGACTTGCGATAGATTGTTTTGCGGAGGAAAGTATAAGTTAGTTCGTTAAATTTCAGAGTGGGCTGGGCAAAATGACCAACTTAAGCCCAAAAATATTGTAATGGTCAAGTTCCGTGTAAGAGATGCCTGATTTTATAAGAACTGCAGGTCCACCTTTTGAATTGAAATTGGTGTTTCGATTTTATAAGGTCGTACCCTGCGATTTTAAAATATGATTGATCATTGAAACACATTTCTGCTACAAGTAGAACATTAGTTTTGACATTCTAGTAGTATTCGACTACAGCCTTGCTTTTGCAAAGGTCGTTGGCATTCTATATGTTAATTTTAAGTTTTACTTGCATTGATTGAGTAGTAATTTATGTAAATTGAGCTGTCATCTGTCTTACCTTTTCATAAAAAAGCACTTTCACTTTTTTCAATATTGATTCCTTATTAACAACATTACATGACGGACGGAGGAGTTGTATAATGAGGGTCTTCTTTATCACCAAACAAGTCTACGTTAACATCAGTGAATCTCTTACTACTTTTCTATAGCCATCGCTATCGTTGAAGATAAGTCTTGCCTTAACATCTCTGCTTAACTTGTAGGTAAACGTGTACTTACCCGCAGCTTCCTCAGTCGTGGTTAGCAAGCCAATAATATTACAGTGGTACCTCGATTCTTTTACATCTCGAACTTGCAACACCTCGATTCTTGCAACAAAGAAATATTTTACATTACGTACTCAGTACTTGCGACATCCAAAAAATTTCTCGATACTTGCGACAAGACCTTGTTGATTTTGGTAACGGTTTCTTAGTTCGAATACATTTCTGAGAAGTCCCGTTCTTTTCGATGATGAATTGATGTAACTCTTACGCATGTGCGTTTCGGAAGATTTGAATCAGTTTTAATTGACGTTTTGTGTAGAGCGCTTTCATAATGGCAAGGAAAAAATTTACATTGCTAACAATAAAAGAGAAAGTTGACATTAAAAAAAAAACAAAGTGCGGGATATTTTGTCAATTCCTTATCCAAAAGTTTTCAAGTGCATAGATCAACAATAGCTCGTATTAAGAAAAATGAAGCCACCATAAAGAAGTTCGTTTCGCATGCTGAATCTGGTCTTGGAAAGAGGAAAACATTTATCAGAATTTCCAAAAATGAAAAAATCACTCATGAAATGGCTTGCAAACAAATATCTATCACAAGGCAATGGCCAAATTTTTCTTGTCTGTACGAATGCGTCTGGTAATCATAGAATAAAATTAATGGTTATTGGGAAGTCATTGAATCCACCCTCACTTTGAAATTTTACGGATATGCCTGTTGTCTACAATGGAAAAAAGTGCTTGATTGACTTTGGCTTTGAATGGTTTCACAAAATATTTGTTCCAGAGCTGTATACACTTAACCACAAAAGTGAACATACGATGACAATTTTTCGATTTTCTAACAAAATAATTCAAAGTTAAAAAATTTTTTTATGTAATCTTATTTAATCTATTATTTAAAAGTTGGAAAAAATAAACATAACAATTCATTGAAAGTAAAACGAAAGCAAAAATTCAAAATTCATTAAAAGAAATTGGCACATAACTGTACATACGGTACGGAAAAAACTTTAAAAATAAATAGTTAATATTTTGTATGGCCTCCTTTGGCTTTAACAACTTCAAATAGACGAGACGGCATAGACAAGGCTAAAGTTCGAGTAGTTTCCGGCGATATTTTATTCCATTCATCAACTATAATAGCCTTCAGATCCGATTTTGATGTCCCACAAATGCTAAATAACATTTAAGTCAGGAGATTGTGGCGGATGTTCCATCTTCGATTTAACGTTGTACAACAACCATTCCTTCACCAATACAGAAGTGTGCTTCGGATCATTGTCTTGAAGCATGATAGGCTCACCTGGCAAATCAAATTTCTCGAGACTAGGGATGTAGGTGTCCTTAAGAATATCAATATACATATGTTTATCCATTATTCCATCGATAAATCTTATGTGTCGGACACTACAACCATACACCTTCACAGATCCTCCACCATGCTTAACGGTGGGAACAATATTTTTTCGTTGCAGCGAAGTATTTTGTTACGCCAGATTTTGGTGTAACCATCGTTGGAGAAAACATTAAATTTACACTCATCGGTGAAAATGACACGTTCCCAAAAGGTTGGATCAGTTTGGTGGATGTTTTCGTATTTTTTCACGTAGCTAAGCCGCTTAGCAATATTTGCATCTCTTAACAATGGTTTTCTTCTCGCTTCTCTGCAATCTAAATCATGCTTTTTTAAACATTTTCGAACGGTTTCAGGATGCACATCAACTCCATAATCATTTCCGATGCCTTCCGCGATATTAACGGCATTTTCCCTAGGACAAAAGTTGATTGTACGAATAATTTGCCTTTGCATCCTCAAATCCAGTTTAGGTGGGCGACCAGAGCGAGGTTTATTTTCATAGCAACCTGTCTCGTTGAAATTATTAACTATCACCTAAACTGTTGCTTTCGATAAATTTGTAATTTTTCCAATTTCCCCAAGGGATTTTCCTTCGCTTTTGAGTTTTATTACGACTTTTCGTAGATCTGACGATGTTTCTTTTCTTTTTAACATTTTGCAACTATATATAAACTAAAGATAATGTTTTCACGGCCGCAATTACAAAAGAACTGACCACGCATACCCAAAAAAATTCATAAACAAAAAGCAAAATCAATTGAAAACGGTAAATCAAATATTAGTAAAGCGTATGTACACTTTTGTGAGATTTTATTATATGGGATTCCCTTTTTCATTCGTTTTTTATGCAGCGCCAATAGGAAATTGGTAGTTTCGTGTTGTAGTTAGTGGTACAAGACCAACAAAAATAAAATGCATTTAAAAAATTATCAAATTTGTGTTATTACATTAGATAATCGCAAAATTGTTATCGTATGTTCACTTTTGTGGTTAAGTGTAGATGTTTGCTTTAAAAAATGTATAATATCTTATCAATTTAAAATTTCTTAAAATTGCGTGTCAAGGAGTTTCTCCGTGGCAAGAATTTTCCCTGTCACCCAAAAGAAGGAGAGTTGAGGAGTTCTGATTGTCAAATATTGGTAATGTGTCTTCCTCTGAATTGCTGTTATACAGCCCATAGGCAGAATGTTAAAGGCTTACGAAAATGAACTAGCCTTTTAGGTCACATCGTTCGACGAGGAAAATCAGTAGACGAAGCTCTGAAAAGCATTAGCTTGGAGGACGCTTTATATTTTCTGTCTAATGCATGGAATGCAGTTAATGTGTCTTCAATTCAAACATCTTTTCAAAAATTTTTTGATATTGACCGAATGGGATAATGAAGATGACATCCCCCTTTTAGAGTTACGTTTACATCTAGCTGAAGATACATCAAAAATTAACACTATTTCAAGTTTGCTTCAAGAAGTAAAACCATTGCAGAAAATATCCAATTCTGAAATTGAGCAATGGATTGTTGAACCTACGTTGGTGTTGAAGTTCACTGATCATGATGATGATAACTCTACTGTTGGTCAAGAAACAAACAGGATCACGTCGATCCTCAATACGAAGAATACATAATAAACTCGGGCCTGATAAAAGGATTTTTTTTTTTTAATTTCGATTTTTCTATAATAATGCCATATTACTACTTTTGTAAAAGGATACGATTCAATAGCAAAAAAATACTGAAAATTCTCAATTCTTCGTGCTTCTGACTACCCCTAACCCCTTAAACGAAGTTATGACGCTTAGAAGCAACTTAGTACTGAACAAGCAAGCTTGCACTAAACAATTGAAAATTTGAATTTTTTTAATTCCACATAATATACATATGTATATGTATGCATGTATACCTATCTATATTTAAAATACATATAAAAAATATATATTTAAAACAAAAGCATATACATATGTAACAATCGTTTATATTATATGAAAAAGATACTCGGTACTTGCAACATCCTCAATACTTGCACCGAGCTCGGTTTTCATTACGTGCAAGAATCAAGGTAATATTGTAATTACGTTGCAAAAATTGTTGGCGGTTTTTGTGCTGTACGGACAGACACATTGGTGGAAGTTTCCATATATGTATGAAACATTGTCTAGTGGAGAATTTTCAGCCAACAATGCGTCAGCGATTTGAACTACAAACCGCTTGCAAAGTGGAATTGTCCGAAAAAGTTTTTGCTTTTGACCCAATTTTCTCTGTTTTTCTGATGAATCAGAATGATGTAAGAATTTTCCATATCTGAGTTCATTTGTGCTTTCTTAAGATATTGATCTGAGAATTTGCACAAGTCCTTTTATACCCAAAAATCTGTTCTTTTGTCGTATCACCTACTATCTATAGCATATAGCTGCCATAGAAACTGATCGATTAAAATTAAGTCCTTCGATAGAAACTTTTTTATTTGACGAGATATCTGTACTAAATTTGACATAAATGATTGTGCAAGGTACCATACAATACCCGAACAAATTTCAGATGGGATACAAATTCTTCTTCTTTACTGGCGTAGACACCGCTTATGCGTTTATAGCCGCATTAACAACAGCGCACCAGTCGTTCCTTCTTTTCGCAATATAATCTTGGCTAATGAGCAAAAGACCAAAAATCTTCCGTAGAAGCTCTCTCTCGAAAACTCGTAACTCCGACTCATCAGATGTTGTCATCGTCCATGCCTTTGCACCATGTAGCAGGACGGGAATGAGTCATTTATAGTTTGGTCTTTGTTCGTCGAGAGAGGATTTTACTTTTCAATTGTCTACTAAGATCAAAGTAGCACTTCTTGACAGGAGTGATTTTGCATCGGAATTCAAGGCTGATATTGTTGTTGATGTTAATGCTGCTTCCAAGATATACGAAATTATCTACGAATTCAAAGTTAGACGCTTGGGAGCCAAGTCGCGAGTGCATCGACTATTTGTGATGACAGGAGATATTTCATCTTGCCCTCACTCACTACCAGACCCATTTGCTTCGCTTCATTATCCAGTCCGGAGAACGCAGAACTAACGGCAATGACATCAATATCATCGGCGTACGCCAGCAGCTGTACACTCTTATAAATGGTTGTGCCATCTCGATTCAACTCTACAGCTCGAATTCTTTTTTGCAACAGTAGATTTAAAGAGATAGAGGGTCACTTTGTCTGAAATCTCATTTCGTATCAAACGGCCCGGAGAGGTCCTTGCCGATACCAAATTCAAAAAAAAAAGCGGCATGCAGGTAGTTCCTTTTCGTTTTGCCAAAAGCAATTTTAAAATCTTCGAAAATGTTTTTCATAGATCTCTTCCAAGAATTGGCTCATGGTAAATATCTGATCAGTTGTTGATTTTCCAGGCCTAAAGCTACATTGATAATGTCCAATTAGTGTGTTGACGGTGGATTTTAATCTTTCACATATCGATAGAACATAGTCACTAGCTCACTTCTGGCGTTTCTACAAGAGTATGTTCCTGTCTTGAAACCGTTTGTTAGTCGCCGCATCCTTTCCTAGAATTTTCGAGCAACACCCATTTCAGCCAACTTGTCAAACATTACGTACTCACGCATTTGGACACAGCACTTCTCATCGTGCCAGCTGTTCTTTTACCTTTTCCGGAAACCAATGGTTTGTAGCTGTACGTAAGGAACTTGAAATACCGTCCCACAGTTTCCTTATACCGAGTTGCTGATGAGGGATCTCAGAGAGCAGGAGTGTAAGTCGAGCAGGAAATCGTTCGTACACGTCGAACCTTCCTTGTATTTGTTGACGTGTGTTTTTTGGGGCACAGAGGCGGGTGCGTATCTTCTCTGCAACAAGATATTGGCCTGAATCGATGTTGGAGGATGGAGTCATGTGTAGAAGTTCACGCAAGTGAGGAAAGTTCTCTGATCGCCATTCACTTGGGAGTGGCCAGAAACGATTCTTTTACATATGACTCAAGCAGCTCACGACTTCCGGTCTTTGACCAAGTATCCTCTGGGTAGCCTAAGAACATCCGTTTGAAGGCGAGCTAAAGTGAGAAGGCGAAATATTCCCCTACTTAGGGTTGTGCGCTGGGTTTGGGACCCGCCACGTAAAAAAACATCCCCAATGAAAAAGCGCAAACAGCCTCGGATGAGAGACCCCCCTTTTGATGACGACCACGGCAAACGAAATAAGGACTATGATTTGAGGGCATGCACCTGGAATGTCCGGTCCCTTAATTGGGAAGGTGCCGCTGCCCAGCTGGTAGATGTCCTCGTAAAGATAAAGGCTGACATCACCGCCGTCCAAGAAATGCGATGGACGGGACAAGGACAGAGACGAGTAGGTCCTTGTGACATTTACTACAGTGGCCATATAAAGGAGCGCAAGTTTGGTGTTGGATTCGTGGTGGGAGAGAGACTCCGTCGCCGAGTACTATCATTCACTCCGGAGAATGAACGTCTAGCCACAATCCGCATCAAAGCGAGGTTCTTCAACATATCGCTGATTTGCGCCCACGCCCCGACGGAAGAGAAGGACGATGTGACCAAAGATGCCTTTCATGAGTGCTTGGAGCGCACTTATGAGAGATGCCCCCGCCACGATGTCAAAGTCGTGCTTGGCGACTTCAACGCCAGGGTGGGCAAAGAAGGTATCTTTGGCACTACGGTCGGTAAATTAAGCCTCCACGAGGAAACATCCCCAAATGGGTTGAGGCTGATCGACTTCGCCGGGGCTCGAAATATGGTTATCTTTAGTACTAGATTCCAGCATAAGAAGATACATCAAGCTACCTGGCTGTCTCCGGATCGAAAAACCACCAACCAGATCGATCATGTTGTGATAGACGGAAGACACGTCTCCAGTGTTTTAGATGTGCGTGCGCTCCGAGGTCCTAACATCGACTTGGACCACTATATTGTTGCAGCCAAAACTCGCACCCGCCTCTGTGCAGCAAAAAACGCACGCCAACAAACACAAGGAAGGTTCGACGTCGAGAAGCTGCAATCACAACAGACAGCCGAACGATTTCCTACTCGGCTTGCACTCCTGCTCTCTGAGAGCACTCGTCAACAACTCGGTATAAGGGAACTGTGGGACGGCATTTCAAACTCCTTACATACAGCTGCAACCGAAACCATTGGTTTTCGGAAAGTGCAAAGGAACAGCTGGTACGACGAGGAGTGCCGTGTCGCAGCGGAGAAAAAACAGGCTGCCTACCTCGCAACATTACGATCGATCACAACACGTGCGGGATGGGATAGATACCGAGAGTTGAAGAGGGAAGCGAGATGCATTTGTAGACAGAAAAAGAAAGAGGCCGAAATGCGTGAGTACGAAGAGCTTGATAAGCTGGCCGACAGGGGTAATGCTCGAAAATTATACGAAAAGATGCGGCGGCTTACAGGTTTCAAGACCGGAGCATACTCTTGTAGAACCCCCCAAGGTGATCTAGCCACCGAAGCCCAGAGCATACTTAAATTATGGAGGGAACACTTCTCCAGCCTGCTGAATGGCAGTGAAAGCACAACACCAGGAGAAAACGAGCCCGATACCCCAATCGATGACGATGGAGCAGATGTTCCATTGCCCGACCATGAAGAAGTTCGAATAGCAATTGCCCGTCTGAAAAACAACAAAGCGGCAGGGGCCGACGGATTGCCGGCCGAGCTATTCAAACACGGCGGCGAAGAGCTGATAAGGTGCATGCATCAGCTTCTTTGTAAAATATGGTCGGACGAAAGTATGCCCAACGATTGGAATTTAAGTGTGCTATGCCCAATCCATAAAAAAGGAGACCCCACAATCTGCGCCAACTACCGTGGGATCAGCCTCCTCAACATCGCATATAAGGTTCTGTCGAGCGTATTGTGTGAAAGATTAAAGCCCACCGTCAACAAACTGATTGGACCTTATCAGTGTGGCTTCAGACCTGGTAAATCAACAACCGACCATGCGCCAAATCTTGGAAAAGACCCGTGAAAAGAGAATCGACACTCACCACCTATTCGTCGATTTCAAAGCTGCTTTCGACAGCACGAAAAGGAGCTGCCTTTATGCCGCGATGTCTGAATTTGGTATCCCCGCAAAACTAATACGGCTGTGTAAACTGACGCTGAGCAACACTCAAAGCTCCGTCAGGATCGGGAAGGACCTCTCCGAGCCGTTCGATACCAAACGAGGTTTCAGACAAGGCGACTCCCTATCGTGTGACTTTTTCAATCTGCTGCTGGAGAAAATTATTCGAGCTGCAGAACTTAATCGAGCAGGTACAATCTTTTATAAGAGTGTACAGCTGCTGGCGTATGCCGATGATATTGATATCATCGGCCTCAACACCCGCGCCGTTAGTTCTGCTTTCTCCAGACTGAACAAGGAAGCAACTCAAATGGGTCTGGCAGTGAACGAGGGAAAGACGAAATATCTCCTGTCATCAAACAAACAGTCGTCGCACTCGCGACTTGGCTCCCACGTCACTGTTGACAGTCATAACTTTGAAGTTGTAGATAATTTCGTCTATTTAGGAACCAGCATTAACACCACCAACAATGTCAGCCTGGAAATCCAACGCAGGATTACTCTTGCCAACAGGTGCTACTTTGGACTGAGTAGGCAATTGAAAAGTAAAGTCCTCTCTCGACGAACAAAAACCAAACTCTATAAGTCGCTCATTATACCCGTCCTGCTATACGGTGCAGAGGCTTGGACGATGACAACAACCGATGTGTCGACGTTGCGAGTTTTCGAGAGAAAAGTTCTGCGAAAGATTTATGGTTATGTATGTTACGACATCTATGATGAGGACTGCCGATAAATGAGGAGGGTATAATTACTTTTTGTCCAATATCTTCTACATTCCCACCTCTTGATATAGCACTCGGAAAGTGGACGTTTTCCGCATGCAGTTTCTTCTGATTTTTTTTTTTTTTTTTAATAAAAGACCATCACTTCACTCGCTCAAAGACTGTTGAAATAGTCCACATCGTTAAAGGTGCTGATGCCTTTCTTTTATCATTATGCTACAAGCTTAGAAATTAATTGTTGAAACTATCTTGTTAATGGATGCAGGTGTCACATAGTCACTTTGATACACGCTAAAATTCGTTGAGTTGTTCGTGAACTCCCATTGGTGTTTTGTCTGCTCTTATGAGGATTTTATATTCATTATTGGAAATTCCTTCAAGAGAATTCTAAAATATGCGTACTAAGCTGTTTTTGTCGTTTACATTTATTGTAATATGTCCATCGTTAGTTCCTTTAAAACATATTTGCAAATATTGCGGATTCTGATCAAATTCAGGTAACAGTACCGTGCTTTTGTTAATATTTTGGTTGCTCCGAAACAGCAAAAACCGTTCAAGTGGTTCACAAAGTTCTGGTAAAGACACCTTTTCGTTGCAGAACAAGATCCTGGAACTTTGTTCGGATTTTTTTTTTGCATTACAATATAAGCAAATCACATCCATACGACCAATATTTATTTTTTAATGTAAATTATATATAATCTAGGATCATAATCAAACACTTCTTTTTTGCATAGAAATTCAAACCTTTGTGTTCCCTCAGCCTTATTGACATGTCCTTGCCTGTCCTGTCTAAAAGTCTTCTTTGATGTTGTTCTTTAGTCTCGTCTTCTTTAAATTTCTTTAGTTTTTTGGCTAAAAAATCTTACTTGATCATGACTATTTCCTTTATGGATAATTAAATATAATCGATAAAATTTAAATCCAGTATAATGAATTCAACGCTGGAAAGTTTCGTTTACGCAGGTAGAATATAGTCCAGTGCATTCCTTCTTCTTTACTAGCGTAGACACCGCTTACGCGGTAATAGCCAAGTTAACAACAGTTGGCAGGTTCTTCTCCACTTGGTCTTTCCAATGGAGTGGAGGTCTTCCTATTCCTCTACTTTCCTCGATGGGTAGTGCTTAGAATACTTTCAGTGCTGGCCAACGCGCAAAGGTCCATAAATCTTTCCCAAAACCTTTCTCTCGAAAACTCGTACCGTCCTTTCATCAGATGTTGTCATCTTCCAAGCCTCTGCACCATATAGCAGGACGGGAATAATGAGTGACTTATAGAGTTTGGTTTATTTTCGTCGAGAGAGGACGTTATTTCTCAATTGCCTGCTCAGTCCGAAGTAGCACTTGTTGGCAAGGTTATTCTGCGTCGGATTTCGAGGCTGACATTCTTGTTGGTGTTGATATTGTTTCGAAGATAGACGAAATTATGTATAACTTCAAAGTTATGACTATCAACAGTGATGTTGGAGCCTAGCCTCGAGTGCTCGTTCACCATCAGACCCATTTGCTTCGCTTCCTTATCCATTCTGGAGAAAGCAAAACTAACGTCGTTTGTTAATGCCAATTATATCTATATCATCGGCGTACGCCAGCAACTGTACATCTATATTTAGTTCTGTAGCTCGAATTATTTTCTCCAATAGTAGGTTGAGGAAGTCCCACGAAAGGGAGATGCCTTGCCTGAAACTTCGTTTGGTATCAAACGGAGCGGGGAGGTATTGCTCAACGTCAGTTTACACGGCCGTAATATTTTTGCGGGCATACCAAATTCAGACATCGCGGCAGCTGCTTCTGTGCCTTCTATGCCCTTTCCTTTTGTGAATTAGGCAGAGTACACTTAAATTCCAATCGTCGAGCATGATTTCGTTCGACCATATTCTACAAAGAAGCTGATACATGCTCCTTATCAGTTCTTCGCTGACGTATTTGAATAGCTCGGCTCTTCGAACTTCTTAATGGTCGGGCAATGAAACATCCGGAATTGGGTTTACCATCTCCTGGTGTCATACTTTCACTGCCATTCTGCGGGTTGGAAGAGTGCTCCCTCAATAATTTCAATATGCTCTGGGCATTCACTAGATCACTTTTAGAGATTCTACAAGAGTATGCTATAAAAAAATGTCACCCGCACGTCTACGATGTATAATGGATTCAATTTAGTATGATTTGATATTAGAAGGTCGATTTAAAAATTTTTCTTCCCGATATTAAACTCTACAAAGACTACTATATTTAATCTTCATGACAATTATGTGGAACGAAGTCCTAGAACGCGTGCAAGCGACTAGTGCTTCGCTGCAGTCGTCTGATCAAGACCTTAATAAACGGATACGCCCTTTATGAATCATCCAAGCAATGCGATCCACTTTTTCAGATATTGAGGTAAAAGTCAAATATCTGACTTACTGTGAAGAATACCAGCAACAGACATCACGACGAATCAAGCGAAATACAAAGTACGACCATTTCAGCGGCTCTACTACACTTGACGACTCTGTTGAAAATCAAACACCTGGACAACGTTTCGAATTTGAGGTGTTTATTGTCATTATTGATAACGTACTGTCTACTTTAACTAAACATATGAAAGCATATCATAAAATTACTAGTGTTTTTGAAGTATTTCGACAGCTAAAATCTCTTACAACAGAAGAGATTTTGGAAAAATCCTCTAGTATGGTCAGTGCTTACCAAGATGATTTGGAGAACAACGCGCAAAGGTTGTTCTGCGAATTAGTGCAGTTGAAAACAGATGTGGTTACTGTTATTGACAGCAAGAAACAGGAGCCTCTGAAACAGCAGTATTATAAACTTTTATTAAATAATTCTTTAGGATCGTGTGTCCCAAACTTAGAAATTGCTTTGCGAATTTACTTATTTCTCATGGTCACTAACTTCAATGGCGAACGTTCTTTTTGAACATTAAAGGTAAATATAATACAGCATGTCTTGCTTAAGGGGCTATACCAGTGTGACGCATGAAAAATTATTTTCGTGAATTTTTTTAAAAGAAAATACTAGATTGAATGTTTCGACGTTCTATGGACGTAATAAAGTATATTTTTAGCATTTTTTTTTTTTTTAAATATTGAAAAATAACGGAGTTATGTGCTGTCTGCGGAAGTGCCGAAAAAAAAGTGCCTCAACTGCTGGCATGATTCCGGTCGAATAAGTAGCTGAAACAAAAAAAAAATTAAAATGTTTATTAAACTTAAATATATTTCCTATGCAATGAACTACGATTTTGAAAAATATCAAAAATTAAGAAAATGGCGTAATTTTGAAAAAAAAAATCGTTTTGTTTTACGAAAAAATGGTCGTTTTTTTTAATGCCAAATTGACAATTTTCAACCAATCAAAAAGATCGTAGTCCATTGTATAGCAAATGTATTCAACTATATCCAGTTTTAATTTGAAGTCGATCGGGCAATTTCTCGTTGAGTTATGATGTCAGCAATTTTGAAAAATGTCGTTTCGAGAAAAACGCGTTTAAAGTTTCACTTATATACTATGTTTGCACCTCTGAGCGGTCGCTGTTTAGAACGCTGCCATTCAAAAACTATTCAAGATACGACCTTGCCGATATTTTCGAATATATAAAATAATTTTTTTTTGAAAGTGTCGCCCTTTAAAGTAGTCGATATTGAAAGTATTATCTCTAAATTTGCCTATAATAAATCCACAAAAGTTTATTTGTAACAATTTTGTTTTATTTAAGGGGTTAGGGGTAGTCAGAGGCACGAAAAAATTAAAGTTTTCAGTATTTTTTATTCATTATATTCAGTATTTAACAAAAGTAGTAATATGGCATTATTATAGAATGTATTGACTTGAAGTCACGAAAATTTCAAAAAAAAAAATTTATTTCCAAAGTTATAGTTGTTTGTGTTGACCCTGTTCCAAAAAAAGGTACTTGTGGTGACAAGCATAAGTCCTTGGAGATTCATCTAAAAACAATCAGATAAAAAAAATTAGTTTTATAAATAAATAATCCCGGGCCTGATCGAAGGATTAATTTTGTTTTCAAAATTAACAAAATGGTGGCCTCAGGAAACTTTTCTAAATTTTTGCTAAAAAATCAACAGTTAATTGATCTTAAAAAATCGAAATTTTCGAAAAAATAAAAATCCTTCGATTAGGCCCGAGTTTATTATGTATTCTAAAAGCTGTATAAATTTCATTAAAATCTACTGAAAGGTTTTCGAGTTACAGTTGTCACCGATTCAAAAAACATAGTTTTGATAAAAACGCGTTTAAAGTTTCACACTAGCGCTTTGAAGTGCCTGAGCTCTCTTTGTTATTTGTCGAATAACTCAAAAACTAATTATCGGATCAAAGTGAATATTTTTTCGATATTACACCTAACGAAAATGCAAAAAAAAATTTATATTTTGAAAATTCTAACTACACCTAATCCCTTAATACCCTAAACTTGAGAACCTATAGTAAACCAAGGGCTCCTTGAAAGAATTTGCTACAGGCCCCGCGCTAGTTTAATCTGGCACTGCCTCCACCTGTGGATTCTCTGTCCTATTACCAATATTTTTTTTTAATTTTACTTTGTAAACGTAAAATTATCTGCATACATATGTATGTACACATTGTTTTTGTGGGTCCAAACGGTGTCATTCCTCTGGTTAAGACAGGCTTTCTCTCCAATAACCTTACAATCATCTCAAATTGCTTCTGGTTGCTTCTTTTTATTCCAAAATTATTTAAAAAATTGAATGCAATAACTCGCGGATCACAAAACGTTCGACAGATTTTGACAGTAGTTTCGACAAATTCCGCAAAATAAATAAAAAGGCGCATATTTTTTGTCAAAAACTACTTAACTTACAAAATTGTATGAATATGCTGTAATGAATTTCTCGATAAATAGTTTACATTGTAATCCATTCTTGAGTTCGATTACTGGAATGTTAAGGGGGTATTCTAGTCTAGAGGCTCGAATTTCGAGCTTTTTTCAACAATTATTAAAAAAGAAGCACTCGATATTTTTACTATCCATTTTTTTTTATCATTTGTTTATTAAACTTAGAAGAGTACACAAAATAAATTTAAAAAAAAAATATTTTTTTTTCATCGAAGACGAGGCCGTGTCTTCATCGCCATGATTTCTACCCTTGTCGTCATCTCAAAATTAAAACGATGACAGTTTCTTAATCAGTACGAATGTCACTTAAATAAAAATCTTATTTTAGTAGCTATACACTTATCCTTATTTCTAATTTCAACAACTTAATGACTTACTACTCATTATCTGAAATATCAACTTTTTATGTATATGTCATTTGCTCTTATCACGGCAGCACTCTAACTAGGACTGTGACTGTTGCACAGTCCGGCAGCCCTTATATGAGTACTAGATCGTTAACAAAATTCGCCACTCGAACATTCCGGCAACTACGCTGACTAGTTAATTCTGACGATGAGTTTTATGGTATAAATAACACATTTCCATCGTAATTCATATTGTTAAATTTTTTTATCGTTTAATCAAATATTTTATTTATCGCATACGTACTCGTTATTTTTTAAAATGCATAAGTAATAAATTATGTTATACTAATTATATTAATAGGCGTGCTTTATTTGACCAGCATATTATTATTATTTTTTATATTTTGTAAGCAACTCAAACACGAAAAAGTTAAACATAAATCAAATTCACATAAATTTCGTAAATATTCAGAAACAAAGTCAACATATATTTTTATTGTTAATAATCCTTTTTTACTGTGATATAGAATATTTGTTATCGACAGATTTATTTTTATTCAAGTGTAAATATATTTCTAAATAATGAAATCTAACAGACTTTTTGTGACTGTCCCTTACAGAATTGCAAGATCGCCTCAACTTACAAAAATTATCTCTAATTTAAAATTTAAATTTTAGAGACTTGTGACTGTATCACAGTACATATTCGCTCGGTTAGCCAACATTATTATGTTGGCTTGTCATAAACTATCATAGCTTACGTATTGAACTTGAGGCATTGCCAGTTCATCGCTTTTTTTCATTCACAAAGCAAGGTTTTTTCCAAAAAAAAAAAGCAATTGGCAAAGCGAGAAACCTCGTTTTGACAGATGAAAATGTAAACAAACAAAAAGTACAGATTTTTCGAATGCGTATTGAGTTAAAATTATGACAAATATGAAAACTTGTTTTTAGTTTTTTGTATTCTAGACCTCAAATGATTAATATTTTTATATTGTACTAGCTGACCCCGCAGCCGTTGCCCTGCGTGAATTTATGTGTTTTGAAATGAAAAGAAAGTTGAATTTATATTGTTTTGAAAATCATTTATTTTCTTTTAATGTAGCGCAGCTTGATAAACAAATTTTTTTGTTTTCTGTTCTGGTGCGTAATTATACAGAGAAGATGGGTTTCCAACTCGTGAACACGCCACGTATATCTGGTCGAGTGAAAAACATGGCTTCTCTAGATTTATGCCACACTTTATCTACATATCTATCCTTTTGTCCTGTTGATTGCCATCACAAATGCAATTTTCTCTGGAAACGGAATATGTTTGAAATGAAATTACTGTCCCCTTATATTCCGTAACTGCGTCACAATTATTGGGGTTCTTTACACAGTCTCGGTGAATAAATGAAGATTGTGAAACATACTAATGACAGATCTAACTTTGAGATGCAAATTATGCTGCGGCATACCAAGCCTATCCAAAGAATTTAGAAATTCCACTGGATAATTCACGGCTTTGTCTTCATTGTCAAGACGATCGATCGATTTGTATGAGCGCAAACCCTTCTGAATTTGACTTTGAATCTTCCAGTTTAAGTCATTAACATCTGTATTTTTGACAACTAAAACTGCGCGGGCTCCCAAGCAATCACAGTTATGATAATTTGCTATTGTTGGGATAAACGTGATAAGTTCTTCTTTCGTTGAAGTGAATTGACAATAGACAGGAAAAATTTATATCAAACCAATGGAAGTATCAATCAAAATTTGCCCATTTCCAATCATTAGCGAATACAATGTAAAATGTCATCGACAATATCATTTTTTTCGAATCCCTTAATTGACGCGAATTTGAAGGATGATATGTCAAAATGATTTTCGCGAAAAGTATGCGAACTTCAGTGGCATGCGGAGTAGCTATCGCATCGTCCATCATTTGATTCCAGTTATTATCATGTTCCAGTAATTGTACTTGCTGGCTTGCAAACACTCTACCATTCACAGTACGCAATGACTTAAATGAAGTTGAACCGGAAAACTTTCATAAAATGCAAAAGTAAATATCCTACAAAGCGCTTTATTGCAGTTCACATAGTTACTGATCTCATCTCATTCAAGGCCAATAATCGCAATGTTGCTTTCTTTGGTGATGTTTTTGCAAACGTATTTCAGTGATTTCACCAAACTGTAATAAATACTCAAGTTTTGAATGTGAATTAGACAACATTGGCGAATAAAGTACGATCCATGTATTGTCAACTTCGATATTCACTCCTCTAAATTGAATGCTAAATGTTCTGCCATTGCCGTCTGGTGAGCGACGCCGATACAGTGGATATCCATCATTTCCAGTTTGCGTTTCCTAAAGAAATGTACGTGGATAGTGTTTCTTGCATTTATTGTCAGTCATACAAACCGAAGAAGGATTGTGGTGTTCGCAATGTTCATGAACCATATTGGTTTTTACCACTTCGTAAAATTCTGGATTTATCTTTGGATCAGGAATTTCCGCAAAAATGACTGCATCAATTTAATCTAATGTAACCTCCATCCACCATCCAATAAAGAAGAAGCGGCAAACCTCTTCTTTGCCCCTCAACACAGTACATCCAGCATCTAACAGCACGTTGATTCAAGATAAAGTCCATCAAACATCGTAACTGTTGATTGAAAAGTCGTGTTGTGACATCGTGACGATCGCTGAGTAGCTATCGCGGTCCATAATTCAGCACGTAGTATATGTCATCGCATCCTGGGAGTACTTCCTGCATTGCCTTGCCTTAGGCTACCATAAATTGATGCCAAACAGAACGCCGACCGATATTAGCGCGACCTCTTCGTGGCTTCGTAACAAATTTCAATCTGTAATTGATCTTTTTGTGTGAAACACGAATAAAGTGTTCACTGAATAATTTTCAAAAATTTTTCTTTTGAATAGCTGGATTAAAAAAGCAAGCGACCGAAATTGAACGATTCAAATAATTTACAAATCAAAATATTGAAAAACAAAAACAAAAATTGAAAAAAAAATTATATGAAAAGAAGTTATTTTTTGGAATTGTATAATTTTCCGAGTTTTCCTAATTAAAAGTATAAGGTATTTTTATTTCTAAACCTTCCCCGATCCATAACGAACACATTAAAAAAACAATTATCAAATTTGTTTCAGTCGTATGAAAGTTATGAGCGTACATACATTTTGGCGATTCATTTTTATTTATATAGATAGTGTAAATTTTAAACTTCAAACTAAATTGAATATCAGCTGATTGTTCTTGTTTGCGTTGCCAACACAATTCATTTTCAAGCGAACATGTGAAATAAGCTAAGTACGTTTTATTTGTCCATGATTTAGCTTATGATGGCCAAATAAAACTCGGCTAATGTTAGGTAAATGTATATTAGTGGTGAAAAATTCTTCTGACTCAAGTGTAATATAGCGCAGCATACGTTCAATATTTTAACGACTTTTTCAGGCCCGTAATGTGGCTCTCTTGCAGATAACAGGCCTGGAAATCTCTCTATTAATACACCATATCCCTAGTCCCCTGTGATAATAATAACGAAATCATATACATAAGCATTGCTGAGAGACGTTTCTTTTAAAATATAAAAAAATGTCTAAAAAACTTAATACAAGCATATTTTCGGGTATATATTGCTATATATTCTTATTTTTATTCTCGACTTACAAAACTTATTTTGCTAAGAAAAAGTTTTTGTATACAATATCCACTTCGTTGTAACTCATTCTAAATTAAGTGGCATTAGAAGTTCATTACTTGCTAATAACAACTCGAAAATCGTTGCTAACAGAGTCCACATATCTAATAGCCCAACTCGATTGAAATATTATTTCGAACATGGAAATTACACATTTTTTATGTAACCGAAGTGAATATTATCGAAGTAAACATTTAGAAAAAGTAAATAACATTAAGGTATATTTGTGCACACAATATACCAAATTCCGTTGCCATATGCTTTAGTTTCATGCATATGTATATGTATGTACATATGTATATGGTATATTGGTGTATGTATTAAGGTTTTCGAAATTTTTCATTATCAAGAGTTGCTTTTTAATATTCTAAAAATACGAACATTGAACGAAACGCGCTCATTTCCTTTTGATGATGCTCGCGGAGAACTGCACATGCTTATGTTCTGTACAGTATATACATTTGTATTATAATGTTTCAACATTCAACCAAATGTACGAAGTGGTTCATGGACAAAGTATCTGCTATGTAATTATACATAAGCATTATTACGTGTATTCTTAAGTAGTTGGTTCATTCGTTTCTGCTAAATTTTAGCATTAAATTTATAATAGTCGCGCATTTTTATTTGAAGACGAAATTCTTACGTGAAAATTAAATGCATAAAAGTGTAAAATATTTTTGCTTCAGTTTTGTGTTCAGAAGAAGTGCGTTGGATTTTGTTTACAAAAAATGAGTACTACTTCACATCCTCAGCAAATCTCAAGCCGTAGTTCTTGCGCTGCATTAAATAAAGCTTTTAAGCTTTTAAGTTTTAATTCAAAATCATCAAATAAAAAATTACAAACAATATCATCGTTTAATTCGTATAATGAAATTTCAAAAATGTTGAACAAAAATGGTAGCATATCAATCAACCATTTCCGTGGAATTCGCAGGCAATTGATTGACCAATATGCCACATCTGCATGTCATTTGATGACTGTGAGTTTGAATTCAAATATTGTATATGTTTACAGAAAAACAAACCTTTTTAGCCAAGATTAATTTATTATAGTTTTAAATATAGAATATTATATTATACATCCTTGTGTTGTAAAATATTTATATACATTGCAATCATGTTTGGTATGCTATAAAATAGGTCAGTAAGTTTCGTTTACAGATTTTATTTAACGTCTAAGATATTTATATTAAAATCAACTTTACTCAAACAAGTCAGTATATCCAGATTAAGATTATATATACACATAGCCGCAAGAGACTTGCAATTTTCGAATTCAAATTCGCGTTTCAAGTCCAAAAATTAACAAATTAAAGTATGCAATCTTTCTATGTAACATGCTATGAATTTTATACTTGTATTATTATCGTATAATATATCAATTTATATTATATCCACTAACACATCACTAAATATCATATTAAGGTTGTCTTAAGTTTGACTTATTTACACAATAACACAACGGTATCATGCAACCAAATAATAAGTTTTAACATTATCAATATTTTGTAAATGAACAAGAGTAAACAAAGAGAAAAAGGGTCTCACCCGTTTATAGTTTTTTTAACCACAAATTATACTAAGTTTTCCCAAAAACATACCAATATCACTAATTTTTACTTCGGGATGACTTAAAATTAATACAATTATACACTTAATTCTCATTTTACACGGTTTTGTTTTAACACGGTTTGAAAATAAAAGAAGTTTTGATTTTTTACACTATTTTATTCCATTTTAATAATACATTTATCTAGACCCCGGTACCTATAGTTAACTTTTGTTAGAAAATATCGGTCAATGTATGAGATATATAATTGAAATCCAGGGATAGTATTTCTCTGACAATGGTATGTCTGTATGTCAAAAATGATTTGAATCGGACCAATACTTCCCTTAGTTCCCATATACATATATAATATAAAAATAATCGAACTTCCGGGTGACTTTGTACCGCATATATCGGCCAATATGTGAGCAATGAAATGTTTTAGCATGTTTTACTCATAGCAGTGTATCTTTACGCTAAATATAAAAAAAAATTTAGCGAAAACTTGAGTTACCCCCATATAACTAATATCAGGATTTTCGAACATTCGACGGACTTTCCTCTACAAGGCTGTTTCCTAAGTAAACAGGACTTAAAAAAACAGAAAAAATGATTTTTTCGGTAAAATTAAATTATTTTATTCAAAATAGTCTCCCTCTGCTTCAATACAGCTTTTTGCACGGTCCAAAAGAATTTCGAACGAGTGTTTTAACTCGTTGGCCGGTATGGTTGCCAGTATGCCGGTGCAAGCCTTTTGAATGGCCTCTATAACGCTTTCCTTTCATGGCAAATGCATTTTTCCGAAAAGAAAGAAGTCGCACGGTGCCATATCAGGTGAAAACGGGGAGTGGTAATGGTTGAAATGTGAATTTTGGTCAAATAATCGTCTTTCGAATGTTGGATTCTGAGCAATTTTTGGTCGTCAGTGAATTTGTGCGAAACAAACCGTGCACACACCTTTCATAAGCCCAAATGTTTGGTCAAAGTGTGATAAATCGATGTTTTGGAGATGTTCAATTCCATTTGCATGAACTTCAATGATGATTTCGGCTGATTTTTATCATTTATGTTCTCACGACCACTTTGAAAACGTTGAAATCACTCGTGCGCTCTGCTACGGGATAGGCAATTATCGCCATAAACTTGTTTCATCAACTGAATCGTTTCGATAACTTCACTTGCAATCGATGAAATGCCATGAAATTCTAGACAATCGGTAAATAAAGCAGATTCTAACGCACCAGTCGACATATAGATGGCGCCATTAAACACTTCCAACACCTCACAAATAAAGTATAGCAAGTCACCTAAAAAAATTTCTCATCTCGATCTTATCGGATATTTCTTTACAATCATTCGAGAGTCGAACATATGTTAACATAGTTTGTTAACTATTTGATTTTAAAACTTTTTTATGTAAATTAAGGCCTATTAACAAAATACAGCTAACGTTTTTGGTCAGTAGTAAGGTCGAAAATCTTGCTAAAGAAAATATTTTTAAAAAAGAGAACGACGAGAGTGTATGTACGAGTATTTTGTATGAAGTTACATGATTCTTCCAATTGTAAAGGGCGGCCATCGAAATCTACTTCAGAATGAAAAAAGCTAACCATCAATTTTTAAGCTGCTACCCAATGTGAGGCCATTCATTTAAATCCATTATTCCTTCGAATATTCAATATATCCGAAAATTGCTATATACTATACCTACATATGTATATTTTTAAATTAGAGAACTTCTGCCCACACTTACCCATTTTATCCCTGAAATCCTGAGACAGTTTTCTAATGACTAGCCAAGTGAAACACTATGTTTCCGGCCTCTTTTTACGAATAGCTTCGCGCATACGACGCATAACACTGAAATAGTATTATTTGTTAACAAATTAGCCAGCGGAAGGAATTCGGAGTGCACCACATCGTGATAACAGAAGAAAACTGCCTTAATCTTGATTTTTGTCGTGGGTTTTTCCACGTTATTCGGACGTTTTGGCACCAGAAATTTGATTCTACACACAAAATTTAATAGAATTTCTTTATTGAATAAATTCACACATGGTAAAAATGTCCAAAACTGTATGTACTTCAGAAAGACAAACAAACTAAACACTAATGATAATTTTGATGTGACATTTGGCACAGGCACAGTCATACTAACCCAGAAAAAATACTTCGAAGATTGGGTGTCGGGTAAAAGTTGTATTAAAAAAACTTACTATTTTTGTCCACAGTAGTAGGAGTATTGTTCTATTTAAACTGGTTCACTGTTTTTTGAACTACAAGAAATTTGGTGGTAGATGGATGACATGGTATAATTTTTTATATTTCCACTGACCTACGAAATATACATAAATAATTTCAAACATTCTTGTAGAATTCTATAACAAAAAAACGTAACAAGAAATTTTTACATCTTAGATGAAAACATCAATATCATTTGTTTATTCCTCCCTCCACAATAATAATCAAATGTCTTCTATAAATGCATATTGTACTAAAAACTGTTCTTTACTCTAAAAATATATATCAGTGTAAATAAAGATATTAAATAGTGTGTCTAATATTCTTTTCAGATTGATGATCTTTATCAAGAAATTCTTTTTGAGATTTGCAATAATTGTGGATGTGAGAGTTATGACATATGTCCCGATATTCTTTTGGAATTCGCGCAAGAAGTATTTAAAATATCAAACACAAAGCATGAAGAAATTTTGAGAATGGCAAGACAAAAAGAACCGCCTAAACTGCGTCTTAATGTGGAAATTATTAAAGCAGAAAATTTATTGCCAAAAGATGCAAACGGATTTTCAGACCCTTTTGCTACTATTTACTTGGAGTCGAATGCTTCGCATCGTTATAATACATCTGTAAAGCATACAACACTAAATCCAATTTGGGAAGAACATTTTTCATTGTAAGTTAACTTCGACCATATAAATTCTTAACCGTTCTAAATTTATACATATGTGAAATTTATAGACCTATCATTGATAACCCTAAAGAGGAGGTACTGGTGATTGAAATATGGTAAAAATTATATGAAATATATGTTGAATGATGACTAGAAATATAGTAAAAATTTACGCAATTGTAAAACTATACTTAAAGGGATTTTGATGCTGCAGAAACTATCAAAGAAAAGGTTAATAAATTACTCGATGTAAAAGGAGTTAAGGGACTAAGTAAGCTGATGAAAGAAATTGCTCAAACCGCATCTACGGGAAAACATGATAATGAATTAATTGGCCGCGCAGCAATTACTCTGAAGGTGTGATGTTTAAACCAAGAATGATAGAAATGTAAATTACGATAACTTCGTTCCCTTACTTTTGTTAAAATTATAAAAAAGCACTATGTCAACACAATTTTGTAACGAAAAAGCGAGCAGTTTCCTTTATACGTACATATATCGGTTAAGACGTAACGTGTCGTAATTTATGGTATCTATCATATTTGATAAAATATCCATATATGTATGTTTGTATGTGTGCGTGAAATAAATGAATATCTCTTTATTTCAGTCAATTTCTAATTCAGGTTTAACTGTTTGGTACAATTTAGAAAAGGGTTCTAAAACAAAAAGTCGAGGCTCAGTATTACTCACCATGACATTGAGTGCGGAAAAGAATAAACGTGTTGCTCTTCAAGAGCATAAACATTTATTAAACCTATTACTGATTCATGAGTTGGAAAGCTCCCAAGTAGCTGAATACTGGTGGAATGGAAAATTTACTACAAATGCGGAACTTATTCGGTCGCAACATGCAGTTCAAAGTGGCCTTACAAACTTTGAATGCGCTCTTTGCCAATGGGTGGTGTACTCGAAAATCCATGAAAATCATAAATTAAATTTTATTCTCTTTAACAATATTCTAGATATTGTTATACCTACCCTAAAATTACTTCAGTCAGATTGTGAAGACGTAAAAACGTTTTGGGAAGGAGTGAAACGAGTTTTGCCGTCATGCTTTTCAATTGTGCGAAAAATTCGCGCTAGAAATGTTAGTGATAAACATATTGTTAGCACACTATGCGATATTTTAGATATTATTTCGAAAATCAAAGCATTGGGAGAACCAGTGATAGACATATTTCCTGAAAATATTTATGGTTTTATTATCCTAAAGAACCAGGATGTAATGAACATTGATCTAGTTCTAGAAGCAGTTATAAATACTGCTACAAAAGAGTGGATGGAATATATTGTGGAAGGAAGTAAGCCACATATACGTGATGAACACAATGACGAAGAAAACTTACAGTTTCTTATAAAGCTCATTCAAATGGTGCGATCTGATTTGCAAAGAGGAATGGAGCATTTTGATAAACACTTTTATCAGTAAGTTCAATATCTCCATTTCAAACAAAAATTATTATTATTATTGTTTTTTTTTTTGTTTTGTTTAAAGAAAACTAAGAATTAACTACTCGGGCATCCTTTTCAAATATTATGATTTAAATTTGTTCGATGTATGTAAAGAAAAAGTTGAGAACGTTTGTGCAAATATTAAAAGAATGGAAATACCGGACGACACTTTGGAGTTTTCCAATTTTTTGGATGAAGAATCTCTCAACATGGGAACAACACTATTCGAACTATATTTGGTGTTAAAGCGGTTTGTTTCCTTAGGTAAGAAATTATATTAATTTTGTACTTTTAACGTAACAAAATTGACTACATGCATTTTTATACTCTCGCAACAAGCTGCTATAAAATATTATAATTTGTTTACCTAACACTTATAACTAATCGAAATAGTTAGTATAGTATCCAATATGAGTGATATGACTTTTTTCTAAAACAAAATAAAAAGCACATTAATTATTAAGGGAAATTCAAATGTTTTTATTTAATGTGAAGTGCAATCGATACAATTAAATTCTGAATATAACATCATTTAAATGGTCTCCTCGAATTCATTTGCAGAATACAACCACGCCTACATAGAATGTCTCACAATTTGAAATTCCATCTGATTCTTTTCCTTTCCTGCATACAAATTAAGCACTAATAAACATATCAGGATAGAACAAATAGTGGCTTAGAGCTTTGCCACCTTATGACATAAATTGTCAAAATCGGGCCAAAATTGTTCAAGCTTCCATACATCGAAACATTAGGCTGTCAAAAAAGTCTTGCGGTATTTTCGCTAGTTTGCGCTGAAAGCGCGTAGTTCTAGTTTTATTCGTCGCATCGGGTCATGCTATACCTTTTTGGAAAGCTCATTTCACGCGCTAACACGTGTTTGATTGATTGTCGTTTCTTTTTAGTCGTTCGTGAGTTATAGCGTCGCAAACATGGAGCAAAATAAAGAGAAAATACGGCATATTTTACAGTACTACTACGATAAAGGCAAAAATGCATCTCAAGCCGCCAATAAAATTTGTGCAGTTTATGGACCCGATACAGTTTCCATTTCCACCGCACATCGATGGTTTCAACGTTTTCGTTCTGGTGTAGAGGTGGTCGAAGATGCGCCACGCTCCGGAAGGCCTGTCGTCGAAAATTGCGATAAAATCGCTGAATTGGTCGAAAGAGACCGGCATAGTAGTGATCAAACCGTTATAAACCATTTGAAGAAGCTTGGAGTCACTAAGAAGCTCGATGTATGGGTGCCACACGAATTGATTCAATAAAAATACCGCAAGACTTTTTTGACAACCGAATATATCCCTAGTGCCTTTTGCCAAGTTTTTCCGAAAAATATTGGTCAATCTATAAGATTTTCTGATAATTGTTTGTCTATATATGCTATATATGAAAATTGGGTTGAATCGGGTCAACACTTCACTTAGTCCTCATTAACCTGGTATTATGTTTTTCCAACTTCCAGGTGAATTTATATCATATAAATCAGCCAATATGTGAGTTATCTAAAAAAAAAATAAGGTTCGTGTTTTACTCATGCAGTGTAACAGTGTATCGCTAGTATCTTTTTCTGTAAATAATATGAAGTAATGTGAAAAATAACAAGTAAGGAAGAGCTAAGTTAGGATGTAACCGAATATTTCATACTCTTTAAACTAACCAGTAGCAACCCCGGAAAAATACATTCAGGTGTTGGCAAGACATTATTTTAAATATATTGCGAAAGAATTCAACATTACTTGTTCGACCAAATCGTAATAAATTACATTCAAATTTGATGTCTTGTTAATTTATATTGAAGGGCCTAGACTAAGGTAGTATTATATTTATGTTTTTATCTCGCCGCAGCTATTATCAGGAAAGGATGTACTCCGAATTTCTATAATATATTTAACAGACTGACCAATATTTTTGGTAAAAAGTTCGCAACTAAAACTGGGGTCAACATACTTGAATAGCTTTGATCCAAGTTGGGCAATTTTTGGTCATAAGGTGATAGAACTCAGGGGGAGTATTCGTGAAAAGTTTTAATTGATTTTTGATTTGTATACTGAAAAATAAAAAAATGAGATGGAATTTAAAGTTGTGTTATATTAAAAGTGGGCGTGGTTGTTATCCCATTTCATCCATAGTCACACTGCCGGTAGGAGTTCCTAAGCGAATTTGTATCTTAATTTAGGATAAGATTTACGAACTCGTCCTCACTTTTTGCCAAGGAACTCCTGTACCAAGTTTCATTAACATACATATATCACTTTTTATTCAAGTTATCGCTCGCACGGGCAGACAGACATCCATTCACTCGAAGCTCTACTCATCTTGTCATCTATATATTGTATAACTAAATACATAGTATGTACGCGAATACTATACCGTGATGATATTTTTGTTTTGGTATATTTTGAAATTTTTCAACAAACAATCATATCTTCCGAAATAATTTTTTTTTATTTTGAAATTTAATTTCAATTCCTTGAACTGTAATTTATTTCATTGCATGTAATTCGCAAATCGACTAATTTTGCAATAACAGAATTCTTTACGACTATCTGCAGGAACAAATGAATAGCTGTGCAAATTTTAACATTTTTATGTGATGCGGTTAAGATGTTCTACGGGCACATAAAGAAATAAACGTTATTTTTTATATACTATATAAGACATATCGCTCATTTGCTGCAAGACCGGCATAAGTCAAAAAAATCGATTTTCCAGAAAACGCGTTCAAAGTTTTCAACTTACTCCAACCTTATACGGAAAACAGGAAATATATTCTCTTCTCAAGCGGGGCATGTAAGAGGTATTCATATGAATTTTTCAGTCAACATGAAGTATGATATAACGAACAATTCTGCAGCATTAACTCAAAAATCACGTTTTTTGATTTATGCCGGTCTTGCAGCAAATGAGCGATATGTAACTCCTTTTCTTGCTCTATGCTTTTCACGAAAGCCGAATTGGTGAGTTGGTATTATATTATTTTCGTGGAGCAAAGGAGTTATCTTGAATCTTTGATATTCACTTTTTCAAATATTTTAGAAAGACAGGGTAGAAGACTGATTGGTCTGTATGAAGACGGCTGCGTTAAGTCTTTCCCAGGTTTATCTATCAAGATAATCTGCAACTTTTTCCGTCAATTGGGATAGTATCCGAAATTAAGAATTGCATTGAAGAGCAAAGAGAGCACCTCCACAGCAATAATTGGTAACTCAATTAGCATTTTTGGGGAAATTTTATCATGTCCCGGCGACTTTTTTGGATTAAGTTCTTTGATAATACCAATGATTTCAGAAGGTGAAGTCATAGCTGTGTTGGGTAAGATTGACAGCTTAAAGTTGTTCTTTGGGCAATTAGGTTGAAATACCCTTTCTAGGTGATTTGCAAAACAATTAGCTTCATGGATTTTTGTGCTTTCCAAAGGGAATTTTGCTTGTTTGAATTTGGACACAGCTTCTTTATATACATTTCGGTGTTCAATTCTTCCTCACGTTTAAGCGCTTTTTTAATTTACGTACAGCAGATTTTAATTGAAGCTGAGTGGAAGGGGAGCGATTTATCTGCCATTCACGTCTTGCACGCCTTTTTTCATTTACAAGCATTTCTATTTCTCTATTAGAGATTTTTCTGAAACCAAGCGGCTTATGGCTTTTGTTTGGTGTTGCTAAGACAGCTGCGCTGGTTATTATATCATTGACTTCTCTTATGCTTTCGTCAATATCTCTTCCTGTATTTATTTTGTACTAAATATTAATATGGCTACTGACGTATTTTTTATATTTTAGCCAATTCGTTTTATAAGAAGTTAGACCCATTTTTGGATTAACGAATATGGGTTGTTCACATAACTTTATTATTACAGGAGAGTGATCAGAAGATATATCAGTACATGTGTAAGCTGTTATAAGAGATTTATCTATATTTTTGATTACAGCAAAATCAATTAAATCTGGTATTTTCTTGCGATCACTAGGCCAATATGTCGGCTTGCCAGGAGATATTATTTCAAGGTTATTGGTTGGTTATTTATAACAGTTTGATACAGCTGTCGTCCTTTCGGATTAATAAGACGTGAGCCCCAGTACGTGTGTTTTGCGTTATAATCTCCACCTGCTAGAAATCTTTGACCTAGTGTTCCAAAAAAGTCTTTAAATTCAATTTCTGTAATTTTAAAACGAGGTGGACAGTATATAGCCGTAAGGTTTAAGTCACAACCCCAATTTTTTAGTGATATTGTTGTAGCTTGTAACTGTGGTGTAGCATGAAAATCCAGAGCATAGTGGTTTAAACGATTCCTAATCAACACTGCCGTGCCACCATACGCTTTTCCATCAGGATGATTGGTAACATATAGCCTAAATCCCGGTATATTGAAATTATTTTTATTTGTTAGATGAGTTTCTGAAATAAGCATTACATCTTTATTCTTTTCAGACAGAAATCTGATAATCTCTAATTTATGTTGGTTAACACCGTTAGCATTCCAGATACAGATATTTAGTAAGCTCATTTTTTACTTAATAAATTTTGCAGCATTTGATTTTGCGATTTTATTAAATCTTGGATCATGTTTTGCATGGTAGACATAAATTGTGTCATACACTGTGTAAGATTTATAATCATAGTTTCAATACCTCCATTTGGAGGATTTTGCGGCAGTTGCATTTGCACAGTGTTGCCTTTCAACACATTTGCATAGCTTCCTTGCATATTACTATTGTTAGAAGTGATAGGATTAGACCTTTTTTCTGAGATTGCTATAATTTCATTACGGTGTGTTTATAACATTTGGTTACGACGTGCTTGAACTCCTTGTGAAATCTTCGATTTTAAATCTTTATATACGGGGCAACCTCTATAGTTAGCAGTATGATTTCCTCCACAATTGCTGCATTTTTTATTGAAATCCTCTTTTTTAAGAGTACATTTAGAAGTTGGGTGTAGATCACCACACACCACACAGACACTGTGTAGAATGCAATATGCCTTCTATGAGCGCTTGGAGCGCACTTATGAGAGCTGCCTCGCCACGTTATCAATATCGTGCTTGGCGACTTTAAAGCCAGCGTGGGCAAAGAAGGTATTTTTGCCAATGCAGTCGGTAAATTTAGCCTCCACGAGTAAACATCCCTAAGTGGATGAAGGCTGATCGACCTCGCCGGGGCTCCAAATATGTTTATCTGTAGTACTAGATTCCAACATAAGAAAATTCATCAAGCCACCTGGCTGTCTCCGGATCGAAAAACCACCAACCAGATCGATCATGTTGTGACAGACGGAAGACACGTTTTCAGTGTTTTAGATGTGCGTGCGCTCCGAGGTTCTTACATAGATTCGGACCACTACCTTGTTGCACCCCAGATTCGCACCGCCTCTGTGCAGCAAAAAATGCACGTCAACAAACACAAGGAAGGTTCGACGTCGAGAAGCTGCAATCACAACAGGCAGCCGAACGATTTTCTACTCGACTTGCACTCCTGCTCTCTGAGAGCACTCGTCAACAACTCGGTATAAGGGCACTGTGGACAGCATTTCAAACTCCTTACGTACAGCTGCAAACAAAACCATTAGCTTTCGCAAAATGCAAAAGAACAGCTGGTACAACGAGAAGTGCCGTGTCGCAGCGAAGAGAAAACAGATTGCCTACCTCGCAACGTTACGATCGACCACAACATGTGCGGGATGGGATAGATACGGAGAGTTGAAGAGGGAACGCGAGACGAATTTGCAGACAGAAAAAGAAAGAGGCCGAAATGCATGAGCATGAAGAGCTTGACAAGCTGGCCGACAAGTATAACGCCAGGAGAGCTAACCGGATTCCCCAATCGATGACGATGGAGCAGACGTTCCATTGGCCGACCATGAAGAAGCAAACACGGTGGCGAAGAACTGATAAGGAGCATGCATCACTTTCTTTGTAAAATATGGTCAGACAAAAGCATGCCCAACGATTGGAATTTAAGTGTGCGCCAACTACCGTGGGATAAGCTTCCTCAACATCGCGTATAAGGTTCTATCAAGCATATTGTGTGAAATATTAGAGCCCACCGTCCAGAAATTTTGATGCGTAGCAAGATTGCTGCGTATTTCTGGATAATCCTCCAGTTTGTTTCGCTCTCCAACATGACGCTGATTAAATTGTCAGCGTTTATTGGCCCGACCAGGTTTTCTACTGCGGTGCGTTCTCCTTGCCAGCGCTGACATGCAAAGAATGTGTGTTCAGCGTCGTCTTCTGTCGCGTCATTGTATAGGCATGACGGCTCTTCGACTTTTCCCATTCTGTAGAGGTACTTTTTGAAGTATCCGTGGCCGGATAACAGCTGGGTTGTGTAGAAGTCTACTTCTCCGAATTTGCGACTTGTCCATAAATCTAGATCTTTTATCAGCCTGGCCGTCCATCTACCGCGACTTCCATTCTCCCATCTTTGTTGCCATGATGTTATCGTATCTTTCCTTATTTGTTGTATTGCGCTCTTGTTGTTGCCGGGTGGTTTCTTTAGCTCCCACAGCTTTTTCCTTTCATATGCTAGTAGGTCAATTGGAACATTGCCACTTATAACTAATATTGCGTCGCCTGATACTGTTCTGTAGGCAAGGATGCAACTCTGAGGGCTGCGGTGCGGTACACTCTCGCCACTGCCTTGCGCCGGTTTTCTTTTTTAAGCGCGTCTGTCCAGATTTAGGCTCCGTATAATAAGACGCTGATCGTCGTCGACATTAGAAGCTTTCTCTTTCCTTGGCAGGGTCCTCCTATGTTAGCCATTAATCGACTCAGTTGAGACGTGATCTTCGCTGCCTTACCTGCGGCGTGCTGGATTTGTACCCAGAAGGTTAGTCTGGGGTCCAGTCTTACGCCTAGGTAGTTAACGGCTTGTTTTTGTCCTAAGGATATCCGTAGTCGTCTGCATGTTTATCTCTAGAGGTATGTGCTTGTTTGTTAGCAGCAGTAGCTCAGTTTTCTCCGTGGCGAGCTGGAGGCTGTGTGTGTCGAGCCATGCTTGCGTCCGTATCATGACCTGGTTCAGCTTTCTTTGTGCTTCTTCTGTATCCCTAGCTGTGATTACTGCTGCAATGTCGTCCGCATAGCCAATTAGATACGATTCATCTGGCATTTCTAGTTTTAATATTTCGTCATAACTAATGTTCCACAGGTCTGGGCCTAGAATGGATCCTTGTGCTGCCCCTGACGTGACTGCTATCTGTCGTGTTCCCTCTTTAGTATCGTACAGCAGTTTCCTGTTACTGAGGTAGCTCCGCACCACCGCCCTGAGGTAGTCGGGTATCTTGAAGCTTTTCTTGAGGGCGTTTATCATATCTACCCATCTAGCGCTGTTGAAGGCGTTTCGGACATCTAAAGTCGCCAGCAACACTATTCTTTTATATTTATGCCATCTGCGCTGTGCGGCTTCTATGCTTTCTATGACGCACTTTATAGCTCCTATGGTTGATCTGATGGGTCTGAAGCCGTGCTGTCTAGGGGACAGTCCTCCAGCTTCGTTGATAGCCGCATCTAGTCTAGGCTTAAGTAGGCTTTCGTACAGCTTTCCCGCTGTGTCAAGCATGCACAATGGACGGTATGCTGATGGCGAATTGGGGTCTCCTTTTCCCTTACTGATTAGCACCAGCCGTTGCTTTTTCCAGGGTTCAGGGAATATTCCGGCTTTTAGGCAGGCATTGTACATATTCAGTAGTACTCCTGGGCGTTCTGCAGCGATTATTTTGAGGACCTCTGCTGGTATCCTGTCCGGGCCGGGCGATTTGTTGGCCTTGAGCTTGCCAGTGGCTACTTGCAGCTCTTCGAGGGTGAACTGGGGGTTTTGCGCAGTGCTTAGAATTTGTTCTGGATCATTGGCCCTTGTTTCGTGGGTGTGGAATAGTGCATTCACGATTTGATCCATTTTGGCGGCGGTTACGTCAGGAGGCTTTGCTCGAGCGCCGAGTTTTTTCATCACTATTTTATACCCTAGCCCCCAGGGGTTTCTGTTTATATCCTCCAGTAGTTCCTCCCATTTTTTCTTTTTACTGTCGTCGATGGCGTGCTTCCGCTCCTTTCTTGCTGCTTTGTATTGCTCGGCCTCTTGGGGTGCGGCTCCTCTGCGCCTGGATCTCGTGTAGGATTTGCGAAGGCGGAGGCATATGCGTCTGAGTTCGGCGATGTTTTCAGTCCACCAGTAAACTGCTGCTTTACGTTTTCTGTGGGTGGCCTTGGGCATTGATTTTTGGCAGGCTTTGGTTATATTAAGCATTGTGTGCTCGACTGTTTTTCTTGAGCCATGTACCTCTCTCTTTCTTTCTGTATTGCTCGCTTATGATCTCGTAGTCGTTCTCCATCACCATTTGCGAGAGTAGTGCGTCAGCGGCCTTGCACTATGCATGTTGGCTTGTAGGATCTTCATCTGTTTCGGTAGTTCCTATATACCGAACATTTTGCGGAGCCCGGGATGTGATCGGCTTTTTCGTGTTTAGCCTCTTCGCAGAGGCAGCATGAAGAAGGCTTTGTACACTCTTTCAATTTGTGCCCTGGTTGGCCGGATTTTATGCAAACACCATGTCCTCTTCTATCGGGCCCTTTGCAGTCCCAGGTTAAGTGCCCTGGTCCAAAGCACCGGAAGCACCTTCTGGGGGTTTCTTTTAGCCGCAGTCTGCAATTAACCCATCCAATTTTGATGCGTGTTTGTCGCATCAGTGTGTCTGCCCTGTCTTGGTCCAGCGTTATATATGCCCTTATCTGCTCCCTTGTGTTCAGAGCTGTTATATTAATTGATAAGTGGGGTCCTGTAGCGCTTCTTTGACAGCCACTGCAACTTCCTCTTTTGTTGTGGGCGAGTCGAAGTCTCTGATTTCTATGGTAACCTTAGTTTTAAGGTCGGCGACAGTTGCAGTCTCTTCAAGTGTGGACTTAAGTGCCTCACAGAAGCTGGCCTTTGTGGACTGTCCCTTCTCTAGCTCTAGTAATAGGGCCCCGGCTCTTGTTTTACGGATCCCCTTGATCTTGACCTCTTCTTCTTTAGGATCTACCTTGCTACGGATATTCTTGAGGACTTCGGCGTAGCTACTCCCTTCTGCTGGTTTTATTATAACGGCTTCTGTTTGTCGTTTAGGTCTATTGTTTCCTTTCTGCCTTGCAGCCATGCGGTGGTTTGTTGCCTCTTGTTTGCGTTTGTGGGCGCTTCTTCGCTCGTACCTTCGTTTGTGTGGGTCTTTCTAGATTTTTTAGACAAAACTTTTTGCCACTGGCCGTCGTTTTCGTGTCGGGGTCGCACTGTTTCTCGCGGCTCCACAGGGCTTGTCGCACGGCGCTTCGAGGTTGCTGACTCGGGGGTCGTGATGCGTCTGCTTAGATGATCCAGGTCCTTATAGGAGCTTATGTTCAGAGCCAGGTTCGGGCTCGAATCAGGAGCTCGTCTCAACTGAATCTGTACGGCCAAAGAAATTTTGGCGATGTGCATTGAACGTACTTGAAGACCTGCCATGGTTTTAACGAGACGGAGGTGAGAGCAGTATTAGCCTGCCAGCCATTTCGAAAAGATTTCACTCCTATCTACTGAGGTGGCAGAATACTGTCCTCCCCAGCCCTTTGTCAATCTGCTCCCTACCGGTTTTCCAGTATACCATAATCAGAATTTTACTGGTCTCAATTCTGATGGGCTTTTGCCCAGGGTTTTTTCGTCATATTTTGTTCCCTCGTCGCTTTGTTGCCTCCCTCTCTTGGGTAGGTTCTCCCTCGGTGCAACCCCGGTGTGGGTTGTGGACGCTTATTTTAAGGCGGCATCTTCTCGCCTCTTCGCGGGAGGTTCATTGGGCGCGTGAGGCGTTCTGAGCCAAGCCCTCCTCTCCTGCAGCTCTTGGTGGGGGGCTTCGTGTTACTATTCGCAGCTAACCTACTTAGCGTAGGCCGTCCATTATCCGCCAGCTGTGACCCCGGTAGTAGCCTGAACTCAGCCTTACCTATCAGTGTGACTATAGACCTGGCAAATTAACAGCTGACCAGATATTCACAATGCGCAAAATCTTGGAAAAGTCGCGTGAAAGGAGAATTGACTAACACCACCTCTTCGTTGATTTCAAAACTGCTTTCGACAGCACGAAAAGGATCTGCCTTTATTATTATTTTTTTTCAAAATTATTTTATTTATTGTATCCGCTTTTTCTTAAAGCCTAACAATAAGTAATAAAATCTTAAATCTATTTAAAAACTAGACAGACTCAAGCAAGTGGTTGAGCTGTTTTGGTGTTACGTCGCTCTTTAATACGCAGGCATATCTCTTCTTTTAAGTCGTGTTTGATCGCAGGAATGTACCAAAGCATTAGCCAAAGGGTTTGGGTGATCTCGGAGTTTAGATATATCTATTTATTTTCTACTTCTTTTTTCACCATAGGAATACCAAGGTCTTTGTGGACATTTTCGTTACGCATGTACCATGGTGAAAACGTGATTGTTCTAAGCATTTTGATTGGAACCTTTGTATTAGATCAATATTAGTTGCACAGGTCGTACCTCACAGTTGAATGCCATACATCCAAATTGGCTTTATGACCGCAATATATAAAAGCACTTTGTTGTCTAAGCTTAGTTTGGAGTTTTTATTTAAAAGCCAATTTAAATTTGCAGCTCTAATCTTCATACATGTTATTTTACTAGAGATATGCTTTCTCCACGTGAGCCTTCTATCTAGGTGAATACCAAGATATGTTACTTCGTTCGCTTGGGGTGCTAAAATATTGTTTATTTGTACTGCAGGGCACATTTTTGGTCTAAGCGAAAATGTAACATGCTTACATTTTTGTTCATTCACATTTATACGCCAGTTCGCTAGCCATTCTTCGACAATGCTTAAATGCTCCGCTAATATTATTGATGCTAAAATGTGGCATTTGTTACGGCTCACTATAGCTGTATCGTCCGCAAAAGTTGAAGTTAATATATTATTAGCTGTTGGAAGATCAGATGTATAGTGTTGGGCCTAAAACACTGCCCTGGGGTACACCAGCCCTTATCAGTCGTTCATCAGATAGGAAATCTCCCACTTTTACCATAAATTTTCTATTTTTTTAAATAAGACTCCAATGTTTTATAAAAGGCTAACGCCTGAGCTACATCTAGAAATATTGCTGAACAGTACTCCCTGTGCTCAAATGCTTTCCTTATCTCGTTAGTAATTCTATTTACTTGTTCTATAGTGCCATGTTTCGCACGAAATCCGATGATGCATTGGTATTGTATTATTTTCGTGGAGGAAAGGAGACATCTTTCATAGTAATACTTTTTCAAATACTTTTGAAAGACAGGGTAGAAGACTGATTGGTCTGTATGAAGACGGCTGCGTTAAGTCTTTCCCAGGTTTATCTATCAAGAGAATCTGCAACTTTTTCCGTCAATTGGGATAGTATCCGAAACTAAGAATTGCATTGAAGAGCAAAGAGAGCACCTCCACAGCAAAAATTGGTAACTCAATTAGCATTTTTGGGGATATTTTATCATGTCCCGGCGACTTTTTTGGATTAAGTTCTTTGATAATACCAATGATTTCAGAAGGTGAAGTCATAAGAGGCTCGAGCGACTCTTTAGCTGTGTTGGGTAAGATTGACAGCTTAAAGTTGTTCTTTGGGCAATTAGGTTGAAATACCCTTTCTAGGTGATTTGCTAAACAATTAGCCTTTTCTTCGTCACTTCGAGCATAATTTCCACCCATGTCTCGTATTGGTATGTTAGAGTCAGTTCATTGACTTTTGTGCTTTCCAAAGAGAATTTTGCTTGGTTAAATTTGGACACAGCTTCTTTATATACATTTTAGTTTTGAATTCTTTTTCACGCTTAAGCGCTTTTTTTAATTTGCGTACAATTGATTTTAATTGCAGCTGAAAGGAATGGGAGTGATTTATCTGTCATTCTCGTCTTGCATGCCTTTTTCATTTACCTGCTTTTCTATTTCTCTATTAGAGATTTTTCTGAAACCAAGCGGCTTATAGCTTTTGTTTGGTGTTGCTAACACAGCTGGGTTAGTTACTATATAATTGAGTTCTTTCTTGGTTTATCTATTCCTATATTTATTTTGTGCTCAATATTAATGAGGCTTCTCACGTATTTTTTATATTTTAGGCAATTCGTTTTATAAGAAGTTAGACCCACTTTTGGATCAACGAATATGGGTTGTTCACATATCTTTATTAGTACAGGAGAGTGATCAGAAGATAAATCAGTGCATGTATCAATTGTTATGTGCGATTTATCTATATTTTTAATTACAGCAAAATCAATTGGTATTTTGTTACGATCAATAGGCCAATATGTCGGCTTACCAGGAGATATTGCGTCAAGGTTATTGTGCCTGTTTATAATAATGTGATACAGTTGTCGTCCTTTCGGATTAATTAGTCGTGAGTTCCAATACGAGTGTTTTGCATTGTTATCTCCACCTGATAGAAATCTATGGCCTGGTATTCCAAAAAAGTCTTTAAATTGAATGTCTATATTTTTAAACCGAGGTGGGCAGTGTATGACCGTAGGGTTTAAGTCTCGCAGCGATTTTTTATTGTTGTTGTTGTAGCTTGTAATTGGGTAACCGTTAGGTGAAGAAAACTATTATCGTATACTCTTTTTATATTGTGAGAATAAAAACTAATTCTTGTTAGAATAATGAAAATATTTATACTATATTTATATAGTAACTCCATTTTATTTATTTTTGCTAATACCACATACTTTTAACATGCGATATACTAATAAAATGCTCCCAAGATTTCGTTAAGGTACCTCACATGCCATCATCATTAAACGTATGGAGTAAAGTCAGCCGGATGGTGTTGTTGTTTTTTTTTTTTTTTTTGAACAATTAATTTTTTTCAATCCCATCATGAAAATTCCTTGGAGCTACCCTAAAAAAATCCCTGAAAATTTGAGCCCTTAATATTAACTTTAAGGACTGGACCAATACATGAAAATATTTTCCATTAAAAATGCACGACAATCGTGATATCTATCTATTATCTTTAAATTTCTATAGCTCAGAGTCATTTTATGGCCGGGTTAAAATTTGTGAAATAATATATCTCTTTAAGATGAAATCACATATGTCGAGGGCGACTTCAACCAAATTTGGTTCGTGACATCCCCTTAGCGTTTTTATGTTATTGGCGGACGTTTCATACCACTGGCGAAATTAGTCTACAGCCACCCCTACTCTCCACATAACACACTTTAAACTCCATTTGAAACTTTCACTTTCCCGTATACAAATCAGGATTCAATTAATGTAATGAGATACAACTTTGCACGAATAAAGTATTTGGATTGTGCCACATTAAGTATTCAATATGTGGACCCAGTGCTTATAATATACTTTATATCGAAAATATTGGTCACTATGTGAGATAGTACATAATTTAAATTCAGAGAGAACCATTTCCTGATAGTAGTATGTGTTACAAATACGCTGAATCGGGTAAGTACTTTCCTTAGCCCCATATACCTAATATAAAGATTTTTGAACTTCCGAATGACTTTATATCGAATATATCGGCCAATATGTGAGTTATCTTAATAAACTTGAGGGGGCGTATCTATATTTGTGCTTAGAATAACTCTAGCTAGATCCCATGGTTTTACCCCTTATCAATTTTATTATCAAATAGTAGTTTTCCAATTGCATTTTTTCTTGCGGTTTTACCATTTTATGGTCGTAATAATCGTCCACCTAAGTTCGCTACTCGTCGAACTGTTGAAAATTTCCAATGTATATTTTCTTTACTTCATGCTCAAGTGCCAATAAGACAAAAACGTCTCGAAGTAATGAACATATTTCTGTCGTTCATAAACGTCGTAAATTTGCTGTTTTTGCCTTGAAAAAACTCCACGTTGCGAGTTTCCGAGAGAAAGATTCTGGGAAGGTTTTATGGTATTTTGCGCGTTGGCCACGGCGAATATCGCATTCGATGGAACGATGAGCTGTATGAGATATACGACGAAATTGACATAGTTCAGCGAATTAAAAGACAGCGGCTACGCTGGCTAGGTTATGTTGTCCGGATGGACGAAAACACTCCAGCTCTGAAAGTATTCGACGCTGTACCCGCCGGGGGAAGCAGAGGAAGAGAAAGACCTCCACTGCGATGGAAGGACCAGGTAGAGAAGGAGCTGTCTACGCTTGGAATATTCAATTGAAAAGAAGAAACGACTGACGCACTGTTGTTAACTCGGCTATAACCGCGTAAGCGTTGTTTACACCAGTAAAGTATAAGTATAGTAGGTTGAAGAAGTGGCACGAAAGCGAGTAGCTTTGTCTGAAACCTCGTTTGGTATAGAACTGCTCGGAGAGGTATTGATCAACAGCCGTAATAGTTTTGCGGGGATACCAAATTCAGACATCGTGGTAAAGAGGCAGCTTTTTTTCATGCTGGCAAAAGCATCTTTAAAATCGACGAAGAGGTGGTGTGTGTTGATCCTTTTTTCACGGGCCCTTACAAGGTTTGGCGCATGGTGAATATCTGCTCAGTTGTTGATTTTTCACACAATACGCTCTATAAAACCTTATTCGCGATGTTGAGGAGGCTTATCCCACGGTAGTTGGTGCAGATTGTGGGGTCTTCCTCTTTGTGGATTGAACAGAGCATACTCAAATTCCAATCGTCGAGAATGCTTTCGTCCGACCATATTTTACAAAGAATTCTTATCAGTCCTTCGCCGCCGTGTTTGAAAAGCTCGGCCGGCAATTCATGTGCCCCCGTCGCATTGTTGTTCTTCAGAAGGGTAATTGCTATTCGAACTTCTTCATGGTGGGGAAATGGAACGTCTGCTCCGCTGTCATCGATTAGAGAACCAGGTTCACTATATTTTGTTGTTATACTTTCACTGCCATTTAACAGGGTGGAGAAGTGTTCCCGCCATAACTTAAGTATGCTCTGAACATCAACCACTAGATCATCACTTTGGGACCTACAAAAGTATACTTCGGTCTTGAAACCTTCTGTAAGTCGCCGCATCTTTCGTGGAATTTTCGAGAATTACCCCGTCGGCCGTCTTGTCAAGCCCTTCATACTCACGCATTTCGGTTTCTCTTTTTTCTGCGCACTCCTAGCTTTCAAACTAAGAATACCAGATTTATGACGCGCAGAGTTTTCATGCTGAGATACTCGGTGTTCGAACTGAGTCTTATACTCCAATGGACCGAATGCTAAACAGGGTCCGCAATATACAGATCTTTTATTTTCAGAATAAACAAGCCAATTTCGGTATTTCACTTCATTATTTTTCATTTTTTTTTTGGAAGATACCCACTGGCAAGAAACAACGCTGATCGGCATATATTTTTTCATTTTTAGAGAAGTCACCAGATTTGTTTTGATCGAAGCCGGACCTTGCGATATTCTCCCTTAAGGTATCGTTAATTTTCCATAAAGCTGGATCCTTGTTTATATTTCCCATTGTTAGCACTTGGTCATTTCTTGTACTTGACGCATCTTCAACTGTAATACTTATTGACGATTCATCTACCGCCTCCTTATCAAAAACATAATTATCCGTTTTTTCAAAAGCAGATCATTCAACAGGCGGCAGTTGGGCCACAGAGCTCAAATTGGTTTAATTTTTTTCAGATTGGATTGTATCAATGCATGTGGTTGAATTTCCTGGTCTAACAACACTGCTTTTACTGTCAGTTGAAAGAAAACTGTAAATTTTTATGGTTTTACGGATAATCTGTTCTTGTTCTTTGTTTTTCATTTTGACCTTTTTTATACTCAGCTCCACTAAGTCGCTTTCTTCCATCACTCATTCTAACAATTTTTTATTCAAGAACTGAAAAAAAAAAAAAAATACATTGGGAGTTTTATTTCTCGTGCGTAAGTAAAGTCCTTTGTTCGGATTTCAGACCACGACTACTTACCTAATATTATAAGCAAAGGAAATAGGTATGTCGACGGTTAAGTAGCAAACACTGCTATCTACGAAACTAAACGTTTTTTAAGTATTATAAAACCAAAAATGTGAATTTCCATGCAAACCTTCCAAAACAGAATCAAGTTGAATTACTGATTCGTTGCTGATGATTTATTGTAATACATTAGAATTTCTTACCTTACTATAAGTATGCATTGTATGCACCGCTGATGTGATGTTATAAAAATTATCTATTTATACAATCCACTAAACAGTCTGAAAAATTAAAGCATACAACCACAGAAAAATGTGCCGGTGAATAACGAATATTAATACGTAAGAAGTTATTAGAAATTGCAGGACGCAATCGACCAATGTGACTTTTGATTTGCTTTTGTTTTGAAGAAAATCCTAGGGACTCCCCGTTTGTATTGTCGCACTATATCTATCTCTCTCGTACTCGAACTCAATGCCTATGCCGTTGTCGCCGCCTACATCGTCTCCCGCACACGGCAACTCGATCGCGACGTGAACCGAGCGCGCTCGCTTGTGGTTCGTGCTGTCAATTCGTTCATCCAGCCAGACACTTTTAGCGAACGGTCATATCATTCGTTCCTGCGCAGCAAACCAAAAATGACAGTACGCAAATACATTCATACCTAGTAGTAAATATTTAAATTTTGAAACATATTACACGTTAAATATAATTAATAATAAATAATAAATTGGCCAAATTTCTTTGTGTAGGTATACAATTTTATTTTATTTCTGTAAGACAAAATAAAATGTTTGGCCAAATTTGCCGCCCCCTAAAATCTGCCGCTCTAGGCTCCAGCCTACTCAGCCTGCTGGTAAATCCGCCACTAGTGTAACTTAAGGGGTTAGGGGAAGTTAGAATTTTCAAAAAATATAAAAAAATTTCACGTTGATCCGACAATTAGTTTTTGAGTTATTCGAGAAATAAAAAGAGAGCTCAGGCCATTCAAAGCGCTAGTGTGAAACTTTAAACACGTTTTTTTTTTTCAAAACTATGTTTTTTGAATCGTTGACAACGGAAACTCCAAAACCATTCAGTAGATTTTAATGAAATTTATACATCTTTTAGAATACATAATAAACTCGGGCCTGATCGAAGGATTTTTATTTTTTCGAAAATTTTGATTTTTTAAGACCAATTAACTGTTGATTTTTTCGCAAAAATTTAAAAAAAAATTCCTGAGGCCACCATTTTGTTAATTTTGAAAATAAAATAAAATCCTTCGATCAGGCCCGAGATTATCTATTTATAAAACTAATTTTTTTTGTCCGATTTTTTTTAGATAAACCTCCAAGGACTTATGCTTGTCACCGCAAGTACCTTTTTTTGGAACAGGGTCAACACAAACAACTATAACTTCGGAAATTAAATTTTTTATTTTTTTTTTTGAAATTTTCGTGACTTCAAGTCAACATATCCTATAATAATGCCATATTACTGCTTTTGTAAAATAACATGATTTAGTAGCAAAAAAAAAAATATTGAAAACTCTTATTTTTTCGTGCCTCTGACTACCCCTAACCCCTTAATGCATCTAACGCACTTATGCATATACGTACACACTCTTTTTATTATTATTTGTTCTTTTTTTTTATAGTAGGGGAAAGCATCGAAATCCAAAGTGCAGAACTTTATTCCGTTAAACCTAACCTACTCCCAACTCAAGACTCTCTCACGGAACCACCGATTAAGTATTACTTCGTGAAAGGAAATTTAAGTCTCCTCTATTGTGCGGACTGACGTTCGCCTGATCTGTTGAAAAAGTTTTAGTTTTGTCATTATGGTTGTTGACGCTCCGCTGACAGCTTTTCTTTTATTAGTCGACTGACACATGAGTGATGTTAAATTATCGACCGTAAAACTACCACCGAGTGTGGATTTTAGTTTTTCCCTTGTATTTGAGAATCGAGGGCAGTAAATTAATACATGCTCAGAGTCTTCTATATACTTTGTACACGTCGGACAGTTCGGACTAATGTCATTGAGGAATCTGAAAAGGTAGCTTCTAAAGCACCCATGCCGATTAAGTATTTGGATGCCAATGGGTGGTATACTGGCTAATACTTCAGCAGCGCCGGTTGATATAGTCCAGTAAGCACTTATTATGCACTGCAATTATTTGTTTAGCATACGCATTATCATACACTGGTACTGCGTACAGTATTACGGAACTCATAGCTTTCATTAAGAATCGCCGGCTGGAACGAACACAGCCTGTATTGGTCATCATTCTCGATAGAGAATTATAAATTTTGGCTGCCTTACTGGAAGAATAATCCGGGTGTTTCTTAAATTTTAATTTGGAATCCAATATTACTCCCAGATACTTCGGCTACGGCTGTGAAGTAATCTCTCACTCCCCTATGGTGAGCTCTATTTGTTCTTCTACCTTCCTTGTGCTTATGACTTCAGTTTTTTGCTCCGGCAGTTCCAAAATCACAGAAGAGAACCACTTATACACTCATTGCATTTGTTTCTTAGGTCGACTAATTGTTTTGCCACTGCTACCAACATGAGATCATCCGCATATGCTATTAGTTTCACATCTTTTGCTTGCTGTCTTCTTAGCACCCTTTCTTACATTGATTATGTGTGCCCATTTTGCCGTGTTGAATGCATTCTTGACATCCAGGGTAATCAGCGCGCAGTACTTTTTAGTTCCACCTTTTCATCTTTTGCCATCTTTTTCTTATAAAGCCGTATTGCTCTCTGATAATCCGCCGGCTTCCTGGATTGCTAATTCCAAGCGGTTTCGTATTATATTTTCGTACACCTTACCTATTGTGTCGCCCATACACAAAGGTCGGTACGATGAACTTTCTTCAGGTAGTTTCTTTGGTTTTGGGAGTAGAACCAAACGTGATACTTTCCACGAATCGGGGAACACCTTTTCCTTTATACAAGCGTTGCACATTTTAGCAAACAGTTGACGTTTTGAGCTTACAGCTACCTTCAGGGCTTTATTAGGTATCCCATCTAATCCAGGTGCTATGGCCAAAAGCTCTTCTTCTGAAACTGTAATGACATGATTTTTTGCTCCGGGTAATTGCCGACTTCAGCAGCTTCTTGTGGCTTTTAAATTTATCTCTATTCTATTTTCGTTCGTTTTACCATGGTTACGCTGCAGACGGCGCGCCGTCTAGCTGAGTGACAAAGCTTTCTCAGAGTGGCAATTGCCTCATTCCACCAACATACCGGCCGCCACAATGTGTTGTTCTACGCATTGTCGCATCGCATGCTGCGACCAGTTCCTTTTGTACTGTAGATACCAGGTAGGCGGCGTCGTCATCTAGTGCTGTTGATGCACTCCAGACTAGCTCAAACAGGTCTGCGTCGAACTCCTGTTGCTTCCAGCTTTGCTTTCGAGAAGTATCTCTGCTGAGGAGTTCCAGATCTCAGGAGCACGAAATTTGAGCAATAATCGCCATATGATCAATATTTCTGTATATATTTAACACTGCCCACATAATGCGCCTGCTGAGCGTTATGAACTTCTTTGGTGCTGGTCTTAAAAGGTTTGTCCTTTGCAGGATCATATTGCTGCCTTGCCAGTTTTGTCTGCAATCCATGGGCTTTGCTCCCTTTGTATGGCGACATCAATGTTCTCTTTTATAATTGTCTGGTCTAGCAAATCCTGTGCCGCTGCGTAATGATTTAAGTTTAACTGTATTATCTTCATTTTTTAGAAACTTCATCATTTCCAAGTAATTGGGGCAAGTCATGCTCAATACTGAGTGTTATCTTTTGCAGAGCATGCAGCTCGGAACGTTTGTGCACACCTTTGCTAAATGTCCCGCGGTTCCATAACGTGTGCATTGAGAAGATCTGTCTGTCGGACTGCAGCAATTACGCATCTCAAGTCTACTGTAACTTTTAATTTTTTGCTGAATATCTGCATACGAAGCACCATTCTTCTTCGTAATAATGATGGCATCTGGTTTTGCTCTAATTTTTTTCCAGCGTATTATTCCTATTAACAACGTCTACACATCTTTTATTTGCGTTGTGAAACGTCGTGGTATCATTTTGAATTTTTTTGGTTGTTCCGATACGATAATTGCGCCTTTTCAATTACGTTTTTTTGTTTTTTTGTTAGTAGTAAAAAGCCTGATGCCTCTCGCTTTCTTTTTGAGGTATCATCTGCTAATAGGGAATTGAGATGATTTTCCTATCATCACTCTTCTCGATGGATATTCGACTTTTTCCTATTTTGTGTAACGTCTCTATACTGCTCTAGTTCGCGCACACCTTGGTTAATGTGCCTTTGGCCGGAAATGCTGGCCATTGTGCAATTCCTTAGGCTTACTCTCCTTGCTTACTTGATCGACAGTATCACATTTCTTATTTAGTCCAGCAGCGGCGGACTCCTTATTTTTACCATTAGGCGGCTTTCTCATTATTTTAGAAATCCTTCGGAAAGGATTATCCGATGTTCGCCCAATACTATTTTCAGAGGCTAAACCTCAGCGAAAAAGTAGTTTGGGAACACCCCTCGATGTGTACGTTAAGTCCCTAGCTTTACGGTCTAACTTAAAACTAAAATGGTTGGCAATGCCAAAACCAAGAAAAAGGGAACAGCTGATACTTGTGTTACCTATGGTTGGCTATAAAAGTTTAGTTCTTCTTTATTGAGTTTTTAAAAGAAACTGAACATTGAATCTTAAAATTACCCTAAGTTAGCTGTGGTTCAACGGCAGCGGCGTCGGCGTTCTTAACGGCAAAGTTTAGCGGATGTTGAATGGTCAGCAATATTGAAGTTGATTATTGTTGTTGATATTACTATTTATTGATCAACAATAATGTCGATCAATTTTGGGAGTTGCAGCGGATGTTTGTTTATGTTATTCAACTTTAACAGCAACATTGTTGCAATGATTGTTGTTATTTGAGATAAATATTTGTTGTGTCAACTTTTAAGTTATTGAACTTTAACAACTACATTGTCGCAATGAATATTGTTGAAATAAATACTTGTTGTATTAACTCTCCCTCCTCAAATTCCTACTTGTCCTCAAGTAGCTTTAAAAGTATGGTATGTTATTAAATTGTGGTTGGATAGATCTAGGAAAATTGTTTGTTTCACTCATGATTTCTGTCGGAATTTTTTCAATTTGTAGGATTAGGTTTTCCTTTGGCTTTATACAAAATTTTTGTATTACAACTATCGCTATAATAATGGTCGATAGAAAAATTATAGCTGTTCGGTTCGAAGAGGAATCTGTATTTATTTGGTCTAATTGTTTCCTATTTTTTATGTTGAGTGCGTGTAGGGGTTCCAATGATAATATTTGAAGACGCTCCAATTCTATTGGGGTCATTTGAATGAGTGATGCTCTGGGTTTCAAAATAGTTTACTCCTTGTTGCTGAATTCTTTATTATTTATGGTTATGTTCTCATTCCAATAGTGTACGAGATATGTTCCTTTTAGATAATGGGTTATGTTATTTTGTATTAGACTGCCGTTAAAGTTACTAAGTAGGGTTAAGCTGTTGTCAATCTCTTCAATTTCCGGGATGTGGTCTGCATTACTGAAATCACAGCAATTCTTTGCCCTCAACTAATTTAGAAATACATTTGGATTCTCTTAAGTTAATGGTTGTATCTTTTTTACAAATTTTTATATTGTTGGATATTTTACAGTTTTTTGGTGCTTTTAATATAGAATTTTCGGACAAAAATATTTCATCTGTTTCTATTATTTTTTTGAGATATTTTGTGAACTTCTTGTAATTCTATTTCGTTTAAAAGTAAAGTATTTATTATATTTTGTTTTGCCCATTGAGTTGCATATTTGACATTTATTATTTCTTTTATTAGTCTTACTTGATTTTGGAAACTTATTGCTATTTCATTATTAAACAAATTGTCTTTCTTGATTGTATTTTTTAACATATTTGAAATTGTAGTTAAATCATTAATTCTATTCTGTAGTTGTTTATTTATAATGACCTGATTGTTATTGTTTGTATTAAAGCTATTCAGATTGTTTTGTATCATTAATAGATCATCATGATCTGGATTTCCTGCAACATATTTCCAAGCTGATCCAATCCAATTTATTGATTTAGTTTGGCGGTCTTGCAAAGTGAGTGTATTTAATGCAGTGAGTGATTGTACTATTTCGTGAGTTAGAGTATGAAAGAGATAACTTGTTTTAAGATCTTTAATGGTATGTTTACGAATTTTTAGAAGTTCAATTTCTATTTGCTGAAGATCTATTAAGTGGATTAATTTTATGGATGATGTTTGTAGCTTCCCTATTCCTTTATAGATGGTAATGGTATGTGCGTCCGTATAGTTCGTAATGTCGAGATTTGCCTTTGCCATTGGCAACCACAATAAGAGTAAAATTATCCTGGAACAGTGAATTATAAAAGGTTAGGTCCTATGAGCCCTGTTCTGAATCTGTAAAATTATCTCATCTTGATCTGTTTCTTTTATTATGTCTTCTACCTTCATTTGAGTAAATCTGATTTTAAAGGACCTAAAATGTTCTGGATACAATCTTTGAATCTGTCCTATTATGTCTTCCTTATTGTACTTATCCAGGTAAGACTTCAATCTTATAATCGCTATTCCACCTTTTTTCCAATTACAATCATGTGTAAGTGGTTTGTGATATGTACTTGTGCGTATTTCGGTTTCAACGTTAGTGGTATAGGTCAGTTTGTCATCGGGTTTTTCAAACAAATTTGGGCATTTTTTTAACAAATGGTTTAATTCTTTTCATTGACAATTTGCGAGATGATTTAATTTGGGTATAATTGCATTTACTGATTAAAATTTTCCCTCTTTTATGGGAATACTTATGCCGTTTCTAAAAAACAATTTACCTCTTTCAGTGTCAATAATTGCACTTAGTTCCTTCAAACTGTCATTTCCTAATATTCCGTCAAATGTTCTGAGTGTGGGTAATAAAAAGAATTTAACTATTGACTTTTGATCATTAAAGAAATTAGCAATTTTGTAATGGGTTATTTTTATTTTACCTCCTACGGATACTGCACTAAATGGGGTTTTATTTTGTAGTGGATTCTGTACAAGTTTTGGCTGAATATAACTTCTATTGGATCCGGTATCAATCAGTATTTTAAGCATTTGTCCGCTCGCCACCTTACATTCGAAGTATAGAAGTGAGAATCGGTTTGCTGTTCTTGGTCACAATTTTCAATAACTTCGGCATAGTCGCTAAGTGTTTCATCGTAATCTGTCATAGTTGGTACTGGTTCTTTTGTACCTGTTTGTTGGTAAGTATCTGTCTGAATATTAAAATTCCTTTGTCGTTTGGCTATCTACCTAAATCAAATTGAGGTCGGTTCATGTAGTTAATCTGCTTAGTTTGGATACTTCTGTCAATGTTCATCGGTTCTGGTCGTGGTTGTGGTTTGGCAACCATAGGATGAGATGGTTGGTATAATGGTCGTTGTACGTTATGGTTCTGTGCGAATTGGTTACCTGCATTAATAAAATATGGCCTTTGTGTGGTTGTTCGAAAAAATTATTTAATTGTCTGGGATTCATAGTTGGGTTTTGCGGTGTGCTAAGTCTAGGTGGAAGAAGTGGTCTAGCTTGGAAATATGAAAAGTGAGGTGTCGGAACCTGGAGTGGTACTAACGTTGGTCTATTGGGTTGATTTCTAAATATAAATCTATTTGACGCATGATTGGTACGGTATGCTTGATTTTCCAATTTCAAATATAAATGCAATGCAGTTGGTAAATCAGCAGGCTCCTTCATGCCGAGAAGACGTGAAAGGTCTCCACGTAATCCGCGAATAATAGTATCAAGAGCCTTATCCCTGTTCAGCTTGGTCATTAATTGTTCCGATTCTCTGCCTAATTTCATACACCCTATCTTATTAAGGATCAACCATAAATGTTTATAGACGGCCTGATGGAATTCTTCAACAGACTGGTTAGCACCTTGTGCTATGGTGGTCATTTGGTACTCTAATGTACCAAGTCCCTTTTATCTGCATAGTGTAGCGTAAGGCATTTGGAGATGGCACTTCAATTTAAAGGTACGTTGTCCGATTCTAACGCAGTGTCTGCGTTACCAGTTATTTTATTGCGAATGGTATGCAAAATACCAAAGTACGAGGTGTGTTCAAAAAGTATCGCGAATCGTAACTGACAGTTTTCTTCGATTGCAGGCGCGTGGTGCATCATGAGTTTTTGCCACAGGGAAGAACGGTCAATAAGGAATATTACCTGCAAGTTATGCGCAATTTGCGGGAAGCAATCCGCCAGAAACGCCCGGATATGTGGAAGAACAAAAATTGTCTTTTGCACCACGATAACGCCCCTGCTCACACACATCGTTGCTTGTGCGCGACTTTTTGGCCAAAAACAACACACTAATGATGCCGCAGCCACCGTATTCCCCAGATCTGGCCCCCTGTGACTTTTTCTTGTTCCCTAAACTGAAGAGGCCCATGAAAGGACGACGTTACGCTTCTCTTGAGGAGATAAAGACGGCATCGAAGGAGGAGCTGAAGAAGATAAAAAAAAATGATTTTTTGAAGTGCTTCGAAGATTGGAAAAACCGTTGGCGCAAGTGTATGATATCTCATGGGGATTACTTTGAAGGGGACAAAATAGATATTCATGAATAAATAAATAATTTTTGAAAAAAATACAAAATTCGCGATACTTTTTGAACACACCTCGTACTTTGGCGTACCAACTGTGTGTTCGTACGTTCTTAAAATTCTGTCTACACTTTTTTTCCATGAGCTAAACTCGGCTGGGTCACCGGAAAATTCTCTTAAACTTTTTACTATGTCTGGCACTTTGTCTAGTTCTCCTAAATTACCTAGGTGCTCTTGGTCAATTCCTTGACACTCTACATTGGTAAAATCAAATGTTTGATTTTGAGTTTGTTGTAATAAAATCGGTAATTGTTCATATAACACTTGCCGAATGGCATTTGTTAAGTCGCTAGGTTGGGTCATATTTCTGTTGTTTTGAAATGTCGCTTGTCTTTGTAACTGTCTTTGTCGTTGGTGGGGATTTTCTTCAATATCAATTAATGGAGGTCTAACTAAATTGTTTGGATTAGCCATCCGTTTTTTGCAAAATTTAATTTTGTATTATTAATTTAATTGGAGTATTTTTACTACCATAAGTTTTTCCTGATTCGCCTTAATCAATCAATATCATTATTTTAGTTTATTATTATTGTTTTTGAAAACCAGTAGCTGGTTGTACCCTTTTATCCTGAAGGGTCCTTTGGGTAGGAATCGCAGAATTGGGTTAAATTATACTACTTTTGCGTACAAAACTTCGTAAGTTAATTGTTTGCAAAAGTAGGAGTAATTATTTTATTATCGCTTTACGCCTTTTTTTAGAAATATATTATTTATGATTTTAATTGCTCCAAAAATGAAATTCGATACATTAGGTTGTCAAAAGTCTTGCGGTATTTTTATTGAATCAATTCGTGTGGCACCCATACATCGAGCTTCTTAGTGACTCCAAGCTTCTTCAAATGGTTTATAATGGTTTGATGACTACTATGCCGGTCTCTTTCGACCAATTCAGCGATTTTATCGCAATTTTCGACGACAGGCCTTCCGGAGCGTGGCGCATCTTCGACCACCTCTATACGAAAACGTTGAAACCATCGTTGTGCGGTGGAAATGGAAACTGCATCGAGTCCATAAACTGCACAAATTTTATTGGCGGCTTGAGATGCATTTTTGCCTTTATCGTAGTAGTACTGTAAAATATGCCGTATTTTCTCTTTATTTTGCTCCATGTTTGCGACGCTATAACTCACGAACGACTTAAAAGAAACGACAATCAATCAAACACGTGTTAGCGCGTGAAATGAGCTTTCCAAAAAGGTATAGTATGACCCGATGCGACGAATAAAACTAGAACTACGCGCTTTCAGTGCCAACTAGCGCAAATACCGCAAGCCTTTTTTGACAACCTAATATATATATTTTTTTTAATAATTTCCACTTTGCCTAATGTTAGAATTTAAAAATTTCCAGATAATATTCACTTTATAATTTTTTCAATATCTTTCACTTTACTTAATTATATACTTTAATTTTTTATATAGAATTTAAAAATTTTCAGATAATATTCACTTTAAAATTTTAATTTGTGATTTAATATAGTAATAAGATTTTAAAAATGTTAAATTGTCACACTTAATTTTCACTTAAATCTAACTTACATTGTTATTTTTTTGGTGTGGCTGTCCTTCTTGGTAGTCTGGATCTCTCCCGTTTGGTTCGTCTTGTCCCTACTAGGGATCCTGCATCTTACTCTTGAATAAAAGGTGTCCTGCGGGCTTGCCTTACAAGACTTGCAATCCACCGATGTCCAACGAAGTTCAACTTTTAAGTTTTATTAGCCTCGTTGGTCCTTGCTCGGGCGCCAGTTAAATTCTTCTTTATTGAGCTTTTAAAAGAAACTGAACATTGAATCTTAAAATTACCCTAAGCTAGCTGTGGTTCAACGGCAGCGGCGTCGGCGTTCTTAACGGCAAAGTTTAGCGGATGTTGAATGGTCAGCAATATTGAAGTTGATTATTGTTATTGATATTACTATTTATTGATCAACAATAATGTCGATCAATTTTGGGAGTTGCAGCGGATGTTTGTTTATGTTATTCAACTTTAACAACAACATTGTTGCAATGATTTTTGTTATGTTGAAATAAATATTTGTTGTGTGAATATTGTTGAAATAAATACTTGTTGTATTAACTTGCACAAGCCACAAGGAAAACGAAACCACTAGAAGGGGAACAGCTGAAATCACATTTGATCCTTTATAACTTTATCAGTATCATTACTCTGTTCTTTATTTGCGCTATCATTAAGCTCATGAAATTAATTTTCTTTTTCAATAGGATCACAAATATCGAGATATTACCCATTAAAATAATTTCTAACTTTATCTACTTCAACTTGTAGTTGTTGTTTTAACTTTGAAGTGAAACAATTTCACTATCGAAATCCTTATCTACATACTTATACAAATATTTAATACTTTTAGCAGAAGTGCACACCTCCACATCAATGGGACAATTGTATTTTGCAAGCAAATATGAATTGTACGGAACGACATAACGATTATCCAAAGATTTTCCTCTAATATCAACGAAAACATTATTATCGCGCTGTCTATACAACAGATAACCATTAACTGATTCTTTAGTTGATTGTAAAAAATTATTTGTAAATTCTTTTAAATGTTTTCCATTTTGCATACATACGGAGCTTGGATTCAAAGCACTGCATGGACCGTTGATCATGTGTTTGCCAACACATTCATGTAATTTGGCTGTAAACTTTATCCGGTATCTCTGCTCAAAAAATTGTATCAAAATCAGCCGGCTCGACAATTAAGTCATTATACTCTTGCAGCATGTTTCTACAGAGTACATATATTAGTTTTGTTTTCACATAAAGTTATCAAAATTTGAGCATGAGGCAAACCCCTTTTTTGAAATTCGATGGTATATATAAAGCCTGCACCCAAAAACATCTTTATTCCAAATATTAGATATGAGTTGTGTTAACTTCGATATACGCACAACCATTGCAGGCCTAAAATGAAATGAATCAATATTACTTACAATCACTGGCCAATTCATGTTTCTCGGAGACTCAGTACAGGATGAAGGCAAAACCACTAACATTTCCTCTCTTGACTCCTTGACAATGAATCAGTAATACTGTTATAAACATCTGTCTTCAAATTCACTTGATTATGTTTTATAAACTGTAGGTGACGTCCTTCTATTCTTACATCATCAAATATCATTGATCATGCTTACTTATCGTCAAAGCCGAAATACTATTAAAAATAAATATCTATTTTCAATACATACAGTGACGACCAATACTGTAACACCCCACAGTGATCCATTCTAAAATGACGTCGAAAACAAAAATAAAGAAGGATTTTAATGATTTAATTTTTGTTTTCAATTAATTGTAGCCTTAGCTTTATTAAAGTAACTAATCATGGTAATTTAATAACAATTCAATATGTTTAAAAGTAATAACGTAAAAAAAGCTCATTGTTACAGTTTTGCACTCGATGTAATGTTAAAACATAATAATCAAAAAGTTAATATTTGGTCCAAAAACCCTTAGCTTTTTTTAAAGCGTTTAACCGGTTGGGCATACTTTTTGTATATGTCGATACAAAATCGGGGGGTATTGCATTCCAAACTTCTTGAGTCCGCTCCCACAACTCATTTACCCCATTAGGAGGATTAGGGTACTTCGCCAGCTGCGCCTCGACATGACTCCACAAATTTTCGATTGGATTCATATCCGGTGATTGAGGGGGCCATGTAAGGGTCGAAAATTTTTGACGTTTTATCCAATCTTTTACAAGGCGAGCCGTGTGCTTCGGGTAATTGTCTTGCTGAAAGATAACTTTTTCAGCAGCAAGACCCAAATTTTCGATGACTATCGGCAAATTTGGTTGTAAATGGTCAGATACTGCTCCTTACGCATGATTCCATTAATGCGTACCAGACGACCTATACCGTTTTTGGTGATACACCCCCAAACCATGATTGATCCGCCACCATATCTTACAGTTTGGGAAACATGGTTTGGTTTAATCGTGTTTGGGTCTCGTGTGTAGTACCAGGAACGTCCATCAGACTGATAACGATTTATTTTTGTCTCATCAGACTATATTACCTTTAAAATAAAAAATAAAGTGAATATTTTTATAATTTAAACATTTTTTGTTTTAAACTTACCATATCCCAATCTTCTTCAGTCCAATGCTCATGTGTTGCAACAAAATCGCGCCGCAGCTGCACATGTCTTTTTGTCAACATCGGTCTTTTTTTTCTTTTCAGATGCTTTAAGTCCAATTTTTTTTAAGGAACGGCGCGCTGTCCACTCACTTGCTTCGATATTTAGCACTTTAAGAGCTGCCGCGGGTGTTGCCGCATTGTTCGAAGTGACCAATTGGGCGAGATGGCTGCATTGCCGGTCGTTAATTTTTCTGGGCCGACCACCTTTTTTCTTGGACGAGGTTTTAAAATATTTTTGTTTTAACCTGTGCACTGTCATATGGCTAACTTTACATTCTGTTGCTATTTTACGCACAAATTGCTCCTCCTTTATTAAATGGTCACGTTTGCTACTTGACAACTTAATTATCACTTAACAACTAAAAAATTCCTGCGTGCTTATCGCAATTGCAAAAAACAAGAAAAAACGTTAACTTCGGTTGCACCGAAGCTAAATACCCTTCACAGGTGCATTTCTGTTAGTAACTATTTGTTCAGTTTGTATGGAAGCTATATGCTATAGTCAACCGATCTGAACAATTGCTTCGGAGATTACATTGTTGCCTTAGAAAATAATATATACCAAATTTCGTGAATATATCTTGCCAAATGTGAAAGTTGTCCATACAAGAACTTGATTCAGATCGTTCAGTTTGTATGGCAGCTATATGCTATAGTCAACCGATCTGAACAATTTCTTCGGAGATTACACTGTTGCCTTAGAAAATAATATATACCAAATTTCGGGAATATATCTTGCCAAATGTGAAAGTTGTCCATACAAGAACTTGATTCAGATCGTTCAGTTTGTATGGCAGCTATATGCTATAGTCAACCGATCTGAACAATTTCTTCGGAGATTACATTGTTGCCTTAGAAAATAATATATACCAAATTTCGTGAATATATCTTGCCAAATGTGAAAGTTGTCCATACAAGAACTTGATTCCGATCGTTCAGTTTGTATGGCAGTTTTACGCTATAGTCAACCGATCTGAACAATTTCTTCGGAGATTACATTGTTGCCTTAGAAAATAGTATATACCAAATTTCGTGAATATATCTCGTCAAATGTGAAAGTTGTCCATACAAGAACTTGATTCCGATCGTTCAGTTTGTATGGCAGCTATATGCTATAGTCAACTGATCTGAACAATTTCTTCGGAGATTACATTGTTGCCTTAGAAAATAGTATATACCAAATTTCGTGAATATATCTTGTCAAATGTGAAAGTTGTCCATACAAGAACTTGATTCCGATCGTTCAGTTTGTATGGCAGCTATATGCTATAGTGGTCCGATATCGGCCGTTCCGACAAATGTGCAGCTTCTTGAAGAGAAAATGACGTTTGCAAAATTTCAAAACGATATCTTAAAAACTGAGGGACTAGTTCGTATATATACAGACAGACGGACAGACAGACGGACATGGCTAAATCGACTCAGCTCGACATACTGATCATTTATATATATACTTTATAGGGTCTCCGACGATTCCTTCTGGGTGTTACAAACTTCGTGACAAACTTAATATACCCTGTTCAGGGTATAATAACGGTAATAAAAGATCACATGACACGCGTGCATAACTGTAACATTTTAGTTATTCTTAAATTTCGCTGTTCACAGTAATTTATTGTTGTTTTATGTCAGCACTTTTACAGTAGAGGTAGAATATGATGTCCACATACAACATTTCAAACAAAAAAAAAAAAAAAAAAAAATAGAGTTTTAACTCTAACTGGTGAAATACACTTAATTGAAATAAAAGCGCCTTTAACGTGTTACAGTATTGCTCGTCACTGTCCATACATACATACATACGCACATACACATATATTTAAGATAGGGGATGTTCGAGTCTCAATCACTGCGGCAGTATAACAAGGCATCATATTCGACGTAAAAATGTTGCAATGTATGTAAGTATCAGCTGAGTATCTGTAGAAAAACAACACTGTCGCAATATTGCTGCAGTTATTTGCTTGCTCGAACATCTCCATAGTTTTCTAAGTTATAAGTTACGAAAATACCAAATAAAAATTAGAATGAATATATTCTCACTCAGACAAAACAGCGGAAAAAACTTAAAGATTATTTTTTGAGTTCAATGTTTGATGAAACAAATCAAACACACATACATACATATCAACAAAGTCCTGCAAAAATAATTTTTTAATTGATCCATATTATAAATGTGAAACATGCAAATTATAACATGGTAAATTTATTTCGCAACTACCTTCTTCTTTTTTACTGGAATACTTGTAGACCCTGCTTACGCGGTCATAGCCGAGTTAACAACAGCGCGCCAATCGTTTCTCCTTTTCGCAAGGCGGCGCCAATTGGAGATTATAAGCGAAGTCAGGTCCTTATTCATCTGGTCTTTGCAATGAAGTGGAGGTCTTCCTCTGCTTCCACTCACGGGTACTGAATCGAAAACCTTCAAAGATGGAGTGTTTTCATCCATCCGGACAACATAACCTAGCCAGCGAGTGACGTATAGAGTTTTGCTTTTGTTCGTCGAGAAAGCACTTTACTTCCCAATTGCCTTCTCAGTCCGAAGTAGCAACTGCTGGCAAGTGTTATTCTGCGTTGGCTTTCGAGGCTGGCATTGTTGTTGTTAATTTGGTTCTAAGATAGATGAAACTATCTACGACTTCGAAGATGTGACTATCAACAGTGACGTGGGAGTCAAGTCGCGAGTGCGACTATTTGTTTGATGACGTGAGATATTTCGTCTTGTCCTCGGTCACTACCAGACCCATTTGCTTCGCTTCCTTAACCAGTCTGAAGAAAGCTGAACTAACGGTGCGAATGCTAAGGTCAAAGATCAGCAGCTGTACATGCTTAGAGCAGATGGTACCTTCTCTATTTAGTTCTGCAGCCCGAATTATTTTCTCTAAGATCAGATTGAAGACGTCGCACGAGAGGAAATCGCCTTGTCTGAAACCTCGGATGGTATTGTTTATTGGTTTAGTTTTGCGGTGAACCCAATTCACACATCGCGGCATAAAGACACTTCCTTTTCGTGCTTTCAAAAGCAGCGCTGAAATCGACGAAGAGGTGATGTCCTCGTTTTACGGATCTTTCCCAAGACTTGGCGCACGGTGAACATCTGGTTAGTTGTAGATTTTCCAAGCTTAAAGCCACACTGATAAGGTCCAATTAGTTTGTTGACGGGGGCACACTTAAATTTCAATCGTTGGGCATGCTTTCGTCCGACCATATTCTACAAAGAAGATGATGAATGCTCGTTATCAGTTCCTCGCCGCCGTGTTTGAATAGGTCGGCCGGCTATCCATCGGTCTCCAAAGCTATGTTATTCTTCAGGTAGGTAATTGCTATTCGAACTTCTTCATAGTCGAGCAATGGAACGTCTGCTCCATCGTCATCGATTGGGAAATCGGGTTTGCCTTCTCTTGGCGTTATAATTTTAGTGACATTCAGCAGACTGGAAAAGTGTTCCCTCCATAATTTAAGTATGCTCTGGGCATCGGTGGCTAGATCACCTTGGGGGGTTCTACAAGAGTATGCTCCGGTCTTGAAACCTTCTGTAAGCCGCCGCATCTTTTCGCAGATTTTCCTATCATTACGCATGTCGACCAGCTTGTCAAGCTCAAAATCTATTTACACGTGGAATTATTTTGCACGTTATGCGATATATTACGAGGCAACCAAAATTTTCATTTGGGTATGGCAGGGTAATCTTTTTTCCCTTATACCCTTAGAATTAATGTAGAAACCCACTTTACCATTGGATGGTTTCGAAAAAGGCCCAAAAATAATAATACCCTCGCCGTTCGGAGCACTCGGAGTGCACACCTCAAACAATTCCGAAAAATTTTTTTGTAAACTGCACAATATACCTCATGATATGTGAAAAAAGTTCTATTATAGAATAAAAATTTCTATGAAGAAAAAAATATCATATTTCTCTTAAATGGTAATTTCCTAATTCGTTCTCTCAGGACTTTCTTAATACGTTGTTTTATGTTTTTAGTAAGCAGAAGTGAATTAAATTATACTACCTAATTATAGTTATAGTTCATGATTTATATCGTTTAATGAATAAAACACAAAATAGATATTCTTTTCTGATACAAAGCGTTCGATTTTATTGTTCTTAAATAGATAACGCGACTAAACTTTATATTTCAATTTAAATAAAGTAAAAGATACTAATTTTAATTATACTATAGATTAAAAATTAAATGAAAAAAATAAAAAAATATAATTTTTTCATCGCGCTCTTATATTTCGAAGTCATTTTATAAGCCTCTCTAACTTTCAAATGGTTTAGTCTATAACTGAACAGGGGTATTCTCTTGCTCTTGCAAACCTGTTTTAGCTGTCATTTTACATAAAGACATATTTCGCCGTTAAACTGTTGAGGAAGGTAAGTTTTAAATAGATTTTATAATTTCTATTTAAATTATAACGATTTGTTACATTTTTTTTTGTTAAGAATGAATGCAGAAAATCCGCCAATTCACAATAGCCATGCACAATAGTCATTTACAATAAATTTACCGAATCAGTCGTTCATATATCACTAGATTCTGTTCCCGTGCCCGTGCATATTTCGGTATAGGAATTTTGCATTTTGTGTCATTGTTCAATCTTGCAAGAGCAAGAAAATCTCCATTATGTTTTTTGTTTTTAATTAAACTTACCAAAAAAAAAGCGAATGATATCAAAGGTTATTTCCATTTTAATGTGTTTTTTTTCACTAGAAATTTAATGTGGGGTAAAAATTTAATTGTAACATAATTCAGTGTTGCAACAAGCAAAGTCCAAACACAACTGAAAGTGGAAAAAATGCGACGTTGTGCACTTCTGCACGTCTTCTTTCCAACGATATAAATCTGATACACATGAGATCGGTAACACTATTATTGTCACTGTTTACGCATCGTTGTGGCGATTTTCTTGTTCTTGCAAAATTCTCCAAATCGTTTTGAATTTTTATACTCATGCAACATGCTGCTATAGAGCGTAATAGTTTGGATCACCTAACTGTAGTTTGTATCACCAAATTTTCAAAATTGGACTACAGACGTTCAGACCCCAGATCCTGCAGCGAACATTTGATAAAAAATATCAGTATATCTAACAGGTAGGTTATTGAAGTTCAGACGAAATCTTTCCTTGTAATAGTATGCCTGGATGTCAAAAATGGGTTGAATCGTATGAAGGCTTCTCCTTTACTGTAGACACCGTTTTTGCGATTCAAGCCGAGTTAACAACAGCGCGCCAGCCATTTTTGTTCGCTATTTAACTCCAATTTGACATAACCAGTGCAGTCAGGTTCTCATCCACCTGATCTTGGCAACGGAATGGAGGTGTTCGTCTTCCTCCTCCTGGTAGATACTGAATCGAAACCATTCAAAGCTAGAGTGTTGTCTTTAATCCGGACAACAAGACCTAGCCAACACAGCCGCAGTCTCTTGAATTATGTAATGTCGCCGTATATCTCTTACAGGTCATCAGTCCATCAAATACTTCTAATGCCGACTCTTTAGATGATCTCATTGCCCATGCCTTCGCACGATATAGTAGGACGATAATGATAAGGGACTTGTAGGGTTTGGTCTTTGTTTGTCGAAAGAGGATTTTTCTTTTCAATTGCCTACTAAGATCAAAGTTGCGCTTCTTAGCAAGAGTGATTCTGCGCTGCGACTTCCAAAGTTATGACTATCAACAGTGACGTGGGAAGCAAGTTGCGAATGCGATGACTGTTTGTTTGATGACAGAAGATATTTCGCCTTGTCCCCGTTACTACCACACCCATACGCTTCGGTTCTTTATTCATTCTGAAGAAAGCAGAACCAAAGGCGCAGTTGTTGATCAATAGCTTCGGTATACCCCAGCAGCCATAAACTCTTATCGAAGCCGAAATCGGATTTAAAATCAACGAAAAGATGGTGAGTCGACCTTCCTTTCACGGATCTTTTCTAAGATTTGGTACATGGTGAAAGTCTGGTCGATAATAGATTTGCCAGGTGTAAAGCCCCACTGATAAGGTCCAATCAATTTGTTGAAGGGGGGCTTCAGTCTTTTACACACTACGCTTGATAAAACCTTATATGCGATATTAAGGAGGCTTATCCCACGATAATTGGAGCAGATTGTGGAGTGGTTAGGGCAGAGCACACTTAGATTCCAATCGTTCGGAATGTTTTTATCCGACCATATCTGGCAAAGAAGAACACTTTGTCAGTTCTTTGAATCGGGTTTGACATCTCCAGATTATACATAACTTCAGTATGCTCTGAATATCAGCCATTAGATCACCACTTTTGGACATACAGAAGTATATTCCGGAAAAGCTTTCTGTGAACCGCCGTAGCTTTCGTGGAATTTTTGAAATTTACCTCTGTCGGCCAGCTTCTCAAGCTCATCATACTCATTCATTTCGGCCTCTTTTTTTTCATACTTGAGGCTCATCGTACCAGCTGTTTTTTCAACTTTTCCGAAAACCAATGGTTTCGCTTAAAGCTGTACTTAAAGAGCTTAAAATGCCGTCCCAAAATTCTCCTATACCGAGTTGCTGATGAGTGCCATCCGAGATCAGGGAGGAAACCCGCTTAGGTGTCGGTTGTCATTGTAACTTCTCGGCGTCGTACCTTCCCTGTGTTTATTATCGGGCGAGCTTTGCTGTACTGTACCGAGTCGATCTTAGTCTTCAGAAATATATCGTCCATCTAACACAACATGATCAATCTGGTTTTGAACTTTTCGATCCGGAGACATTCAAGTAACTTGATGTATTTTCTTTAGCTCGAATCTAGTATTACAGATAATCTTATTTCGAGCTCCTGCGGAATCGATCAGTGTTAACCCATTTGGAAAGGATTCGCCATAGAGACCGAATTTTTCAACTGTTGTACCAAAGATGCCTTCTTTGCCCACCCTCGTCAAGTACAATGTTTATATCGTGGCGGAACAATCGTCATAAGCGCCGGGACTCGACGACTGAGTTTTTCTGACACCACAAATCCACACTCCTTTATATGGCTCCTAGAGTAAATGTCACAACCTACTCTTTCGTCCTTAACTGGATGGTGTCAGCCAGCTTTGCATCGGCACCTTCCTAATTTAGGAACGGGACATTCTAGGTGTATGCCCATAAATCATAGTCCTTCCTACGTTTGGTGTGGTCGTCATCTGAAGATGTTTTTTCTTTTCCTTGAAAGTGGTTCCTACGTGGCGGTTCCCAAACCCAACGCAGAACATCGCTAGACGAGTAGTACAAAGTTTTTTATACATTTGTTTTAAGAACGACGGCTGCTCGCAGCCGCACCTCTAATGAACAGTCGGTACAAAACCTTCCTCTGTTACATAAGGGTTACTCACGTGCGAGGCGAGTACACAAGAGTAGGAATTGTCCCGCTTATTGCAACTGCTTACTTAAAAGCATCTACCCATTACACCGCCATATATCTAATACAACAATTTTCGAACGTTCGGATTACTTTTTACCGTATATATCGACCATTAATAAATAATATTAATAAAATCAGGCGGAAACTTCCCTTCCTATACATAACTAATGTCATAATTTTCGAACATCCGGAAGACTTTACTTCCACATCAACTCAATATACTAATCGCAACATGTTGAAGTAGAACATAATAGTCAAATATTTTTGGGTCCTCCTTTTATATAGGAGGAAATGGGTAAAAAGGAATGATAAACCTCGATGTTCCCTCACAACGGTTATGTTGAAAACTGCTAAAATAGCTTTAACCCGCTAAGCAACACTTCAGTGTTCAATTTAATTTGTGTACTGTCTACCTTTACCTAAAAATCTGTATCTCAGAAAGTTCTCAAAGGATTGCTTCTAAATTCGGTGGATAGAATTATGTTTGAAGTCTGTATTATGGTGGGAGGATCGGCAACCACGCCTATTATCCATATATAATAATTATAAATCAAGCTAAAACATATTTATCGGAGTTCAATTTTGCACGAAACGAGCCTTGAAGGTTATATAATATATGCCTCGTGTTTATAAATCGGTGAAATCAAACATTAACATTTTATGCCTCAAGATATACTGAAAATATCGGTCAATTTGTAAGATATCTCCATGAAATTCATGTATAATATTTTTCATAATCATATAAAATGTGTTCATATGTATTTCTCCAAGCTTCAATTTTGAATGAAGAATGAGATTAACTGTAACTTCAACAATACTACATTCCACATGTCAATATATAATATATAAGCAAACATATTTGTAGATAGGCAATATTTTCTATTGTTTTTATGAAAACGCGGGGTTTACCCAACGCTGTTGGTAACTCTTGAATGGTTTAGGTATTAAGGCAATACTAGGACTTACATAATGAAATCTACATACAATTTACATTTATATATAAATGTGTATATACTACTGTGCCCAAATAAGGTGACATTTGAATTTAAACTGCGCGCGTCGAAGGATTTGGAGAATTATTTTTTTTTTTAGGTTGGTAGTACTGTCAGTCACATTTATGTCAAATTTCATGTCAAAATATTCATTAGTTTTTGAGATACGTGTCGTTTTGTGAGCTGCTAAAAGTGAGTCTTTCGTTTTTTGCGATGTGGAAATTTGTTGAGCAAAGAATTTGCATTAAATTTTGTTTACAGAATCAATTTTTTTTTCTATGTCTAAAAAAAAATGTTTACAAGGGTATAGTGAGTTCCAAGCCGGCCGTGAACGTGTCGAAGAGCGTCCAGGGCGACCATCAACCTCAACCGACGAAGCTAACGTTCAACAAATCAAAGATTTGGTGTTGAAAACCCGTCGATTAACAATTAGAGAACTTGCTGATGAAGTTGGCATATCGAAAGGCTCAGCCAATACCATTTTGAAGGATGTTTTGGGCCTCAAGCGCGTCAAATCTCGACTGGTACCGAAAACATTGAATTTTTTGGAAAAAAGGCGTCGCGTTGAAGTGTGTGAAACGATGCTTTCCTACTACCAGGGTGTCATGAAACGCATTATAACTGGCGATGAGACTTGGATCTATGCTTACGACCCCGAAACAACCGATCAATCGAGCCAAAAGAGAGCCGAGACCAAAAAAATCGCGCCAAAGTCGCTCAAAAATCAAGGTAATGTTGACTGTTTTCTTCGATTATCGTGGTGTTGTACATTACGAATTCCTTCCAACCGGTCAAACAGTCAACAAGGAATATTATTTGAACGTTATGCGTCGTTTGCGTAACGCTATCCGCCTAAAAAGGCCGGAATTGTGGAAAGACAATTCTTGGTTTTTACACCACGATAATGTACCATCCCATACTGCCCTCGTAATTCGTGATCATTTCGCCAAAAACACAACCCATATCGTTCCGCAACTATTTATTATATTCATTCAATTTACGATTTAATTGTATCGGAACATCTTTTCTAATTACTCGACTATTACTCGAGTAATTGCAAAATAATCGCAAACAGCATTTTGAAATTTAATAAATTTTATGTTCATCTAAGTAAGCGTACAAGGGTCGAAATTGGTCTTAAAAAAGAAATCAACCCTAGACAGTAGACACATAAACACCGACTAATAATCGTTGGTACATGTTAGGTCATTAATGACTGGAAATGGTGTAAACATAGTTAAATTCTAATATGTCAACGTAGTTTAATATGAGCAAATGATTGTCTGGTAACACTGCATTTACAGTTAAGTCAAACGCATTTTACGTTCAGTTGTTTGAAGAGCAATGGCGCCAGTTAAAAGCGAAGTGTGAAAACTTTTTAATAAAATAAGCAATAACTACGTTAAATGTCAACTTTGCTGCAAAAATTTAAAATTTTCTAATAACACATCAAATATGTTGCAGAATTTAAAATTAAAGCATACAACTGTAGCCTGCAAATTGGTGGTAAGTTGGAGCAATCGGTATTACATTTTATATTTCTTCTAGTTAAATATAAATACATGTGTACAAATTAGACTCTGCAATCTAGGAGTAAAGACAATGTTTCCCTAAGTGATGATGACACTAACACCATGATTGAAATGCTGAGTTGCAGCAGCAAACCAATTAATGAAAGCCCTTTGAGTGAGGGGTCAAGTTTCAACAGCAAGAAACCGAATGAAAGCAGCATGAGAGAGCTACCCAGCTGTAGCAGTAAAAATCCTCAACCCCTCATTTCTAAAGTCTTCCAAAATATTGAAAACTTTTCGCTTCATGGCTCAAAGAACCAAAAGCTACAGCAAGGAATAGTGGAAATGGTTATCAAGGATAATCTACCTTTTGACTTTGTTGAAGATATATTAAAATACATTACAAAACAAATTAATAATTTATGGCGCTTTTTGTTCATTTATTTTTTTAAAAGGTAAAGGCTTCTTAAGTTTCATGAAGCAACATTTTCCTCTTTACAAAGTCCCAACAAGAAATACCATCAAGGCTCACATTGAAAAAATGTACGATGAAGAAAAAGAAAAATGTGTAGCGATGCTAAAAACTTTTGAATGTCTGAAATAAGAATATAGTCTCCTATATTTTATTGGTTTTATTTTTACGCAAAGCTTTTAGGATATGTCTGGGACTCTGTGATAGAGCATTATAGTGCAAGATTCGGCGCTGAAACTTGGTGGTGGTCTTTATGCAATTTAGTATTATTTGAAAACATTGAAATTAATCGATTAATTGATTTTTTTACATTAATTGCAATTAATTGCAATTATTTTTTTATATCTTGCAATTAATCATTTGATTATTTAATCGATTAAAAAAAATTTTTGCCATCCCTATCCGCAACCACCGTATTCACCTGATGTGGCGCCGTGCGACTTCTAGCTGTTCACCAAGCTGATAAGACCGCTCCGGGGACACCGTTTTTATACGATAGAGGAGATTCAAGCCGCAGCGAAGACGGAACTGAAGTCCATCCCGGAAAGTGACTACAACCAGTGTTTCGAAGATTGGAAAATCCGTTGGCATAAGTGCATTGCATCGGGAGGGGATTACTTTGAAGGGGATGAAATTGATTTGGAAGAATAAATAAAGAATTTTCAAAATAAATACAATGTCATCTTATTTTTTTGGGCACAGGCACTACTGTAGATATTTTTAATTTAGTCATGAGCAGTCCGCTCTGAGGGGTTTAGAGCATGAGGCAATTTACGGAAAAATTCTCCTTACACCTGCGGCCACGCATAACTTACCACTTTAATTTCTTCGATATCTTTTAAAATTTTCTCGTTCTTTAGGAATTTTTTTTAAAGCTTGTTTGTTTTAATGTATTTAGTAAGCACAAATACATTATATTAAATTACCTAGATACTATTTTGGCATTAATTTGTCTCGTTTTATGAATAAAACAAATTAGCTTTTCTTTGCTTTTTGCACAAGCGTTTTATTTTTATTGTTCTTAAACAATTAACGCGACTAAACTTTGTATTTCAATTTAGTAAAAGAAAGCATTAATTTTATTTATGGTATAAGCTCTAACATACTCAATGGGAGAGTTTCCTGGCCAATCCATGTGCCGAATTCCCAGGATCCCCTATTATTTTTTGAACTCGGCATTTATTATTTCTTTTTTTCAGTCATATAAAAAAATATATTATTTAGTAAAATTATATACACCCATGTTTATAAACTTACAATATTTTTTAGGTAGATCAATATGTACAAATTGCGAGTTAGCTCTAGAAAAGTTTTATTCTTGGTTTATGCCTGGCGTTACTCATTGGCTCGACATTTCAATTGTTAAAGCTTTAAATCGTATTGCTAAAGCCATTGAACTGGATCAATTGCAGGCTGTTGATGATACTGTAAAATATAGCTCATCAGCAGTGGATACTCTAGCTATATTTTATCAAATAAAGATATTCTGGCACCAACTAGATTGGCCAGATATTGAAGGATCATACACATTTGTTGCCAAAATTATTGATGTAAGTATATTTCAATTAAAGTCATATATTTCTTAGGGCTTATTTAATTTTATAAAGTTTGTGAGTCACGGATTGATCAGTGAACGCGAAAAACATATGTATAATAATCCAGTCATTTAAGCTTAAATTAGGTAAGAATCTCGGAATTCGATATACCCATTTATATGTCTTGTATAAATACTAGTATTTACCGACATATACACGGGTATATCGAATTCCGAGGTGAACTTACTATAATGACTGGACTATAAAAAATTTTTCAATAGCTACGCTACAAAAGTAGACCAATAGGGGCAGCAAACCACGCCATATTTTTTCCCACTCTTTCGACCTTTCTCTTCAGTAACTATATTCTATCACACGAATAAAGAATTTCATTGATATCCTAAACCGTTTTTGTTTTATTAAAAAAAACTTTTGTAGCGTTCTTATTGAAAAATCCGTTATATATACATAGCTTCAAATATTCTACAAGGTGCGTTCCAAAGTAAACAGGACTTTTAATCTAGCGCCCCCTGGTGGCGCCATCTATACTATGTGTCGACTATTGCGTTAGAATCTGCTATCTTTATCGATTGTCCAGTGAGAATTTTATGACATTTCATTGATTGGAAGGGAAGTTATTGCGTTTTAAGTGTCAGTATGTTTGTGATATCGGTGAAAAAATTAGTTTCGAACAAAGAGCCAACATTAAATTTTGTTTAAAATTGGTAAAACTTTTACCGAAACGCTTCAATCGATGAAAGAAGTTCATGGCGATGATTGCCTATCCCGTAGCAGAGTGCACGAGTGGTTTCAACGTTTTCAGAGTGGTCGTGAGGACATAAATGACGATCAACATGTGAGCAAATCAAAATCCGTGATCACCCGGAAATTCCATCGAAACTGTGCGTGAATTCATCCAAAATCAGCTGAAGTCATCATTAGTTCTTCCTGTTTGGAAAAATGTATTTGCTCATGAAAGGAAAGTGTTATGCAGACGTCATTCAAAAGCCTTGCACCGGCATTCTGGCGGCCAGACCGGCCAACGAGCTAAAACACTCGTTCGACATGCTTTTGGACCGTGCAAAAAGCTGTATTAAAGCAGAAGGAGACTAATTTGAGTAAAATAAATTGATTTTGTCGAAAAAACTATGGGTTCTGTTTTTATTAAGTCCTGTTTACTTGTGAATGTGCCTTGTATTACTATCAGCAAATATGAATTTTTGCTACCGTATAACTCGATTTTGTTTACAACACATCGATCTTTTAGAAAAAAGTTATTTGGAATATTTTTTCAAATTCTGAAATTAAAATACTTTCAGGTTTTAAAACACTTAAACTATATTAACGCAAGCCTGATAAATTTTGGTTGCAATTTAACGTTGCAAAGAAAAAATCTTGGCGTTCGGCACGAGCTTGCTACTCATTTTCTACTACTAAAACTACCAAGTGCCTTGCAAATGGGCTGAAATCTAGTACAATTTTTTTGGGAGTTATATGTATGTATATTTAAAGCAAAGTATGATATAAGTTTTTCATAAAACTTCAATTATTGGGTAGCCGAAAAAGTCTTTTCGTATTTCTAGTCAAACTTCAACTACTTTTGTATATTTATACTAATAAATAAATAAACAAATATGTACAATTTTTTACCATTTTTCCGATAGAGACATTTTTCTATCAGTGTAAATTAAAATTTCCAAATTTCCAGAACAGAATCGAGCGAAGCATTGTTGTGCTACTCGAACATATACAAATATAAATTTCACAAATTTCGTTGGTGTTGCGCGTGGCGTCCTTCCCTTTTTATACAAAAATTTCCAAATATAGCGAATTTCTTCAATATTTAATTTTTTTTTGGTTAAAGGAAGCATAAAATCTCACCTTTCCAACACTATATGGTGTGACACAATGGTAGCACTGAAGATATACGACTGCAACAACATCTATTGACAAAATACGAAAAAACCCAATTTTTTTTAAATTATAAGGGTTATATTTACCTAGATTTATTATAAAAAAGTTATGTCAAAATGCCAAGATGGGTTGAATCTGTGATCCGTGGCAATTTCTTAATAAGTCATTAACTCGTTATCGTTTTTTCTGTAAATATTTGATCACTTTATTTTAAAATTATCAAATGATACAATATTATAGCACCACTTCGGTTTTAGACTTTACGAAGTTAATGCTACGTTTCCTGGCCAAATATATGTGTATCTGGCAACCATTGCTGCAGAGCGTAATAGATATGTCTACCTAACGTTTTTACGGTTGATCAGGATAACGATAAAAGTTTAAATCCATGCAAGGCGTAATTTTAGTAAGAATTGAGATATTTTCATGAAATTTGGTATGACGAGCTCCTTAGTTCAAAAAATTATACGAGTATGACTGTGCGTCCGTCCGTTTGTGCAAGCTGTAGCTTCAGTAAAAATTGAGATATCTTGATGAAACTTGGTATGCGGGTTCCTTAGTAAGTACAAAAAAATACGTGTTCTTAGATAGACGTAGTCGGATCACTACCACGCCCACACTTCGGCATAAACTAAAGTGCCAAAACAAAGCACTAACAGGACTTTTTGAATCTACCGCCTCCAGGTGGCGCCATCTAGAGTCGACTGGTCCGTTAGAATCTGTTATCTTTATCGATTGTCCAGTGACATGACATTTCATTGATTGGAAGGGAAGTTATTGCCTTTTAAAAGTCAGTATGTTTGTGTTATCGGTGCGAACATGAGCTTCGAACAAAGAGCCAACATTAAATTTTGTTTTAAAATTGGTAAAACTTTTACCGAAAGGTTTCAGTTGATGAAAGAAGTTTATGGCGGTGATTGCCTATCCGTAGCAGAGTGCACGATTGATTTCAACGTTTTCAAAGTGGTCGTGAGGACATAAATGACGATCAACATGTGGGCCAATCAAAATCCGTGATAACCGGAAATTCCATCGAAACTGAGTGAAATCATCAAAAATCAGCCGAAATCATCATTGAACATCTCGAAAACATCGATTGCACGGTTCGTTCCGCACAAATTGACTGACGACCAAAAATTGCTTAGAATCCAGCATTCGAAGAACATCATTAAAGAGGTCAAAAAGGACAAAATGGCATTTTAACCATTAACCACTCCCTGTATTCACCTGATGTGGCACCGTGCGACTTTTCCTCCTTTTCGCAAAAATGCATTTGCCCGTGAAAGGAAAGCGTTATACCGGCCAACGAGCTGAAACACTCGTTCGACATGCTTTTGGGCCGTGCAAAAAGCTGTATTGAAGCAGGAGACTAATTTGCTTATTTTGACTTGACTCGAAAAAACTATTTGTTCTGTTGTTTTTTAAAGTCCAGTTTACTTTGGAACGTTCTTTGTGTATAAAATCGGAGAGATAACCCCGCCCACTCTCCATATAAAAAACCACTAAAGGTGCAATAAAACATAGACTAAAAATGCCGATTTCGCTATCCTCGTTTGGACAAAAGGTTTCAGCTAGGTGTTTTGCAAATGCATTATCTTTATCGCAATCACTTCTAGCCCATGTATTGGAAGCAGCAACTTTTAGTTGTCAGCGGATAGTTGAGATAAATATTTATTAATTGACTCATTCTTAATATGAGCAATTTCTCGTTTTAATTCAGCTGTTGCCTTATTAAGGTTGGTTTTGTCGAGTGGTGAGCGGGTTTGTTGCCATTTCCGTCGTAACTTTCTTTTCTCAATTAGAAGGATTTTTATTGCTTTAGGGTAATTTGAACCTATAATTTTCCGCTTTATCTCCGGAGTATTATGATTGATTTATAACGTATTATGATGGGTATAATGATAAAAATTTTTTATATACCGTTATTCTATTTTCTATTAAATTCACTCTGTTTTGTAGCTGTGAAGTTAAAGTTCTTTTAATTTTTTCCCAAATAGTAAATGCGTTACGATATAGAAGGTGCATTAAGTGCGAAAGCTAATTAGAAACAGTTGTTTAAAGAATTAAAATTCCTTAAGGCGTTAATTTTTGTTAATAATATTATTGATATCTGGTAAGGGTGTGTTTCAAAGTTGTGGTTTAAAATATATTATTTAAGCTACATTTTTGACTTTTGTCGGTCTGGAAAGATCCTTGGCTTCGTGGCATCTGGACTTCACGGCAGGGAAGCACGCAGGAACCCACTTCTAACTAAAATTCGTAAAAACGACGCGTAGGCTTTGCCAACTCTTATTTGTCTAAGACAACAAATTAACGGAGGTATGTTGTTTGGAATTATTGGTATTCGCCGTCCAATAATTCAATAATTTGATCTTCGCTATGTTCTACGCGTAGTTGAGTGTGGTGGAGGATCAATCATGGTGTGGGGATGTTTTATCTGGAATGGTATTGGTCCACTTCATAAGATAAATGGAATTTTAAACAAGAAGAAATGCGTCGACATCCTAAAAAAAGGTCATGTTGCCATGGGCTGAGGAAAATTTGCCTGTTATAAGGAAGATAATAATTCAAAGCATACGTCTAAGTTGACACAAAAGTTTTTAATGAAAATTCTATCAATGTTTTGAAATGGGAATCGTCCTTATAAAACATCTCTGGGTGATGTTAAAAGAGCCATATGCACCAAAAACATTCCAAATATGGATGTTCTTTCTGATGAAATGAGAACGGATGTGAAGGAAATTTTGAAATTTGGAATAGATGTAAAGCAATATTAATGTAGAGGAGGTAACCAACAAAATACTAACTGAAAGTAAGCAAGTTCATAATAATTGATGCAATTTTTTCGTTTCTAATTAGTTGTCGCACTCAAATGATTCCACATGTTTTTGTTAAAATCTTCAAAACAAAAACGAATTTGAATTCAAATTTTTACCATTAGAGTTTAAGTTTAACATAGGTTTCAATAAAAAAAGTGAAAATACAACAAATATGCGTGATTTATTGGAAAATAACATCATTTAATTCAAAATAGATGTCGTTTGTAATTGGCTGTCAATAGCTGTATGTATATTTAGTACATGTATAAAATTGCTTGAATTTAGATCCTTTGGTTGATGTTTTATACCTTAAAGTATTTCCCTGGCTTTGCTTCTTGCAAGTTTCAAGAGTAGAAAATGTTCGGTTGCACCCGAACTTAGCATTTCCTTAGTTGTCATTCGTAATTTTAATGTAATGTTGCTGATTTAGAACATACATATGTCATAGGTTAATACTCGTATTGAGTTTGCAATTGACAATTTGAATATTTGTTGTAATAAGGTACGACAATTCAAATTATTTGTTTTTTAAAAACTTTTAAAAATGTGTATAATGCTATGTTCGGACCGACAGCGAAAACATGTTTTCGTGGGAAAAGGTGGTTTTCGCACGAAAACTTGTGTTTTCGTCCATGTAAAATCTGTCAAACGAAAACACAGTTTTCGCTGAAAACTGCTTAAAAACTTACATTTCACTCATAATAATCGGTGCCTGCTCTAGTTTAATCGATTTTTTTGGAAGACATATTTTGCCGGCCCTAAATTGTCACTTGATATTTGCTTACATTCCATATACAAATACAGCTGCTCACTGTTAAGGGGATTCTCTTGTTCTTGCAAAACCCTTGCACGGTGCACCAATTGCAGAATTTTTTTCTTGGTGCAACGGCACAACAAACACGCAAAAATTTATTTGCAATGGCTGTAAAATATGTCAGACCAAAACCCATGTTTATTTTCGTGCCGTCATATATCACTAGATTCTGCAATGGGTGCTCTCTTAGCCTTGCGTATTTCGGTATAGGATTTTTGCATTTTGTGTCATCTTGAAAGAGTAAGGGAATCCCCGTATTGATAGTTGTCAGTGAAAACTCAGCGAAAGCACAAATTGTCGGTCCGAATGACTTACGTTCCACAACATACAAATTTGTTTTCAAAATGTTTTCAATGTCGGTCCGAACATAGTATAAAAGGAATCAAAATTGAAAATTAATATTGTTAGACTTTTCCATTTTTAGAATGTATAGTATAACTTTCGAAATGAACGGTGTCTGTCTTAACGAGCTAAAGGCACATAAATATATCGGGTAAAATTTAGAATAGCATCCCCGGATTTCGGGAATAAAATGGATATCACTGGAGAGGTGACGTCCTCCAGATCACGAAAATATATATATATATATATAATTGCCGCTGACTTATAGTTTTAACGATATTTGAATTTAAAGTTGAAAACTTGACAACTTTTACATTGATAATTTTTATATTGTGAATAACTTTTTCACTTATATTATGCACTTTTCACTTACTAACACTTCATTATAACGTTTACGTATATTCATTTTTTTTAATATTTGTTGTAAATAAAGCTTTATTTTATGGCGCCGGCGCTTCAAAAAAAAAAAATAATAATAATAACCATGGCAACCCTTTTCTTATTGTGCAAATGCAGAGAATTTAACTAAAATAAAATAATTGAAATAAAGCTTAAGGCTGAACCCACACCGGGTTAGTCAAAACAGTTTTTCTTGTCTCATACGCAACTGCCCATAGCTTCATATGTGACAACCCACACCGAACAAGACGAAGCGAAAACGCATGTTCGTGCTTTGACTTGTTTGAAGACCTGTTGTCGAACTTCTTATGTATTTGCATACGCCAACACACACCAAATGCGACAAAACCGTCTTTGTTGCCGATCAACACATGCTGAGCTATGACGCAACCCACACCGAATGGAACCGAATGGAATGGAACAAGACACGACAGAAAAACACGTTTCGTTGCTTATAGCTGAACCGTTGGTTTTCATAGTCAAAATTACGCATTTTCTTTGTGCTTTTATTCGGCATACACTTTGTTAAAATGAACATTGACGCGGAGAAATTGGTGTTTTTGATCGAGGCAAGGAGTCCAATATATAATTATAAAAATAAAGATCGCACAAATAAGTTAACAGAAAAATTATGGGACGAAATAGCTACAGAAATGAATAGTGACGGTAAGTTTAGTTCATTTTATTTATACCATTTGTACATACATACGTAATGTTGATAAGTATTTAAAAATATAGTGAAAATCAATTGTAGATATACAGTACAAAACTAAGCAAAATTAGATAGCGTACTTTTTTTGCCAAGAAACTGATCCAGTGGTAGAGTTAAAATATGATAGAAACTGGTCACGTATGTAACGCGCACCATTTGATGGCCTGCGTTTTCAATATTTTCATTTGTAGCCTCTTGGACTACATATTCCATAACATCGAGTTCATTATATATTTCGTGAGGCAAATGCTCTCGTTCCCGAATCATATTATGTAAAGCACAAGCAGCTAATATAATAGTTTCTACTTTATTAGGCGACAACAGAATTTCTGTATGAAAAATTCGAAACTTGTTTGCAAGCATACTAAATGCGTATTCCACTACTCGTCTTGCTTGATAAACGGTAATTGTATATTCTTCGCTCATTTGTCAAGTTCCTTCGTGCAAACGGTCTTAGAACATTCGTAAGTAGTGGATAGCCTTCATCGGCGACAAAAACAAAATGTATACATTCGCAGCTTTCTGGACATAGCTTTTGGTTATGTGGTAAATTCAATTGTTTTTCAATAAGTTTTTTTTTCCAAAATTAGAGTGTTTGAAAACACCACTATCGCAATTTCGTCCAAAGTCGCCAACATCAACACAAATGAACTGCCCATATGCATCAACTACAGCTTGTAAATGTATTGAATGAAATTTTTTATAATTAAAATTATCTGATCCTGCTTTTGGAGGGCACTGTATTCTTATGTGTTTTCCATCTATAACTCCTGCACAACTAGGAAAGTTCCATATTTTTTCAAACGCATCCGCTATAGAAAGCCATTTCGCGACATGGGGTTTTGGAAGGTAAATCGGTAATAATATTTCCCAGACAGCTTTGCAGGTTTCCATTACAATGTTTTCAATTGTAGAAGCCCCACATCGAAAAAAATACGAAAGCGACTTAAATGATTCCCCAGTTGGCAAATACCTGAAATTGTAATATAATTATATAAAATATTATTTAAAAATTCCAAATTTTATATCTTGCAGTAGCAACATGTAAAAATAAATGGACAAATTTGCGGAACTCATATTCGAGGTATTTGAGGGAAGAAAAAAACATACCATCTGGATCGAGTTGTAAGCAGAAGCGGAAGTGGTACTTGGCTGATGCAATGTGTTTTTTAAAGGAATTTGTACATCAGCATCGTGAAATGAGCAGTAATTTACCCGTAAATAGCCCTGATGTCGAAGAACAAACTACCGACATGTCGCAACATGATTTTACCGATCCAGTAAGTACTGACAAAAGCAGTCCAATACCTGCGAAAAAGAGTAAGATGTCTATATCTGAGATGTTAGCAGGACCAATGATGAAACCAAAAGAAAATGGAAATGAATTATTTTTTAAAAGTTTGCTGTCTGATTATGAAAAACTCTCCAGCAAAAGGCAAAGACTATTCCAAATGCATATGATAAATAAAATGAATCAATTTCAAGAAGAAGAGGAAAATGAATATTTAAGTACTTCAACGTCATCATCGGCCATGGGATTATCTAATATAGTATATGAATAAAAATAATTATTTGTGTAATTAATAATTTATATTTTCATATTGATCATTGTAAAATTTTACCAAAGAAGGGATTTTGAATTAAAAATACATTGATTTTAAGTTTAAAAAGCTATTTGTTTTACTTACCGTAGTGTTATAATTAATCTTTCCGCAGGAGTTATGCTTTTGCGGTAGTTCGTATTTTGCTTACAAATTGAATTTTTTATTAAAGACAGCAAATAATCGAATGTTGACACCTGCATCCTTGTAAAATTTCGAAATTTTCTCGGATGCATTCTCAGTTCAAAAATCAGATTTCTAATAACATTTTCAGAATCGCGCTTCTGATTGTACGGATGCACCCACCATTCTCTTTTATTTTTTTCACTTCGTTCACAAAATTCAATTACTGAAAATAGGACTGGCAGAATTTCGTCGTCCGAATCCTACGACATCTTTGCAAGAACTGATTCGTTTTCTTCTTTTTTCGTTTTATTTCAATGCACACCAAGCGGGACAAAAAGACAAAATGTCGCATTGTGCTTCACTTGGTGTTGGTTAGAGCAGAAGATGTTTTTGTGTTTTATTAGTCAAAGACGTTTTTGACTAATCCGGTGTGGGCCCAGCCTAAGAGTTATATGCTTGAATGCTTGTCTGCAGTTTAAGTGATGCCCTGAGCTTTGGTATCTTCATAGAACTTAGTACTCTGAGGAGGTTGGTGTTGCAGATGGACCAAATTTCGACCACTGCTCCGATAAACGCGGTGTAGAGTATCTGTGGGTAACCAGTTTTCGGAAAGTGGGCATAACCCCGACATAAATAGATTTTATCAAAATAACTTAAATTAACTTAATTCATCATACGATTTTATAATTGATTTTATCAAAATAACTTAAATTAACTTAATTCATCATACGATTTTATAATTGCTAGAATCGGATACTAATCACCCCCATCCGTTATATATAAGTTATTGTGAAAACTGCTGAAAGTGCATTAATGCTATGTTCGGACCGACATTGAAAACATTTTGAAAACACATTTGTATGTTGTGGAATGTAAGTCGTTCGGACCGACAATGTGTGTTTTCGCTGAGTTTTCACTGACAACTATCAATACGGGGATTCTCTTACTCTTTCAAGATAACACAAAATGCAAAAATGCTATACCGAAATATGCAAGGCCAAGACAGCACCCATTGCGAATCTAGTAATATATGACGGCACGAAAATAAACATGGGTTTTGGTCTGACATATTTTACAGCCATTACAAATAAATTTTTGCGTGTTTGTTGTGCCGTTGCACCAAGAAGAAAATTCTACAATTGGTGCACCGTGCAAGGGTTTTGCAAGGACAAGAGAATCCCCTTAACAGTGAGCAGCTGTATTTGTATATGGAATGTAAACAAATATCATGTGACAATTTAGGGCCGGCAAAATATGTCTTCCAAAACAATCTATTAAACTAGAGCAGGCACCGATTATTATGAGTGGAATGTAAGTTTTTAAGCAGTTTTCAGCGAAAACTGTGTTTTCATTTGACAGATTTTACATGGACGAAAACACAAGTTTTCGTGCGAAAACCACTTTTTCCCACGAAAACATGTTTTCGCTGTCGGTCCGAACATAGCATAACTCGGTAAAATCAAAAATCAAAGGCACAAAAATTGGCAGTGCAGATAGTAGGGAATGACTTCATGTGAATTATTATAACAACTGAACAAATAGTATATATACTACTATAACTAACTATTATTATAATATTATATATAAACTATTCTTCAAAATCTAAGTCTGTTTCCGTCCTGTAAGCGTGGATTCAAGGCATATCGCCAGTAATAATACGTTTTAAGATATCCTGGTAGTAGGAAAGCATTGTTCCACAGATGTTAACTCGACGCTGTTTTTCGAAAAAATTTAATGATTTTTCGAAATGGTTTTCACTGATCTTTCCGAAATTCCAACGACGTCCGTCAGATCTCTGGCTGTTAATCTTCGATTCTTAAGTACCAATTCCTTGTCTGTTGACTCTTAATTCGCTGAAATATGTCAATGTCCTCGTATAACTCGTACAGCTCGTCGTTATATCGAATGCGATATTCGCCGTTGCCAATCATCAAAGGACCATAAATCTTCTGCAGAACCTTGCTCTGGAAAACTCGTAACGTAAGACTCTTGCTCACGATAAACAATTATCACTGAAGGTCCTTTCCAACATTTTGAACGTTTAGACACCAGAAAATTGATTCTGCACGTAAAAATTAAAGGACATTTCTCTATTGAATAGTTTCACTCATCGTAAAAATCGACGAATGCACTATACTTCAGAAAGGCAATTGTATACTAAACACTAATTATTATTTTGATGTGACAATTGGCACAGATGCCTGTGACAGTCACACCAATCTAAAAACGAATATTTTCACAATTGGTTCTTCGAGCGAATTTTAAAGTAAAAAGGCTTACTATTTCTTTCTCACAGTAGTATACACATTTATATCCTTTAATTGTTTAATTTTGGCATATATTTATTCATATAATTCATTTAAATTCAATAGGATGTTTGCCGGTGTTGTGTATTTTACTCCAAGAGAATGTCGCGGCATGTGGAATCTCAAACAACGGAGAATGATTTATTTATTGTTTCAGCAGAATGGTGTTTTGCAATCAATAACATCGACTATATTAGACAAAGTTTACCTACATTCATTACGGTTTGTATATTTTTTTTAAATTTCTTCAATTAAAATTTGTAAATAAATTCATTTAATTTCTATAAAATTACTTTATTGTAGGAGCTAGAAACAGATGGTCTTATAAAAAAAATCAGTGATTTCCGGACCAACCTCGACGCAGATCGCTGTGCCTCCACGATAAATAGTTTAATTGAAAATGCATTGGATACTCAAAAAAATCAAATTTTAGAACTCATTGATATTGTTGGCAGGAAAATGGCTCCTTCGATTAAACGATTTCTAGCTGAAGGTGCTGAAGTTTTACACGAAAATTCCAATTCCATGGAAAAGCTCATGATGTATATGGAATCATCTTTAAAAACATTATATAGTACTTTAAATGAAGTTAACTTTGCTCGGATCTTAGATGCTATTTGGACAGAACTTTCCGTTGTGATGTACGATCTTATACAAGCAAATTTAGATGTGAGTAGGACAAAATACTCAAAATATTTATTTTTTATATTTAAGCGCCTTTTCCTTGTTTTGAAAACTTTACTTGTGTTTGCCCGAATATTAATATATTGTATTTATAATACCTGAATTAAATTAAATTAAAAATTGCGGTTATTATATCCTAAAAGTCACTAAACATAAGTCACAAGTCTTATAAAAAAGCTTTCTACTTACATATTTGAGATTGGCTGACTTCGAAAACGTCGGTTGCTATGTACATATGTATATGGCATAATGTTCTGCTAACGCATCCGAAATTTCTGACATTGCATCATGTTTAAAGCACATACACCGGCAGTCGATGTGCAGTGACAGAGAAAGTCGCGCATCACAATTAAAGTTGATGTTTTTTGACATTTTCTTAAATTACGTGGGCGGAGTCAGATTGATAAGCTTCTTATTAATTTATACTAAATTTGCATTTAATTCAGAAAATAAGGAAAAAAAGACAAATGATGGCAATATACATATACTATAATATATATTCCTATACATAAATTTGACCGATATTTGTGCTTCTATTCTCGATAAAAAGGGAAGAACTATTTATTTTTATTTTTTTAATTTTATCATTTTTATCTTTAGAATTAGAATTAGAATTATTAATTGAGGTAATGCACCGCGACCTAGGGTCTATTGTGCCCTCCCCTATATCACATGACCTCACAGAGCCCCAGCAGCCTGAACAGTTCCAGTAGTTTGCCGGGCTCAAGCGAGGTTATGTGATCCCTGCTGATAAACACTGAATCCAGGGCCTTAAGCCTTTTCCCACAGATTGCTGTGCAATCCTGGATAAGGTGTGCTGGTGTCTCCTGTTCCAGGTCGCAGAACCGGCAGTTGGCACAGGAGACAATGCCCATGTTGGACAGGTGCTTCCTGAGCTTGCAGTGGCCGGTGTATATTGCAACGAGGAGACGGAATTTCTCACGAGGTAGGTTAATTAATTCTTTAAACCTGGAGAGATTATACCCTCCCAGGAGCAGCTTAGCGTGGCGCATACCTGCTGCCTGCCGCCAGTGCCGCTCTCTATCCTCTCTTTCCTCCGTGCGGAGCAGCTCCTTAAGAGTGTGGGGTCCTACCGCTATATATGGCTCTGGTCCCAACATCTTGGATGCTGCTGCCGTGCGTGCCAGCTCGTCAGCCTTCTCATTACCTTCTACTCCTTTGTGCCCTGGTACCCAGATTAGATGTACCCGATTGCACAGGGACAGGCGGTTTAGCCTTTCTACACATTCCTCGACTAAAAGCGATTTGGTCTCGTATGATAGGATCGCTTTTAGTGCCGCTTGACTATCACTGAGAATAGCTATGCGCTGGTTGCGATAGTTGCGGCTGAGGTTTACTTCCGCGCACTGACTGATGGCAAAAACTTCAGCCTGGAAGATACTTGGGAAGCTGCCCATGGGTATGGACAGCTTAGTACGCGGTCCCGCAATACCTGCCCCAATACCGTCCGGTGTTTTTGAGCCATCAGTGTACCACTGAATGGTACTGTCTTCCAGCAGCTTTTCCAGAGTGGAATCATTCCACTCCATCTTGCTGCCTAGAATTACTGTGAAATTCTTTTTGAGATTTATTTTCTTAGTTGTACCATCTCGCGGGAGGAGGGCTAGCGGTGTGCTCTCCGCTAGGGCGTCCATCTGTTTAGAGGACATGATCTTCCCTATTCCACAGCCTTCTGCTGACATCAGCAGCATGGTGTGCTTTGCGGATATCTTGATCACCTGATGAAGCGGTGTTAGCTCTAGCAAGACTTCCAGTGCCACGGTGGGACATGTGCGCATTGCCCCTGAAGCACAGACACATGCAAGTCTTTGCAGCTTTGACAGTCTTCCTATCACCGAAGACTGCGCAGCTTTGGTGGCCCAAGCAACCGCTCCATAGGTGACGATAGGCCTTACTATCATGGTGTACAGCCATCTGATGATGCTTGGCTTGCATCCCCATGATCTGCCGGCTAGGCGTCTACAAATCATTAGCGCTCTAGTTGCCTTGGATACAGTTAAGTCCAAATGCCTACTCCATTTTAACTGCGAGTCTAAGATGAGGCCGAGAAATTTGACCTCCTTAGACATTTCCACCTCTGTGCCGCCGATTGTAAGGGATCTCAGGCCCGGAAGAGATCTCCGTCTAGTGAATGGGATCACGGTGGTCTTCGCTGGGTTGATGTTAAGCCCTACCGTGTTGCACCATCTCTTTGCCAAGTTTAGGCCCCTTTGAACAATGTCACAGAGAGTGTTCTCAAACTTGCCTCTCGCCATTATGACGATGTCGTCCGCGTACCCTAGGCAGCGGATTCCATTGCTTGTGAGTAACTCGAGTAATTCGTCTACAATCAGGCTCCATAGCAGAGGGGATAGTACTCCGCCCTGAGGGCAGCCCCTTGTGGTGCCAAGACGAATCTTACTTTCTCCCACTATTGTTTCTGCTACCCTAGTACGCAGAAGGGTTTCAATCCATCTGCGTATCGGAAGGGGTACACTCCTTCTCTCGAGTGCCTTAATCACGCTTGTATGAGACGCATTGTCGAAGGCACCCTCAATGTCAAGAAAGGCGCAGATCGCTACCTCGCCGTTGACCAGCGAATCCTGCAGGTCAGACGTGAGTTGGTACAGAGCAGTATTCGTTGATCTCCCCGCTCTGTACGCATGTTGTCTGGCATGCAGGGGTGCGACTTTTAGCGCTTCCGATCTTATGTGGTTATCTATTACTTTTTCCATCCCCTTTAGAAAGAAGGACGTTAGACTTATGGGCCGAAATGATTTTGCTAACGAATAGTCTCTTCTTCCTATCTTGGGAATGAAAATTACTTTGGCAATTCTCCAGGGCTCGGGAATATACGACATCGCCAGGCTGTCTCTCATCAGCCCCAGCAGGTGTGGTAGGAGAATGTCGATACCTTGCTGCAAGAGGGCTGGGAAGACGCCATCCACTCCCGGTGACTTGTAGCTCGAAAAGGAGGCCAGTGCCCACCTGACTGAGTCTGCAGTGAACAGGTTCCTTGCAGTCAGCCAGTCTGAGCGATCCGGCCTACGCGTGACCGAAGCTGGGGTTAGGTCAGCTTGAACTGTCTCCGGGAAGTGCGTTTGTAGGAGTGGTTCCGCCCTCTCCTCTGCACTTGTCGTATAGGTCCCGTCCTGTCTTTTCAGGGATAGTACTGTGTCCGTCTTACCCTTCGACAACGCCTTGTGCAGTCTGGCTGCCTCCGGGGTCGAGGAGACGCTCTCACAGAATTTCCTGAAACTGTTTGACTTGGCCAGCCTAATCTCCTTGTTGTAGATTGTTAGCTGCCGCTTGTATTCTTCCCAGCTACCCGTGCGCTTGGCTTTATTAAACAGCTTGCGCACCCTAAGTCTAAGAGATGAGAGTTTACTGGACCACCAGGGGCAGACTTGCTTGCTGGTGGTCGCTTTTAGTGGACAGGCACAATGGTAGGCGTCCACAATGGATTGGTTTATGGCACTTAGTCTGCTCTCCAGCCCAACTGTGGTGGACCTACCATCCGCTTGCTCCACTCCACTTAGGTTCCCAGTTAGATTCTCTCTGAAGATACCCCAATTTGTATTTCTCGGGGTACGAGTCGGAGGTCGGTCCCCGATTGTCACCCTCAGAACAAAGCGGATGATCCTGTGATCCGACAGTGAGGGTTCTTTAGAAACCCGCCACTGTGAGATCAGCCCAGTCACGCTGTCGTTGCTCAGGGTAACATCTAGGACCTCACTCCGAACACTTGTTACGAAGGTTGGCTCACAACCTACGTTCTCTATATTAATATTATTGCTAAGTATAAATTCTAAAAGTGACTCACCCCTCACGTTGCAATCGAGAAAATACGTACTTCAAATAGTGGTAATTTTCAACTTTTAACGTGAATATCTCGAAAACCATAACCTTCCTGCGGCTATATATATTCTTGATCTGGAGAATCTCCTCTACTCGACCATACCCATTTTATTCCCGAAATCCTGGGACGGTATACTAAAGCCCACCCAAGCCGGGAAAACTTGTTCTTTAACATATTTTGTTCGACGAAAGGTTGAAAGAATTACAATCATGATTGGTATATTTTTAAAATATATTATAGGATTCACCTAGTCTCTTTACTAAATTTTGCTTTATATATATATATGTATATATTTCTACTAAAACCAACGTGGATGACTCAAATAAATTTAAAATATTGGATATAAAGGAAAAAATCGTCCAGTGACACCGAAATGATTATATAAAGTATAAGAGGCTAAGAGCACTCTACACATTGATTTCATTCATATTCAGCGTGTGGTTAAGCGCTTATATTTATGAATTATCAAAATATCAAAAATAGTGACCAACATAATCGGCTTTAAGTCAGCTAAAGAGTCGGAAGTCATTATATCGGGTGTATTTATTCTTGGAGAATGTGTGAACTGATAGCATTATTTTGTCACTTTACTCAAGTATTAGCGGAAATCTATTTCCACACAATTTTATGAAGATACCTCATCTTTGGACTGACATATTCGGTATAAAGAAATTTCCAAAATCATTATAAGTTGTATATGGTCGCTGGGGTAATGCGATGATCGAGTTTTACCTAGTTCTTACATTAGATGCTATCAAGATCAACTTCTTCCAATTGTGGCCATAAAAAGTTGGTAATCATCATCGATCTATACCATTCCCCATTAACAGAAACGGTTTCAAAAGAAGAACGGACCGATGATTCCCACAGACTAAAACCCACACCAAATTTTCAATTTAAGTGATTATAGTGGTTGTTCAAAAAAAAAAAAAATAATAATAATAATTGTTGAGCTACCAAGCTTTTTTGATAGCTTCGAATCGCGATATAAACAACGACGAAATATATTTACAAAATATTTATTAATATAAATATATATAAAACAACGAATAGAAAGTTTCGTGACTGGTGGTTTACCAGGTGAATTGCGAATATAAGAAAAACGAACTACAAACTAATGCGTGCGCAGGTATCGAATGTAAAAAGCGAAGTAAAACTATGATGCTAGGCTTAGACAAAGCTAAGCTTAATTGTTCTTACATGTATGTATGTATAAAAATATTAAAGGATAAAGGGAAATGAAGAATTAGAATAATGAGTAATGCTGTGGTGGATATGCAAAATTAGAGTTACCAGATAACAATTAATATTAAATATTTACAATGTTTTCTCCCCACAGTTGGTGGAATATATGTGCGCGTATAAATTTAGTAAACATAAGTATAAATAATAACTTAAGATTAATGGTAGTTCCATTGTGAAAGGAGCTGCTCCGAACATCCTCCACCCGTTGAAAGGTCTAACTTTCAAAAGAATCATTGACAGGTAAAACGCACAGTTTGTTGATAGCTCGACGCGTCATGCCGGTAGACGTACGAAGAACGGCTACTCTTGCAACCCTGTCTGTCCCAGTGACAAGTTCTGTAATTCGAGCCAAGGGCCATTTAAGAGGTGCTGAATTTTCGTCTTTGATGCATACGATGTCATTGACTTCAATGTTTGGGTGTGGTTTACGCCACTTCGCTCGTTGTTGTAGAATAGTATGACATTCTTCACTCCTGTTGTATGTAGGTAACCTGCTACCAGCGATCTAAACGATTGTAGTTTAGATACGTGAGGTTCGGCTCAGGAATAGCGATAAGAGGACCACCAATAAGAAAATGTCCGGACGTCAGTACATCGAGATCTTCTGGATTTTCTGAAAGTGGTACAAGAGGTCTTTAATTAATTACTGGTGAGATTTGACATACTAAGGTACGTAATTCTTCAAAACCGAGAAGTGATGAACCAACAGAGCGATAGAAGTGCCTTTTTGCCATTTTTACTGCTGCCTCCCATAGACCACCAAAATGTGGTGATCGAGGAGGTATAAAATGCCAATCTATCCCATTATTAAGGCAGTAAGCGTGAACTTGTTTGCGATGATTTTCACTAAGAAATAGCTCGCGTAAATCCTTCATCTCGTTCTTGGCGCCAACAAAATTCGTAGCATTGTCTGACCAAATGCAACTTGGTATGCCACGAGTAGCAATAAAGCGCTTAAGTGCATCAATAAAAGAGCTTGTTGAAAGATCTTTCACCAGTTCCATCCTCACAGCCTTTGTGGCGAAGCAAATGAATACGCTAACATAGCATTTTTGAGGTGCTTTCTTACGCGTTTCGGGTTTGAAATAAAATGGTCCACAGTAGTCCAGCCCGTAACGATAAAGGGCCGTGATGCATGGATGCGTTCCTTAGGCAAGTCAGCCATGATGTGCTCAACGAGGCGAGGTTTCGATCTACAACATATACATTTTCGTAGAACACTTGCAATAGTTTTTCTTCCACCTATAGGCCAAAATTGCATAAGAATGGAGGCAAGTAGAGACTGAGGACCGGCGTGGTGATTCTTTCGATGAAAATGAGTGATTATTGACGACGTTAATGGATGATTCTTTGGTAGAATCATTGGATGACGTGCCTCAAAGTCCAGTTTTGAGTTCTTTAAACGACCTCCAACTCGTATAATTCCAAAATCATTCAAAAATGGCGATAACGAAGCGATTTTACTTGATGTGTGTACAAAGTTGTTCTTCTTCAGGGCGACGATTTCTGACCACAACTGCGCTCTTTGGACTAGGTGGATGAGATGGATATCTGTAGTTGTGAGCTGTGATCTTTTTGATTTTATAAATTTTTATATGTATCCAAAGATACGCTGCATTGTTCCTAACGAGTTGATATATTTGAACGAAAAAGTTATGTCGGGTCTATCAGATGAGATGTGCAAAACCTTTTGACGAGTTTCTGGTAGAGATATGTGAGGTTCGCATGGTTGTGGCCACGAAGATTCGACGTTTTCCAAAAATTGTGGCCCATGCGTCCAAAGCCTTGACCTTAGGAGCTCCTTTGGTGTAGCGCCCTTTGATAGGATGTCAGCTGGATTCATGGAGGTGGGAACGTAACGCCACTGCATGCCTTCAGTTAGTTGTTGTATAGCACAAATCCGATTGGCAACAAATACGTTAAACTTTGAGGGTTCCTCTCGAAGCCATGAGAGAACCACTGATGAATCCGACCAGCAATAATAAGAACAATCAAATATATTCATTGTTATTAATTCAGATAATAATTGCGCCAGTAACGCGGCCGCACAAAGCTCTAATTTGGGCACTGTCAGCGTTTTCAAAGGAGCGACACGAGTCTTAGAGCACAACAAGTTGACTTTAATGTCCTCATCCTTAACTGAGCGAACGTAAACACAAGCGCCAAACACATGCTTCCAGGCTGGCATCCCAAAATGCATGTATTTGAACCGTAGCGCCAGGCTGAAGAACATAGCGCGGAAATTATGTGTATTGAATATCAACAAAATCGTTACAAAATGCTATCCATGCTGTGCACATGCAAAGTGGTAAACTTTCATCCCAATTGAGCTTGTCTCTCCACATCCTTTGCAACAGTATTTTAGCTCTAGTAAGTGTGGGACCAATCAGACCTAATGGGTCGTAGAACGGTGCTATGGTAGACAATACGGAACGTTTGGAACATTTTTCCGATGTTGCTGAGGTTTATATTTAAACAAAAAGACGTCCTTCGATGGATTCCAAACAAGTCCGAGAGTTTTGACAATATCGCTGGATTCATCGAAACTAAGAAGACTTTCTCTATCAGCAACAGGAATTTCGCTGAGAATATCTGAGTTGTTATAGCACCACTTTCTTAACTGAAAATGACCTTTAGAAAGTAGATTTGTAGTTTGTTGCCAGAGATAAGATCATCTACATAGAAATCTCGAAAAACGATTTCTGAATCAAGTGGATAAGATGAGGACTCATCTAATGCTGGCTGATGCATAGTCCGTATAACCAAGAACGCAGCAGGCTTGGTGCCGTATGTGACCGTGTCTAACTTGTATATACGTAGTTTTTCTTCTGGGGAATCTCGCCATAGTATGCACTGAATCATATTATCTGGAGGTGTTACGCGAACACATCGATACATCTTGCAAATGTCCTCAGTGAGTGCAATTGGAAAGGTGCGAAAACGAACGAGAATGTTGAAAAGTTTGGGTTGAATGGTAGGACCAGTCATAAGTATATCATTTAGTGATAACCCTGAAGTTGTAGCCGCAGAACCGTCAAAAACAACTCGCAACTTCGTTGACGTACTATCATCCTTAATAACGCAATGATGAGGTAGAAAGTACCTGCACTTAGAAGCCATTCTTTCAGAAACTAACGACATATGACCAAGGTGCTCATATTCCTTCATGAATGAGCTATATTTCGCCTTTAAATTAGGATTTCTACTAAGTTTGCGTTCAATATTCTCGAATCTGCGTCTAGCAGCTAAATTGGAATCACCAAGTTAATCTAAGCTGCACTTAATGTGAACCGAATATTCGCCTAATGATAAACGTGAATAATTATTTTTGAAATGTTCCTCACACTCGAGGTCTTCTTTAGAAGTTTTGGTGATTGGTTCATGAACATGTTCAACTTCCCAAAAGCGGCGAACTAATTTGTCTAACTGGATATCGTTATCAATTCCACTAGATGATCTTTTGCTTACAATAAATGTCGATAGTTGAGGGGTTTGCTGCCAACCACCAGATAAAACCCATCCCAATCGAGTTTTTTGAAGAATGGGTAATCCAGGTGCCAACTTTATCTGCCCCACACAAATGAGTTCGAAGAAAAGTCCTGCTCCGATGAGCATATCGATGCGTTGTGGTATATTGAAAGCAGGATCGGCTAGTTGGATATTCGAAGGAACATTCCAATCATCGGTCATGACCGAAGTTCCCGGTTGATTATCAGTAATCGTTTGAGAGACAAGAGCAGTAATGTTTGTTGAGTAATCTGAAGTCCGCGACTTTAGTACGATATTAACTGAGTAACCATCTGTTGGAAAATTTGCATCCCCAATTCCAGAAACCGAAGCGAAGTATTTGGATTTAGGCAGTTGAAGTTGGTTTGCGAGGCGACTTGTGACGAAGTGAATCTGTGAGCCAGAGTCCAAAAGTGAGCGACAAGGTACTAAAGTCAGGCTGCGTTGGCAGCGTTGCAGTCATGGCATTAGCTTGGACAGAGTTCGTATTAATGGTAAATCGTTACTATTAGCTGATGGTAAACGATTAAAATGTAAAAGCGTGTGATGCTTTGAATGACATTTTCGACAATTACTAGATTTGCGAGAGATGCGAGACATCTGATGGCCTTTTTTTAAACAGTTTAGACATAGTAAAAGTTTCTTAACTTCTTTCTGACGAATATTAGGCGAAAGATTCAAAAACCGTTGGCAATTATAAATCAAATGTTCAACATTTCCACAAAATGCACAAATACCCAGTAAGCTATTTGAAGCAACAAAGGATTTTCTTTGGTGTGTACTCACGGTTTTTCCGGTTTTACCAAATGTTTCAGCTTGTGTTTGCAATGCATGCTCCACATTCTCGAGGGTACGACATCGATGTTCTAAAAATGCAGCTAATGATTCCCACGATGGTAACTCACTTATTGACCAACTTTCTTCCCATTTTGCTTGAGTTTGAGTTAAAAATTGTACCAGTATGCAGTCTCTTATTTGTTCTTTGGAACCAAGTGACTGCAAAGCACATATATGCGAGTTGACCTTGTCCAACAACGCTCGCAGCTTGCCGACAGTACCATCTGCTTTGTCCATCCCGCAAATCTCCCTGATATGTGCCTGAAAAATAAGACGTTTATTATCAAATCTTTTAATGAGGAGATCTAATGCGATTTTATAATTAGCCTCATTTATTTCCAACGATCGTATGGTGTCAAGAGCAGCACCACTCAAGCAGGAACGCAAATGTTGCAATTTGTCCACATCGCTTAGGTCACTGTCCTTATCGATGACTGATGTGAACATCGAATAGAATTTTGTCCATTCTATGTAGGATCCACTGAGTTTAGGCAACGTTAATTGAGGCAAACGAGAACAATTAGTATTGACTATAATAGGATGGAATTCATTGCTGTTCATCTTGAATGTGGAACAATGTTGAGAAGCGCTACGCTTTCCAATTTCACTTGTAAAGTAGCCTTCAACTGAACCAAATTCGTATCAAATTGGATAGGTAAATCACCTCCAATAGATCAAAGTCATGCTCCTCTAAACTTGTGTGTGCAGCAAAGAAGCTTGATTTCAGTTCGTTAACTGAATCAATTATTGCCGATAAAGCATATTCGTCCATGCTTTGCAACCGCTCCGAGTCCATATCAGCACTTATGCATTCAAGGCGTTTATACATGGCCTGTGTCCTCAACTTCAAAAAATGTCACCCTGCCCATTGGCGAATGCTGACTTATGGGACTCTCATTTGCAGGAATGTCTCCAGCTGGAGTACCACCGATTGATTGGTTTAACGACATATCAAAAAAATGTAACCTATTAAAAATTTAACGAGGTTAGGTGATCAGCGCGAACTAATAGTTTGATAGTTAATGTTAAGTATAACTACATCACCAATAAACACACACAGCGATCACGTCGGGGTCACCAAAATGTTGAGCTACCAAACTTTTTTGATAGCTTCGAATCGCGATATAAACAACGACGATATATAATTACAAAATATTTATTAATATAAATATATATAAAACAACGAATATTAAGTTACGTGGCTGGTGGTTTACCAGGTGAATTGCGAATATAAGAAAAACGAACTACAAACTAATGCGTGCGTAGGTATCGAATGTAAAAAGCGAAGTAAAACTGGGATGATAGGCTTAGGCAAAGCTAACCTTAATTGTTCTCACATGTATGTATGTATAAAAACATTAAAGGATAAAGGGAAATGAAGAATTAGAATAACGAGTAATGCTGTGGTGGATATGCAAAATTAGAGTTACCAGATAACAATTAATATTAAATATTTACAATGTTTTCTCACTACAGTTGGCGGAATATATGTGCGCGTATAAATTTAGTAAACTTAAGTATAAATAATAACTTAAGATTAATGGTAGTTCCATTGTGAAAGGAGCTGCTCCGAACAATAATAATAAATAAATAATTAAAAATCTAATTCAATTACTAAAACTTACGGAAAAGTTTTCTCCATTTATACACATTTTCGAAATTTAATAACGAAGTGTTTTATAAAATGACTAGAGGATCCGTCCACGCTTTATTGTGGCTGACAATAGTAATACTTTTACTACCATCTTTATGATTTCTATTACTTAGTTACAATATTAGTGGAGTGCCGTAAGGTTTATACCTCGGAATCCAGGGCCAGTCAATGAATCTTTACAAACTTTGGAAATATGTTTTTAATAGTATATAGAAAAATGATAAAAAAATATTTTGTGCGATCTCAATTTTTTAATTATTATTATAAATAAGTATTACTTTTTGGAGTTTTCTTTGATTTATAATAGTTTAAAATTATATTTTAAAAAGAAGAGCTATTACAAACTTGATCTTAGTTCTTAAGGCACTGCAGGTATAAAAATGAAGGTCGGGGAGGAGAATAGAGGGGACAACAGAAGGTGTTGAGTGTTGTTAATGTGTACCCTAATAGTACGCGTTGCAACGTGCTAGGCTTAATACGTAGCTGTTGTTGTTCGCTCCAAAAACGTTCCTTGTTTATTAATCAATATATTATATATATTATTGTGCAGTGAGCGTGATAAAAATTAATAACTGATCATTACTGAGTTTTACAAAGTTTGAAAGTAGTGACATAGATATTAAATATTTTTTTTTATTTATATTACATGCTTTTCAAAACAATAGTGAATACTCAATCGTATATTTTGTAATGGGGTCTCGTTCATAGCTGAGGTAAGCTCAGCCGCTCCAGGGTCAGCCTTGGGACCCATGAACCCTTAGCAAATAAAAGATTTGATTTTAATAAACGAATTGTCCACGCCCCCCCTTTCAGTGGACAGCCAGACCAGCGTGATGAAAACGAGCAGGATTGATGAGCCGGCGTTGACGCTTAGTGAAGCTGGCACGGTGATGAAAACGAACGGAATTGATGAGCCAGCGTTAACGCTTAGTGAAGCTGGCACGGTGATGAAAACGAACGGGATTGATGAGCCGGCGTTGACGCTTAGTGAAGCTGGCACGGTGATGAAAACGAACGGGATTGATGAGCCGGCGTTGACGCTTATTGAAGCTGGCACGGTGATGAAAACGAACGGGATTGATGAGCCAGCATTAACGCTTAGTGAAGCTGGCACGATGATGAAAACGAACGGGATTGATGAGCCGGCGTTGACGCTTATTGAAGCTGGCACGGTGATGAAAACGAACGGGATTGATGAGCCAGCATTAACGCTTAGTGAAGCTGGCACGATGATGAAAACGAACGGGATTGATGAGCCGGCGTTGACGCTTATTGAAGCTGGCACGGTGATGAAAACGAACGGGATTGATGAGCCGGCGTTGACGCTTAGTGAAGCTGGCACGGTGATGAAACGAACGGGATTGATGAGCCGGCGTTGACGCTTAGTGAAGCTGGCACGATGATGAAAACGAACGGGATTGACTTCCCTGCGGAGGAGAAGTGATTAAAAATTGTCCAATGGCAGGAGCACTTACTGCACGCGTTGACTTCTCGCTTACAACTCAACTTTGCCACCCTCCTCATTATCGCGTTGGCGTTTTCCTAACGGCGCTTAACGGTGTAGGCAGCGGTACTTATGCCAAGCATTTTCGACGCGGCTACGGCAGTGCCATCGCGAGCATTGGCATCACCCAGCGGTGATGCCTTTTCTGCGCGAGGCCTGCGCATTTCCCCAACTACCGGGCAGGGCCATCGCGAGCACTGGCATCACCCAGCGGTGATGCCTTTTCTGCGCGAGGCCTGCGCTTTCCTCCCTAACTACTGGGCAGGGCCATCGCGAGCACTGGCATCACCCAGCGGTGATGCCTTTTCTGCGCGAGGCCTGCGCATTTCCCCCAACTACCGGGCAGGGCCATCGCGAGCACTGGCATCACCCAGCGGTGATGCCTTTTCTGCGCGAGGCCTGCGCTTTCCTCCCTAACTACTGGGCAGGGCCATCGCGAGCACTGGCATCACCCAGCGGTGATGCCTTTTCTGCGCGAGGCCTGCGCATTTCCCCCAACTACCGGGCAGGGCCATCGCGAGCACTGGCATCACCCAGCGGTGATGCCTTTTCTGCGCGAGGCCTGCGCTTTCCCCCTTCTATTGTATAGGGCAGTCATCGCGAGCACTGGCATGATGCCTTTTCTACGCGATGTTCTACCCTACTACTACTACTACCTACTGTTATATGACTTACCGCTGCCTACTGCTGTTCCCGGTGACCGTCCGATTCGGCGAACTGGAGCAAATGAGCGCACTCAGTGCGAAGTGCTTGCTTATATAGCAAGCACAGCGCAGCTTTCGTCGCGGTAGCGAGGTGAGTATGCGTATGGTGTATGGTGCAGGTACATGGTGGAAAGCTCTAGCGGGGTTCAGCATCGTTGTGTGCGTATGGTGCGGGTACATGGTGTACTGTGGGGCGAAGCTGACGTAACTTATTGGAAGGTGGCAAAAGCCACGTTACAGTCCCCCCCTCACTTCGGACAATGATCCTTCGCTGGCGGCAGGTGGGAGGAGATCTCCCACGATGGTTCGGCTGGAGGCTGGCTGGCTGTCTTAGTTGGCGTGAGCCGTGAACGGGGAGCGGGTGTGAAATCTTTATTTAGTAACAAATTCGTAACTTATGGTACAGGGTGTCTTATCCTACGATTAGGCGTACTTACACCTAGTGACACCTATATATTACTAATACAATTAAAATTCATTGGCTTAGTCATAAAAAAAATTCATACATTGATCCTTAAGCTAATACAATTAAAATTTATATAAATTTATTATATTTACGAATTCATGAATTGATCCTTAGACTAATACAATCAAAATTTCTGGGTTTAATCGTACAAAGGTAGGATGCATCGTCCACCGCCGTACCGCACCAACACCTGGTCGCCTTCTAGTTTTCGTAGGGCCAACCGTCGGCCCCGGAAGAACAGCGTTCGTCTGGAGCGCTCGATGAAGTGTTGCCTCGTCATCACCAGCCCTTCCAGGAACCCTGGGATCTCGCTTACCGGTGTCGCTTCTTCGGCCGCCGTGATAGGCGGGGTTGGTAGTGTGCTGATCTCGGCCATGGGGCTTGGTGTCGCCGTTGTTTGAGCCGTCTGATGGTTTGCTGTCGACTCGACGTGGGTCGTGGCCGGCGTTTGGGCTTCTGGTTGGACTGGTGTCGACTCGATGCGGACCGTGGTCTTCGTTTGGGCAGAGCGCGGCCCTGTCATGGCATAGGTTTTATGCGTGGCTGGTCGTGCGCTGATCTCGACGGTTGGGCGTGTCGCTTGGAGTGGGGCTGCCGTCGCCAGGGCTTCTGGTTGGACTGGTGTCGACTCGATGCGGACCGTGGTCTTCGTTTGGGCAGAGCGCGGCCCTGTCATGGCATAGGTTCTACGCGTGGCTGGTCGTGCGCTGGTCTCGACGGTTGGGCGTGTCGCTTGAGTGGGGCTGCCGTCGCCAGGAGGTTTTATGCGTGGCTGGTCGTGCGCTGGTCTCGACGGTTGGGCGTGTCGCTTGGAGTGGGGCTGCCGTCGCCAGGTCGCTTTGTGTAGCTGAGTGCGTTACCTGGGCCTTCGCTGGGTGCGTCGATGTCTGGGCGGCGCGCGGTTCTGTCGCTGCATCGGCTTTGTGGTCGGCTTCCCGTGGCGTTGGTGCTCGCCTGGTGGTCGGGAGCTTCCGGGCGTTGGTGCTAAGCGGCGTCTGCCGTGGCAATGTTTCCCATACCGCTGGTTCTGTGGCCGACCTACTTCGGGTGGAGGCTTGGATGACGCAGCGCTCCGGGGGCTGTTTGGTTACCCGGGGCGAGTTCGAGCAGCTGACCCGGGCTCGTCGGTGTTTATGGCGTGCAATATTGTCGTATTCGGGTGCACTCGTGGTCGTGCTTCCGGGGGTGGCCGGAAGGGTGGCGGCCTTTGCGGCTCGTCTGGCGGCGGTGGTTGGTCGCTTGATGCATACGGCCTTCTCTTTGTTGTAGGTTTCATTTTAGTTATCTGGAAAGAGATGAGCAAACGGGCGCTTTGATTAGTGTTGCGTTGCATTAGTGCTAGGTGGCTCGGAGTTAGAGTCCGTAGGCTCAGTAGAGATCACGCTAGCGGCTATTCAAGTTTAGTAGTCGGTTGGCAGCTGCTTTAGATCTTGCAGATGCACATGAACAGTGCGCCCACCCGGTGCGTTTGGATTCGCAAGTTCGACTGTATTCGTCGACTTGAATTTTCGGACGATATATGGGCCGGAATATTTCGGAGCAAGCTTCTGGGCGAAATTGTTTGCTGCGGAAGAGAGCGGATGGTCTCTTTTGAGTACTTTCTCGCCGATAAGTGGCTTCCATGGTCGCCTGCGCAAATCGTAGTATCTCTTCTGGCGTTTTGCTGCAGTAGACAAGTTGCGGGAAACCTCTTGCCAAAGCTCGGTGAGTGTCGGCACGGTGGTGGCGTCTTCGTCGGGCACGTTCCCTTCTTTGCGGATTTGTTTCGGGGTAGCTGGTGTGTACCCGAAGTTTATCTCAGCTGCTGATGTTTTTGTCGAGTCGTGTTGTGATGTATTTATCGCGAAAGCTATTTCGGCTAGTTGGTGGTCCCAGGTCCGATGGTCGGCCTTTGCTCGTTGGGCGATCATAGTTTTCACGACTCGATTGGTGCGCTCGGTTGGGTTCTCGTGTGGAGCGTAAATGGCGGTGAAACGGTGTTGGATTCCGTGGCCCTCCAGGAACTGTGTAAGCGGCTTGCCGATGAATTGCTTCCCGTTGTCGGTAAGGAATACGTCAGGGCAGCCAAACCGGTATATCACTCGTTCTCGTAGCGCCTTTATAACACTGGCGGTGGTTGCATTCCGGACTGGCACGAGTTCCACCCACTTGGAGAACTTATCCGTGAGCACTAGCAAGCACGTGTTGCCATTTGTTGAGCGTGGTAGCGGGCCTACGAAGTCTGCCGTTACAACTTCCCACGGTCGTGAGCATTGCATGGTGGCCATCATCCCGGCAGGTCGGCGCTGGTCTATCTTATATTCGGCGCATGGTTGGCATTGACGAACATACTTGAGTGCATCCCTATGCATGCCAGGCCAATAGTACCCTTCTTGTGTGCGTTTGAGTGTTTTGTGTACACCCAGGTGACCGCCGGTGCTAGAGTCGTGATTTTCTCCCAGGACTTCGAGTCGACGGTGCTCTGGTACGCATAGTTTCCAGCGTGGTGACCTGGATAACGTATTGCGTGGGGCGATGTGCCGGAAGAGCCGGCCGTCGATAAGTTGGTAATCGGGATGTTTCTTCGGTTGATCGTGTACCTGGCGCGTACGTCTTTCATACCATCTATCCGGTTGATCATGAACGGCATGCAAAAGTTCAGCATCACCTTCTTGGTCCTTCAGTGGGCATCTAGATAGTGCGTCGGCGACTACGTTGAGGGTACCCTTGCGATACTCGATGTCGAAGTCAAACTGTTGTAGCTCTAGGGCCCACCTTGCGAGCCTTCCAGATGGGTTCTGCAGGGTGTGAAGCCATTTAAGCGAATGATGGTCGGTGATTACGGTGAAATGATAGCCCTCCAGGTATGGTCGCATTTTCCTTATCCCCCACAATACGGCTAGGCACTCTTGTTCGGTGGCGGAGTATCGCTTCTCCAACTCTGTCAGGCTGCGACTGGCGTATGCTACAACCCGTTCTTGGTCCGAATGGCGTTGAAATAGTACCACGCCTAGTCCTTCTCCGCTGGCGTCAGTCTGCAGACAGAAAGGCCTCTCGAAGTCAGGGCACCCCAGGATGGGTGCACTGGTTAGTTTTTCCTTTAGCGCCTGGAATGCTTCTTCTTGTTCGGCACCCCATGACCAACGCTGGTTCTTTTTCAATAAACGGTTCAGTGGTGCTGATATTGTGGCGAAGTCTGCTACGAAACGTCGGTACCACGAGGCTGCTCCCAGGAAACGGCGTAGTTCTCGGATGGTAGTAGGTGCTGCCATGTCGCTAATGGCTGCCACCTTAGCCGGGTCGGTGTGAATGCCCTCGTTGCTGACTACATGGCCCAAGTAGTGGAGACGTTGCTGCACGAACTTACTCTTCTCGAAGTTGATCTGCATGCGGTTTTGTTGAAGGCGCGTGAACACCGCTTGCAAGCAGTCTAAATGCTCTTCGAAAGAGTTTCCCAGTACAATGATGTCGTCCAGATAGGCGAAGACCTTCGGCTGTAGTTCTGATCCCAGGACGTTGTCTAAGGCTCGCTGGAATGTTGCTGGCGCCGAATGCAGCCCAAAAGGCATCACTCGCCACTGGAATAAACCTCTCCCCGGTACGGTAAATGCGGTGTACGGGCGTGAGCGGGGGTGTAGCGGAATTTGCCAGTAGCCGTTCTTCAGGTCGATGGTCGAGATAAACCGAGCTTCCTTCAACTGGTCTAGGATTGCGTTTATTTGAGGAAGTGGGTATGCGTCTGGTATACTTGCTGCGTTAAGTTGCCGGTAGTCGATACACATTCGCCAACTTCCTTGTTTCTTTCGCACTAAGACGATGGGCGAGCTGTAAGCGCTGTTAGAGACTTCGATGCGGCCGGTTGCAAGCAATTCGTCCACCTCCTGATTGATGACTTCTTGCATCGCTGGGTTGCGCGGGTAATATCTCTGTTTCAATGGGCGATCGTGTTTAAGTCGAATCACATGTTCGGCGGCTGTGCTGGGGCCGGTGATCGTCGAGAACACTGCCGCATTTCCCGTGAGGAGAGTATTCAGTTGATGATTCTCCTTTTCCGTAAGATGTTGCCTCTCGGTTAGCATCGCGAGGTGGTCGGTAGGTGTCTGTGTGCTCAGGCGTGTAGCGGCTACCGGTTGACCATCGACGGTGATAGTCAGGTTCCGTTTCCTCAGGAAGTCCATGCCCAGGATGACCGGTTCCGCCAGCGTCGGTAAAGCGGATACGAGTAGATGCGTCATCTTCTTCCCCAGCTCGATGGTAACGGGATACATTTTTGTGCTAGGTATATACGTCTGGTTAGCTAGCTGAATGCGACGGGTCTGGCGTCTGGCTTTGATTTGGTGTTCATCTAGATGACGTTGAAGTTCCTTACCGATATATGTGAGTGTGGCTCCGGTGTCCACCAGGGCTTCGACCTGCATGCCCGCGACAGTAATGGGCAGATAATAACGGCCATCTTGCTTCCTTTCTGGGTACGGAAGCGTTGTTATGCGTGCTGCTGTACTGGGTTGGGGCGGAGTAGCTCGCACTGCCACATGTGTAGGACAATTGCAGTCCCGTGACATGATTCCGTCGAGTCCGCAGCGAGAGCAAAATATTCGCTGCTGGTTGCGACATTGGTGTCTTCGGTGTCCCGGCTGCTTACATCGCCAACAAACTTTCTCGCGGCAATACTTATTACTTACCGCCGTCAGACAGTGGTTGGTGTTTCTCGCTTGCCTGGTCTCCTCGCCTTTCAGCAACTCGAATTCTTCCGTTAATTCGAGTAGCTCGTCCACGCTGTTGAAATCGCTCCGACGAACATATAAGCGATATTCCACTCTTAAGCCGTCATATATGCGTTCGATGTGGTCTTCATCGCGAAGCTTCGGGTGCTGGCGGATAAGCGTTTGGATGGCCAGCACATAATCTTTTGCTTTCTCTCGGGGCGATTGCTTGCGCTGATGGATGGTTTCCTCCAGATGTGCGAGGTGTCGTTTCGGTAAAAAGAACCGTTCAGCCTCGTAACGAAAGTCGTCCCACGTGTTGATGGCATTGCGTTTTACTCGAAACCATTGCAGCGCTCTGTCCTGCAGAATTTCCGGCATCGTGGCAAGAAGCTGGTTGTTTGCTATTGAGTAGCATTCTGCTAGCTCTTCGCATCGCTCCAGAAAGTCGTGTAAATTTTCGCGACCGCTGTAGCGTATGTTCCATCGCCGCACGGAGTTTATAACCTCCAAATCCGGCACTCTCGCAGCTGAGGTTATGTCGCCACGTGTTGCTGCCGCTTTGCTGGGGATTCTCACTGTGGTGGTTGGAACGAGTATGGTGGCGTTATCTTCCTCCTTCATTTCCCTCTCCAAAGCTTTTACCAGATCCTCCGTGGATTTATTGTGGCGCTTTGCCCGGATGCAGGCGCTCAGCTCGCTACGGAGATCTGCTACGGTGCGCCCTTCGACAGCGATGTGGTGTCGTCTGCATTCAGTGATTAATCGCTCCTTCTTCAGCCAGTAAATCCAACTGGTCGTGTCTGTCTCAAGCGTAGCAGCCTTATTCGCTGGAGTACTGCGATGTTTATGATTGTGTGGGGGCGCGGCGAACCTGATTCATGAGCGTTGGTGACCGTTTCGTGTTTTTCACTGTCACTCACAAAATCAGGTCCCTGCTCGGGCGCCATTTGTAATGGGGTCTCGTTCATAGCTGAGGTAAGCTCAGCCGCTCCAGGGTCAGCCTTGGGACCCATGAACCCTTAGCAAATAAAAGATTTGATTTTAATAAACGAATTGTCCACGCCCCCCCCTTTCAGTGGACAGCCAGACCAGCGTGATGAAAACGAGCAGGATTGATGAGCCGGCGTTGACGCTTAGTGAAGCTGGCACGGTGATGAAAACGAACGGAATTGATGAGCCAGCGTTAACGCTTAGTGAAGCTGGCACGGTGATGAAAACGAACGGGATTGATGAGCCGGCGTTGACGCTTAGTGAAGCTGGCACGGTGATGAAAACGAACGGGATTGATGAGCCGGCGTTGACGCTTATTGAAGCTGGCACGGTGATGAAAACGAACGGGATTGATGAGCCAGCATTAACGCTTAGTGAAGCTGGCACGATGATGAAAACGAACGGGATTGATGAGCCGGCGTTGACGCTTATTGAAGCTGGCACGGTGATGAAAACGAACGGGATTGATGAGCCAGCATTAACGCTTAGTGAAGCTGGCACGATGATGAAAACGAACGGGATTGATGAGCCGGCGTTGACGCTTATTGAAGCTGGCACGGTGATGAAAACGAACGGGATTGATGAGCCGGCGTTGACGCTTAGTGAAGCTGGCACGGTGATGAAACGAACGGGATTGATGAGCCGGCGTTGACGCTTAGTGAAGCTGGCACGATGATGAAAACGAACGGGATTGACTTCCCTGCGGAGGAGAAGTGATTAAAAATTGTCCAATGGCAGGAGCACTTACTGCACGCGTTGACTTCTCGCTTACAACTCAACTTTGCCACCCTCCTCATTATCGCGTTGGCGTTTTCCTAACGGCGCTTAACGGTGTAGGCAGCGGTACTTATGCCAAGCATTTTCGACGCGGCTACGGCAGTGCCATCGCGAGCATTGGCATCACCCAGCGGTGATGCCTTTTCTGCGCGAGGCCTGCGCATTTCCCCCAACTACCGGGCAGGGCCATCGCGAGCACTGGCATCACCCAGCGGTGATGCCTTTTCTGCGCGAGGCCTGCGCTTTCCTCCCTAACTACTGGGCAGGGCCATCGCGAGCACTGGCATCACCCAGCGGTGATGCCTTTTCTGCGCGAGGCCTGCGCATTTCCCCCAACTACCGGGCAGGGCCATCGCGAGCACTGGCATCACCCAGCGGTGATGCCTTTTCTGCGCGAGGCCTGCGCATTTCCCCAACTACTGGGCAGGGCCATCGCGAGCACTGGCATCACCCAGCGGTGATGCCTTTTCTGCGCGAGGCCTGCGCTTTCCTCCCTAACTACTGGGCAGGGCCATCGCGAGCACTGGCATCACCCAGCGGTGATGCCTTTTCTGCGCGAGGCCTGCGCTTTCCCCCTTCTATTGTATAGGGCAGTCATCGCGAGCACTGGCATGATGCCTTTTCTACGCGATGTTCTACCCTACTACTACTACTACCTACTGTTATATGACTTACCGCTGCCTACTGCTGTTCCCGGTGACCGTCCGATTCGGCGAACTGGAGCAAATGAGCGCACTCAGTGCGAAGTGCTTGCTTATATAGCAAGCACAGCGCAGCTTTCGTCGCGGTAGCGAGGTGAGTATGCGTATGGTGTATGGTGCAGGTACATGGTGGAAAGCTCTAGCGGGGTTCAGCATCGTTGTGTGCGTATGGTGCGGGTACATGGTGTACTGTGGGGCGAAGCTGACGTAACTTATTGGAAGGTGGCAAAAGCCACGTTACAATTTTATAATAGATCGATTTTGAAAGTTAAAATGTAATAGTAAAATTTAATAATATAAATCATTTATTATGATATAAAGGTTTGTTATTAGTATTAGTAATATTTGTTGTTACAGCCTAGTATAAAAATGGGTGAATCATCGAATACTGATAATATAAGTAATGATTGCCTCATTTGTGACAAAATCGGATGTAGTTGCGAATAAATCTCTGAACTAGGAGATATTATAAAAGTCACTAGAGGAATATCAACACTGAAAGCTGCTTCTGCGGAAAGAGCGGATGGACTTTCTCAGTATTTAAATGCTCGCGATTTTGTCTACGTGCATTCAGTATGCAGACAAAAATATATCAATAAAGGGCGGATTAAGTCTTATTTAAAAAAACACCACACCAGCATGCTCTCCAACTAAAAAAAACTTTGAGCGGCTACTTCAATTGATTTTGATTGGAAAAATAGGTGATTTTTATGTGAAGAAAGAAGCGGATGAAATGAAGGAAAAAAGAAAATCCAAATCGTTAAGACAACAAATCAGCTACGTAACTACTTCTGATTTCAAGAAAACGATATTAAATTTGATAAGTGAAGAAAACGATGACTGAACAGTTTTCACTGGCAGAATTAAAAAGTATTGTAACAATTGACCATATTCCTGACGATAAAACAATAAAAAGGAGGTTAACGAATCATTATGAGGATAATGTTGTATTCTCCAGTAAATTTGGATCCAATATAATAATATGTTTTAAAAAACAACAATATGAAATATTGTCCGATAACTGGTACAGTCAGAGGTCAAAAGATAGTGAAGAAGAAGAATACCGTATTTTGAAAGCTGCTGGTGAAATTTTACGACGACACATCCGGACGCATTTTTATGATAATAAAATGTATCCGGCTAGTGATAGAATGTTTAACAACGTTCATGAGACAATACCAAAATCTCTATCATTTTTTATCACAAATAATTCTAAATGACAAAAAAGGTAAACCCGAATTTATGAATCATGAAACGAAATGCACCTCAATAGCTCATGCAATTGTATCTTAAATAATCTCAAATTTAACCTCCACAGTTTTTTCAAAATTACACATTCTCTGGATGTATCTCAAATTCAAAACTAATGATGACTTCCCGTAATGGAACGGATTTATGAATCTGTTAAAAGTGCACATGGTTTTGATACTTTGTCAATAATATTCTTACCATTCATTAATGCATCTCCAAGTGATTATAATACCTGTATATTGCAAAACAGGATGTGGAGCATCTTGTGGGTGCAGGAAAAGTGGATTAAACTGCACTGCAGCTTGCTTAGAATGCAATGGTGAAAGCTGTACTAATCCTTTACCTACAGTCTACCTTAACGAGAACGACGACGACAATAATGAACAATAATATATATAGTTATTGATAAATTTTTGTTGTAAATCATTATTTTTTGCAAAAATCTAATAAATTAACATTAAAGTTACTTTGCAAACATAATTCATTACATATAAAATTAAAAACTTTGCTGTAAATATTTTTTCCTTTTCGTCTCACATTTTTCCGTAAATGGTAGTTAAAATTGTTGTAATCGAGATCGGCCATTTTTTTTTTTTTTTAACTTTTTTACTTGAGGTTTTAATAATGTAGTCAAACACTTGTTATACGGATTCATTGACTGTCCCTGGGGTCCGAGATTTTACTATTTTTATGCCTTACGGCGCTCCACTATATAACTATTAGTATTTATCATAAATAAATTTTGTGTGTTAATAAAGCATTGCTTTTTGGGGAGATGCGAGACATCTGATGGCCTTTTTTTAAACAGTTTAGACATAGTAAAAGTTTCTTAACTTCTTTCTGACGAATATTAGGCGAAAGATTCAAAAACCGTTGGCAATTATAAATCAAATGTTCAACATTTCCACAAAATGCACAAATACCCAGTAAGCTATTTGAAGCAACAAAGGATTTTCTTTGGTGTGTACTCACGGTTTTTCCGGTTTTACCAAATGTTTCAGCTTGTGTTTGCAATGCATGCTCCACATTCTCGAGGGTACGACATCGATGTTCTAAAAATGCAGCTAATGATTCCCACGATGGTAACTCACTTATTGACCAACTTTCTTCCCATTTTGCTTGAGTTTGAGTTAAAAATTGTACCAGTATGCAGTCTCTTATTTGTTCTTTGGAACCAAGTGACTGCAAAGCACATATATGCGAGTTGACCTTGTCCAACAACGCTCGCAGCTTGCCGACAGTACCATCTGCTTTGTCCATCCCGCAAATCTCCCTGATATGTGCCTGAAAAATAAGACGTTTATTATCAAATCTTTTAATGAGGAGATCTAATGCGATTTTATAATTAGCCTCATTTATTTCCAACGATCGTATGGTGTCAAGAGCAGCACCACTCAAGCAGGAACGCAAATGTTGCAATTTGTCCACATCGCTTAGGTCACTGTCCTTATCGATGACTGATGTGAACATCGAATAGAATTTTGTCCATTCTATGTAGGATCCACTGAGTTTAGGCAACGTTAATTGAGGCAAACGAGAACAATTAGTATTGACTATAATAGGATGGAATTCATTGCTGTTCATCTTGAATGTGGAACAATGTTGAGAAGCGCTACGCTTTCCAATTTCACTTGTAAAGTAGCCTTCAACTGAACCAAATTCGTATCAAATTGGATAGGTAAATCACCTCCAATAGATCAAAGTCATGCTCCTCTAAACTTGTGTGTGCAGCAAAGAAGCTTGATTTCAGTTCGTTAACTGAATCAATTATTGCCGATAAAGCATATTCGTCCATGCTTTGCAACCGCTCCGAGTCCATATCAGCACTTATGCATTCAAGGCGTTTATACATGGCCTGTGTCCTCAACTTCAAAAAATGTCACCCTGCCCATTGGCGAATGCTGACTTATGGGACTCTCATTTGCAGGAATGTCTCCAGCTGGAGTACCACCGATTGATTGGTTTAACGACATATCAAAAAAATGTAACCTATTAAAAATTTAACGAGGTTAGGTGATCAGCGCGAACTAATAGTTTGATAGTTAATGTTAAGTATAACTACATCACCAATAAACACACACAGCGATCACGTCGGGGTCACCAAAATGTTGAGCTACCAAACTTTTTTGATAGCTTCGAATCGCGATATAAACAACGACGATATATAATTACAAAATATTTATTAATATAAATATATATAAAACAACGAATATTAAGTTACGTGGCTGGTGGTTTACCAGGTGAATTGCGAATATAAGAAAAACGAACTACAAACTAATGCGTGCGTAGGTATCGAATGTAAAAAGCGAAGTAAAACTGGGATGATAGGCTTAGGCAAAGCTAACCTTAATTGTTCTCACATGTATGTATGTATAAAAACATTAAAGGATAAAGGGAAATGAAGAATTAGAATAACGAGTAATGCTGTGGTGGATATGCAAAATTAGAGTTACCAGATAACAATTAATATTAAATATTTACAATGTTTTCTCACTACAGTTGGCGGAATATATGTGCGCGTATAAATTTAGTAAACTTAAGTATAAATAATAACTTAAGATTAATGGTAGTTCCATTGTGAAAGGAGCTGCTCCGAACAATAATAATAAATAAATAATTAAAAATCTAATTCAATTACTAAAACTTACGGAAAAGTTTTCTCCATTTATACACATTTTCGAAATTTAATAACGAAGTGTTTTATAAAATGACTAGAGGATCCGTCCACGCTTTATTGTGGCTGACAATAGTAATACTTTTACTACCATCTTTATGATTTCTATTACTTAGTTACAATATTAGTGGAGTGCCGTAAGGTTTATACCTCGGAATCCAGGGCCAGTCAATGAATCTTTACAAACTTTGGAAATATGTTTTTAATAGTATATAGAAAAATGATAAAAAAATATTTTGTGCGATCTCAATTTTTTAATTATTATTATAAATAAGTATTACTTTTTGGAGTTTTCTTTGATTTATAATAGTTTAAAATTATATTTTAAAAAGAAGAGCTATTACAAACTTGATCTTAGTTCTTAAGGCACTGCAGGTATAAAAATGAAGGTCGGGGAGGAGAATAGAGGGGACAACAGAAGGTGTTGAGTGTTGTTAATGTGTACCCTAATAGTACGCGTTGCAACGTGCTAGGCTTAATACGTAGCTGTTGTTGTTCGCTCCAAAAACGTTCCTTGTTTATTAATCAATATATTATATATATTATTGTGCAGTGAGCGTGATAAAAATTAATAACTGATCATTACTGAGTTTTACAAAGTTTGAAAGTAGTGACATAGATATTAAATATTTTTTTTTATTTATATTACATGCTTTTCAAAACAATAGTGAATACTCAATCGTATATTTTATAATAGATCGATTTTGAAAGTTAAAATGTAATAGTAAAATTTAATAATATAAATCATTTATTATGATATAAAGGTTTGTTATTAGTATTAGTAATATTTGTTGTTACAGCCTAGTATAAAAATGGGTGAATCATCGAATACTGATAATATAAGTAATGATTGCCTCATTTGTGACAAAATCGGATGTAGTTGCGAATAAATCTCTGAACTAGGAGATATTATAAAAGTCACTAGAGGAATATCAACACTGAAAGCTGCTTCTGCGGAAAGAGCGGATGGACTTTCTCAGTATTTAAATGCTCGCGATTTTGTCTACGTGCATTCAGTATGCAGACAAAAATATATCAATAAAGGGCGGATTAAGTCTTATTTAAAAAACACCACACCAGCATGCTCTCCAACTAAAAAAAACTTTGAGCGGCTACTTCAATTGATTTTGATTGGAAAAATAGGTGATTTTTATGTGAAGAAAGAAGCGGATGAAATGAAGGAAAAAAGAAAATCCAAATCGTTAAGACAACAAATCAGCTACGTAACTACTTCTGATTTCAAGAAAACGATATTAAATTTGATAAGTGAAGAAAACGATGACTGAACAGTTTTCACTGGCAGAATTAAAAAGTATTGTAACAATTGACCATATTCCTGACGATAAAACAATAAAAAGGAGGTTAACGAATCATTATGAGGATAATGTTGTATTCTCCAGTAAATTTGGATCCAATATAATAATATGTTTTAAAAAACAACAATATGAAATATTGTCCGATAACTGGTACAGTCAGAGGTCAAAAGATAGTGAAGAAGAAGAATACCGTATTTTGAAAGCTGCTGGTGAAATTTTACGACGACACATCCGGACGCATTTTTATGATAATAAAATGTATCCGGCTAGTGATAGAATGTTTAACAACGTTCATGAGACAATACCAAAATCTCTATCATTTTTTATCCCAAATAATTCTAAATGACAAAAAAGGTAAACCCGAATTTATGAATCATGAAACGAAATGCACCTCAATAGCTCATGCAATTGTATCTTAAATAATCTCAAATTTAACCTCCACAGTTTTTTCAAAATTACACATTCTCTGGATGTATCTCAAATTCAAAACTAATGATGACTTCCCGTAATGGAACGGATTTATGAATCTGTTAAAAGTGCACATGGTTTTGATACTTTGTCAATAATATTCTTACCATTCATTAATGCATCTCCAAGTGATTATAATACCTGTATATTGCAAAACAGGATGTGGAGCATCTTGTGGGTGCAGGAAAAGTGGATTAAACTGCACTGCAGCTTGCTTAGAATGCAATGGTGAAAGCTGTACTAATCCTTTACCTACAGTCTACCTTAACGAGAACGACGACGACAATAATGAACAATAATATATATAGTTATTGATAAATTTTTGTTGTAAATCATTATTTTTTGCAAAAATCTAATAAATTAACATTAAAGTTACTTTGCAAACATAATTCATTACATATAAAATTAAAAACTTTGCTGTAAATATTTTTTCCTTTTCGTCTCACATTTTTCCGTAAATGGTAGTTAAAAATTGTTGTAATCGAGATCGGCCATTTTTTTTTTTTTTAACTTTTTTACTTGAGGTTTTAATAATGTAGTCAAACACTTGTTATACGGATTCATTGACTGTCCCTGGGGTCCGAGATTTTACTATTTTTATGCCTTACGGCGCTCCACTATATAACTATTAGTATTTATCATAAATAAATTTTGTGTGTTAATAAAGCATTGCTTTTTGGGGGAAAATACTGTTGTATTTATGCTCTGCACCAGGGAAACCAACCGCTGAAAAGAAGTTTGCTAAGTTGGAAAGAAACGAAATGAGCACCAAGGAAATGGCGCTCTTAAAACGAGAAAGCTATGCAAAGTGAGTGCCTCACAAGTTCATAATCGAACAAAAACACCGAAATGCTGATTCTGAGAAGTATTTGAATGCTCTTTAATCGTAATAAAAACAAATTTTTGCGTCGATGTGTGACTGTTGAAACATGGCTTCATCATTTCACTCTGGAGTCCAATCGACTATCATTCTAGCGGATTGCAAGTGATGAACCGGTTCTCAAGCGTGAAAAGACGAAAATAATTCGGCTGGCGTTCATCGACCTATTACTGAGCCAGTTATAATCCATTTTACTGCGTATTTGGTTGCAGTTCTTTTCTACTATTCCAAATATTTAGCAATTGTATTATTGTTAAGGAAGAATCAGTTTGAACTTGTACGGATATACTTCATCGTTTCCGTTTAAATATTCCTCGTTAGAGAGCTGTAATAATAAACGTGTCAGATCGCTGCTAAATTCAAAGTGTTAGAACCGCGGCCTTCGATGCGCTATTTATAGGCACGCTACCTCGGCCGCCCTGTATCGCCGCAAATACTACGTCATGCAATTTTTATATCTGTAACATCTGCTAAAATATTTGTTATATCATGTGCAGTAAAGGGCCTCAGAACTACATATATTAAAATGATTTATTTAAGGTATTTAATTGAATAAATAATAATGCTGTATTGATTAAAATTGCTTCAAAAATTAGCCATTATTTGTCGTAAAAAGTAAATGACAGAAAAATGTTATTGTGGGATATCCATAAGAGCTAGACATATACCAACGCGGAGTTTCAGTAGACCTTTTCAATGTTTACAATACTTAGTATATTGTTTTAATAAATCGTATAGGGTTCCACCTACGTTTTCAATGTAAGCGAAAAAACATGTAATTATTTCCGACATCACATTAGAAACCTCAAAAATAACAGTATTTCTCCACTATTTAATAGATGTTATTGTACTTCACCTTCTTCTTTAATCAATATATCTATTAAAAGAACCGCATCGAAATAAAAATTTCAAAGATTTAAGTATACAAAGGGACAGAACTTTTGTCTTATACTATGTATTGATGAATATTCGCAAAAATAATCAGCGACGTGTATTTAGTGAGATTAACTTGCTCTTGTTAAATTTTCCAATTCGTTAAATGGCACAACAACAATGCAAATGCAAGAAAATTATGTTATGCACCAAAACCCATGTATTTTTCCTCTTTGCACATAGCAAAATAATTGCAACTTCCTTCCAGCTGTCCATATTATATATTCACCTATACATTTCGCTCATATTTCTGTTTCTGCAATAGGGTGTTCTCGTGGTTTGCATTTTTATACTTACCTAACGGTTGCTTAGACGGGACAAGAACTGAGGCGATTAGGTCCTTTTGGCATTTTTTTACAGTGGCCATATAAAGGCGTCGCCGAATACTGTCATTCACCCCGGTAGATGAAGGTCTAGCCACAATCCGCATCAAAGTGATGTTCTTCAACATATCATCCATGCCCGGACGAAAGAGAAGAATGAGAGTTGGCCTCGCTACGAAGTAAAAATCGTGCTTGGCGACTTTAACGCCAGGGTGGGCAAGGAAGGTATCTTTGGCACAACTGTCGGTAAATTCTGCCTACACGAGGAAACATCCACAAATGGGAAACACAGAAATAGAGATAGGCCGAAATGCGTGAGTATGAAGAGCTTGCCAAGCCGGCCTACTGGGGTAATGGTCGAAAATTCTACGAAAAGATGTGGCGTTTAACAGAAGGTTTCAAGACCGGAGAATGCTCTTTTAGAACTCCCAGAGGTGATCCGATGCTCACAGAGTAAAATTATATAGAAATCACTTCTCCAGCCTGCTGAATGGCAATGAAAATATAGCGCCAAGAGAAGGCAAACCCGATTCCCCAATCGATGACGATGTAGCAGACGTTCCATTGCCCGACCGTGAAGAAGTTCGAATAGCAATTGCCCGCCTGAAGAACAACAAAGCGGCGAGGGCCGACATATTGCCGGCCGAGCTGTTTAAACACGGTGGCGAAGAACTGATAAGGAGCATGGAACAGCTTTTTTTATAGAATATGGTCGGACGAAAGCATGCCCAAAGTTTGGAAATTAAGTACGCTCTGCCCAAATCACAAAAAGGGAGACCCAACAATCGGCCCCAACTATCATGGGATAAGCCTCCTCAACATCACGTATAAGGTTCTATCGAGCGTATTGTAAGAAAGATAAATGCCCACCGTCAACAAACAGATTGGGCCTTATCAGTGTGGCTTTAGACCTGGCAAATCAACAACTGACCAGATATTCACCATGCGCCAAATCTTGGAAAATACCCGTGAAAAGAAAATCGATACGCACCACCTCTTCGTCGATTTCAAAGCTGCTTTAAACAGCACGAAAAGAGCTCCGTTAGGACAAGGCGACCTTTCGTGTGACTTTTCAACCTTCTTCTGGAGAATCTAATTCGAGCTGCAGAACTAAACAGAGAAGGTACCATCTTCTGTAAGAATTTACAGTTGCTGCGCCATTAGTTTTGCTTTCTACGGAATGGATAAAAAAACGAAGCGTATGGGGACTAGTGGTGACCGGGACCAAGACGAAATATCTCCTGTCATTAAACAAACAATCGTCGCACTCGCGACTAGCACCCACGTCATTGTTGAGAGTCATCACTGAAGAAGGACCTGGCTCTTGGAATTAGCAATTGGCGCCACCTTGCGAAAAGAAAAAACGACTGGTGCGCTGTTGGGAACTCGGCTATAACCGCATAAGCGGCTTCTACGCCAAAGTTTCCAATTGGACTATAACTGTTCATGCCTCTAGATACGGAATATGTGGACCCCAGTTACCAATGCGAAAATTTTACAAAAAGAATATCGATAAATCTGTGAGATTTGTTATTTCTTCGCTAGAGACATTTTTCCATCAGTGTAAAACTTTCATCAGTGTAAATCGAAATTTCAAAATTTCCAAAACGGAAGCGAGCGAACAATTGTTGTACTGCACGAACGGATGGCATAATGCTATTCCTTTCTCTGCTTCCAATATAGCATATATAATGATTTTCGACCTTCCACCTGATTTTAAACCGTTGATGTTGCTCGTAATATTTAATGAAGTTAAATGGAAAAGTTGGAAACTATGTGATTTGCCACTTTGAAGTTGGTCTAGACTTTTGTCAACATTTTATGTTATTAATAAAAAAAGAATTTCGATCCTCTGGCTGACGTTTTCCACATCAACTCGTTATATTAAATTTAGCAACTTCAGTAAAGTTTATACATAAGTCTCATCTAAGGATGATTTTAATATAATTTTCGTTGAAGTAGATAAAATTTATTAATAAACTAAGTGATTACATAACCTTCTATATAAACTAATAAGACGTCAAATTTGTTTGTTATTCATTCACGATTTCTTTGATTAATGAATGTTGAAATCTTTTTCTTTGGCGAGAGTGTTGCAGTTGAGATCTGCCAGCTTTATGCGTGAAACCTTTTGCCAATGCTTGCTATTCATATGGTAGGACTATAATTTCTTCTTTGATTCTCATATCCGTTTGGGGGTGAAATTTGGGTGGTGCTTCTGGACAATTTTCGGGATTTGCTATTGCAACAGAACCCTTTTTATGTATACGCTGCATGAGAGTGAGCTGAAAAAACTTGTTATATGTAACATTGAATGATGTCGTTTATGACAATAAACGCTATTGAATTTTCTTTCGCAATATTTAAGCGTATGCCCATGTGACAAACAGTGGGTATAAAGTCTTTTTGTTTTTACTAAATTGTTTCGATCGGTAATATTTAATGTTTTGAATCTCTCGAGAGATTTGAGATTATGCCCTCCTGTAAATATGTAGCTCGGATGATGTTTATTTGTTCTGTTTGGATGTGAATGTTTGTTTTTTGAAAAAGTTTTAGTTGGTAATTTCTATGTTTCGTTCTGACTAGTTTTTTTGCAATTTCGCATTGGGTAGTCAGAAGATCTTTCATGGGTTGCCAGGTTGGACATTTTTCCGAAAAACGAGCGATGACTTCCCAGCTTTCGATGGGAAAATTTTTTGTCCATGGAACCGATAACATAGTTGTCAAGATTTTATTTTTTGATTTCTAATACCGATTTAGAATTGTCTTGAATCGGATGAAAGATCGAGTGCAGTATCGTATTAAACAGTAACTCTCAGCCATGAATTTAGTGAAGGAAATAAATGTCTTTACCCATTTTTTTGAGCGTGTAGCTTCTGCAGGTGAACATGGACTTTTATTATCTGAAACTATCTTTGGTACTTAAAGCAACTGAGTTGTTTTAGATTCTTTTGTCTCTGATCTTATATGTTTTTTACACGTTCCAATTAGGGTGGATATCGGTCCATAAAACGTAGACATTTAGCGCCGAGACATCGGCTAAATTCACTAAATTCATTGCATATTCGAAAAAAAGCTAGGGCCCAACGAGTAGTTTTTCTTTTGCACGTATATGTTTCTACTAGTTGATCAAATGTGTCTACTCCGGATTTTATAGAATTATAAAAATCGATTATTTCCAACAATTTCTATGAATGGTTTTCAATAATGTTTTTGTTATGATGCAAAGTGTTCAATAAAAGAACCATTTTATACTTTTTAAGTTGTCCATCGAAGAAAATACGACTGCTTAGTTCTGGTAATCGTCTTAACTCTTGACTAGTGCCACAATCCGGCCAAAAGTGCTAATTATTTCTCACAATGCCCACCAATTGATTATATTAGGTTGTCAAAAAAGTCTTGCAGTATTTTCGCTAGTTGGCGCTGAAAGCGCATAGTTTTAGTTTTATTCGTCGCATGCTATACCTTTTTGGAAAGCTCATTTTTCACGCGCTAACACATGTTTGATTGATTGTCGTTTCTTTTAAGTCGTTCGTGAGTTATATCGTCGCAAACATGGAGCAAAATAAAGAGAAAATACGGCATATTTTACAGTACTACTATGATAAAGGCAAAAATGCATCTCAAGCCGCGGTCTTGCGGTATTTTTATTGAATCAATTCGTGTGGCACCCATACATCGAGCTTCTTAGTGACTCCAAGCTTCTTCAAATGGTTTATAACGGTTTGATGACTACTATGCCGGTCTCTTTCGACCAATTCAGCGATTTTATCGCAATTTTCGATGACAGGCCTTCCGGAGCGTGGCGCATCTTCGACCACCTCTACACCAGAACGAAAACGTTGAAATCATCGTTGTGCGGTGGAAATAGAAACTGTATCGGGTCCATAAACTGCACAAATTTTATTGGCGGCAATCTTGCTTCACAGCAAAAAGCGGGCCCTGGACGCAGGTGCGCAGATGTAAATCTCTCAATGGGAAAAATGGAACGCCACCTTGAAGTAATGCAAAAGCGGTCCCAGGGTGGGCGACGGTTTCTTAGAGGGAGGGTTTTTAGTAACCTGCAAGTGGCACATAGCACCGATGATACGGAAGGTATTTTCCATTGGAAAAATGTTATTTTGAAAATGTACTTTATTTTTATAATATAACACAACCGTCTTAATACCCGATCTTCTAAATTTTATATTACCGAAATCAAAATGCCGTCGGCATATGTGCATATGGGATATGTTGCCTCTTCGAAATCTTCATAGAAATGAAAACTGCGCTGTCAAACTGCTAAGGTGACAGCTTCTAGCTTTCGATGTATGGCAAACTAGATACTATTATATATCTAGTAAGCAATGAGCAATGTGGAATCTCCACAGGCGATGGGCACGGCAATGCAGGTAGCATTCTATAAATTCTATCCTATCGGGATGCACCGTAAAGACGCCAAGCGGATTGTGGCTAGACGTTCCTCCACCGGAGTGAATGACAGTAATCGGCCACTGTAGTAAGGACTACAAGGACTTACTCGCCTCAGTCCTTGTCCCGTCCATCGCATTTCTTGGACGGCGATGATGTCAGCCTTCACTCTAATGTGGACATCAACCAGCTGGGCAACGGCACCTTAACAATTAAGGGACCGGACATTCCAGGTGCATGCCCTTAAATTGTAATCCGACTTTCGTTTTCCATGGTCGTTATAGGAAGTCTCTCATACGAGGCTGTTTACGCTTTTTCATTGGTAGTGTTTATTACGTGGCGGGTCCCAAACACAGCGCGCTCGCCTTTAAACGGATGTTGCTTGGCTACCCAGATGATACTTGGTTTAAGATCGGAAGTCGTGAGCTGCTTGAGCCATATGTAAAATAATCGTTTTGGGCCACTTCCAAGTGAACGGCCCTCAGAGAACTTTCCACACTTTAGTGAACTTTTGCATATGGCTCCATCTAATGTACTGCAAAAATAATCGTCGGATTTATGCAAAATGCCAAATTGATACCTTATTGGAACTACTATAGTATAGATTAAATTAAATCTATATGTGTATATATAAAAATGAATCATCAAAATGTATGTACGCTCATTACTTCCATACGACTGAACCAAATTTGATAACTCTTTTTTTAAGATGTTCGTTGAGGTTCAGGGATGGTTTCTGCGGAGAAAAAAAAATCGCATAATTGCAGTCCTTTTCTTTTCCTCATACAAACGAATGAATGTGTGTTCGTTAGTAACGCTAAGAGAACGGCTGAACCAATATTGATGAAATTTTAAGAGATTGTTCGTTGTGGATCAAGGCAGTTTTAGAAATAAAAAACCTGTATGCTTTTCGTGAGGAAAAGTCAGAAAATTGGAAAATTCCAAAAAGTTAATTTTTTCCATATGTACAAATTTTTTTTTAAATTTTTTTTTTTTGTTTTTCAATTATTTGAATCGTTAAAATTTGTCGTTTGCTTCAAAAATTTTTGAAAATCATTCAGTGAAAACGTTATGTGTGTTGCACACAAAGTGATCAATTACAGATTGAAATTTGTTACGATGCCACGAAGAGGTCGCGTTAATATCGGTTGGCGTTCTTTTTGGCATCAACATACATTAGCAGCCCAAGGCACATGACCGAGTACTCCCAGGATGCGATGACATACGTGCGGTATTATGGATCGCGGTCAATCAGCGAGCGATCGTCCCGATGTTACAGCAAGACTTTTCTTTCTTTATCTTGAAGCAACGTATATATGGCGCTGTTAGATGCTAGATGTACTCTGTTGAGTGGCAAAAGAGAGGTTTGCCGCACGCACAGATTCTTCTTTGGATGGTGGATGATGGTTACACCAGATCAAATCGATGAAATCATTCAGTCACGCGGAAATTCCTGATGCAGAGAAAGGTGCAGTACTATACGAAGTGATGAAAACCAATATGGTTCATGGACCTTGCGGACACCACAATCCCACTTCGGTTTGTATGTCTGACAATAAATGCACGAAACATTATCAACGTTTCTTTCGGAAATACAAACTAGAAATGAGGGATATCCACTCTATCGGCGTCGCTCACCAGACGAACATTCAGCATTCAATTTAGAAGAGTGAATATCGAAGTTGACAACACATGGATCATACTATATTTACCATTATTGTCTAATTCATATTCAAAACTCATATCAGTGTTTAGTATTGCAGTTTGGTGTAATCGATACCATAGGAAGCAACATAGGGGTTATTGGACTTGAATGATACGGTTGATACATAAACTGCAATAAAGCGCTTTGTAGGACATTTACTTCTGCAATTCATGAACGTTTTCCGGCTGTTGTGCGTCTCACAGTTAATTTAGAAAAGGCCAAAATCTGTACTTCAACCCAGAGAATACAGTACAGCCAGTGGAAACACTGCCAGCAACAAATTGGCATTTACGAGTTTTTGCTCAACTTTCGTCAGAGATCCGTTTGCGAGGACATTCGGAAATACCTTGATATTATACATGGAATGCATCGTTGAAGAAATAATTACGCAGAAAGCAAGGCCAATCAGTAGATGGGTCTCCAGGTGTGTTATCAACGAATTTACACAATCCACCCGCAAAACGACGATTGTTTCTACCTTCGGTTGCTATTGATAAATGTTCGCGGTTAAACTTCATTTGAGTACTGTGAATGGTACGGTGTGTGCAACTTTTTGAGAAGCAAGCCAGCAAATACAATTGCTGGAAAATGATAATCACTGGAATGCAAACGAAGTTCGCATGCTTCTCGCGATAATCATTTCGACATATCAGCCTTCAAATCCGCGTCTATTATGCGATACGAACAAAAATGAAATTGCCGAAGACATTTTACATCGTCTTCGCTAAAAATTCTAAATGGATCAATTCCGGTTGATACTTCTGGTGGTTTGATATCAATTCCATCTGCCGTTTATCAGTTCACAAATTATCGTAACTACGATTCCTTAAGTGTACGCGCAATGTTAGCTGCCAAAGGGGGGAGAATGCTTGATTCTACGAGTTCCTTTGAGTTCTAACGATTTCCCATTTCAGTTCAAACGTATTCCGTTTCCAGTGAAAATTGCATTTGAGATGACAATCAACAGGACCTAAAGATAGTCGCATAATGTGAGGCATAAATTTGGATATGCTATGTTTTTCACACGGCCGTGGCGTGCTCACGAGTTGGACAACCATCTTTTCTGTACACCGGAACAGAAACCAAAAAATGTTGTTTATCAAGATGTGTTGCATTGAAAAAAAAAAATTAAATGATAAATTTAACTTTCTTTTCATTTCAAAACACATATTTTCACGCAGGACAACGGCTGCGGGGTCAGCTAGTTAGAAAATAAAAAATATAATTTTTTCCTTGCTCTCTTTTATTTCGAGGACATTTTATAAGCCTCTCTAACTTTCAAATGGTTTTGTCTATAACTGAATGTTTTTTGTTTTTAATTTTTAATATTTTTGATAAATAACATGTCATTAACTTTTTTCTAAATAAAAAAATTCGATACTGCAAGAAGTACGGCTATACAATGTTGCTAAATATGCGCAACATTTGAAAAGTTTGAATGATAAGTTGTGCGTCGCCGCAGGTGTACATATCGTGATCTACTCAATTGCATATTTTCTCTATTTCGTTGTTTCTGTAGGAGATACGTACATTATATGTATTAGAGAGCGGAGATATGCGCACTTTTTAAAAAAATTATACCCACATGTGTCCTTAGTTAATGCGATGTTTTTTTTTTTTATACTTCATAAAAGACAAAAAAAATTTGGTATTTCTTTTACGAATTCCTGCGTATTTATTTTTAAACAGTTTATACAAAAAATGTGGCACAATCTAAACTAACGTGTGGGCAGCATATGGTCATTCAGTGACTATCAGCTGTTTAAAGATTCCAGTGGCAGTTTTGCTCCTATTTCCCCAATTAATTGTGTTAAATAAAGATATTTTGTAAAATGCAACGAAACCGAGCATCGATGAATATTTTGACTGTATATTTCCATTTTATTTCAATGAACTATTATTTGATTCTGCGGACTTGTCGTTGACAGAAAGTTGTACTTGGACCTGAATAGTAAATACATTGCTAGTGCCGAAGGAGAAAGTATTGCTGAAGCTGATGCAAGTAACATTCCCGTGTAATTTTCAAAGGCCAAGGTTAGTAGAACCGATTGCGCCAAATAGGACTAGAGCCAGAACAGAAAAGATAATTCGTTGACACCCCGGGGTTATAGTATATGCGGTGCACCGAGTATCAAATATAAAAAGACCATTTGACCTGTGCTTTACACCGAAACAAAAAACATTTTAGAGTTCACCAACATCAAGGGCGGTAGAAAAAATTGAAGATAAGTATTAGGTTGTCAAAAAAGTCTTGCGGTATTTGCGCTAGTTGGCGCTGAAAGCGCGTAGTTCTAGTTTTATTCGTCGCATGGGGTCATGCTACACCTTTTTGGAAAGCTCATTTTACGCGGTAACACGTGTTTGATTGATTGTCGTTTCCTTTACGTCGTTCGTGAGTTATAGCCTCGCAAACATGGAGCAAAATAAAGAGAAAATACGGCATATTTTACAGTACTACTATGATAAAGGCAAAAATGCATCTCAAGCCGCGGTCTTGCGGTATTTTTATTGAATCAATTCGTGTGGCACCCATACATCGAGCTTCTTAGTGACTCCAAGCTTCTTCAAATGGTTTATAACGGTTTGATGACTACTATGCCGGTCTCTTTCGACCAATTTAGCGATTTTAACGCAATTTTCGACGACAGGCCTTCCGGAGCGTGGCGCATCTTCGACCACCTCTACACCAGAACGAAAACGTTGAAACCATCGTTGTGCGGTGGAAATGGAAACTGTATCGGGTCCATAAACTGCACAAATTTTATTGGCGGCTTGAGAAGCATTTTTGCCTTTATCGTAGTAGTACTTTAAAAGATGCCGTATTTTCTCTTTATTTTGCTCCATGTTTGCGAGGCTATAACTCACGAACGACGTAAAGGAAACGACAATCAATCAAACACGTGTTAGCGCGTGAAAAATGAGCTTTCCAAAAAGGTATAGCATGCGACGAATAAAACTAAAACTATGCGCTTTCAGCGCCAACTAGCGAAAATACTGCAAGACTTTTTTGACAAATTATAGATACAATGTGTTCTGTATCTACAAATTCGCATGCAATAAAGGTTAAATAATTGATAGTAGTATCAAGGAAAATCATTCCTAACTTTCTCGAATATGCGAATTTGTTCCTTCAATTCTCGCACTGACTTTGCTTGATATAACATTTTCTTTTTTGTATACCCTTTAAAAAATATATTTATATACTCTTTTCATTTATATGGGCTTTCCTCTCTTTTGTTTTTCATTATTTCTGGATTCGCTTTCAGCATCGGTATCAGCTCATCCCCAAAAACTAAATATTGCAGCAAACGCAATTGGAACTCTTTTTCATTCTTATAACTTTCAACGATAGTCATTGTCTTAAACATTTCAGTGTCTATTTTACAATTGCATTTTTTTCCTTCGCTTAGAATTATACGAACTCCATGAATTCTTTTAAATTTTCGCTTTGAGTTTCTTAAATTAAATGTACACGTGTCTTTCTTAAACACTAAAAGCTATATATACGAGAAATAGTAAGACTTTGTTTATAATTTTAAAATTCTTTATTTATTCTTCAAAAACTATGTTGTCCTGGTCAAAGTAATACCCCTTGACCCGAATACACTTGTGCCAACATTTTTTGAAGTCCTCGAAACAGTTGAAGTCAACTTTTGAAGTAAGCGTTCACATAAAGATTCCCCGGAGCGGTCGTTTAAGGTCGTTGGTCGGTTCTAAAACCAAGAGCTGTCGGCCCATAATTCCGGCCTCTTTTTACTAATAGCTTCGCACAAACGACGCATAACACTCAAATAGTTTTCCTTGTTGACACTTTGGCTGGTCGGAAGGAATTCGGAGTGACAATTAAAGAAAACTGTAACCATAACCTTGATTTTTGACCAGCTTTGACGTGATTTTTTCGGCTTCGACTCATTTTTGCCATGACATTCGGCCAATTGATCATCTGTTTCTGGGTAGACCCCAGACTTATCGCCAGTAATAATACGTTTTATGCCTTCTTGGTAGTAGGAATGCATTATTTCCCAGACGTTAATGCGACCCTGTTTTTCGAAAAAAATTATAGATTTTGGAACCACATAAAAAAGTCCTGGACGTCGTTCTGGGTCAGCGCGTTTTCGACCCTATTTAAGTAATATGCACCTTTTCCAATATTCTGAACATTTCTGTACAAGAAATTTGATTCCGAACACAAAATCGAATGGAAATTCTTTGTTGAACACTATTTTTCATGTACTTCAGAAAGGCAAGCATATACTAAACATTAATTATTCTTTTAATGCGACATTTAGCACAGTCATACCATCCTAGAACAAAAAAAAAATTTTCTACGAATTGGTTTTAAATTAAAAAGTCTTTATTTTTTTCCCAAAGTAGTATATAAGTTAATAAAACGTTTTATAGTTTTTAATAAAAAAATATTTTATTGGAGCTATGCTCCTTTATTGAGTTTCACTTAAGAACTAAACTTTACAATTTATTTTACTTAATTCTAGACCTATGTTTGCCGCTGCGACGGGTACGGAGATTGCTGACGCTGCGCTTCCCACAGGTTGGCACTTCGCTGACGTTGCGCTTCCCATAGGTTGCCACTACAAGTGTCGCGGTATCAGCGATTTAGTGGTGTCATATTATTTTACGAAGTATCATATGATTTTAATGCATCATATGATACTTTTGAATGTATGGGGTGCTAACTAGTCCCCCCTTGAAATTCAAACGTCCTCGTTTGAATCTTTAGGTGTATTAAAAATTTGGTTGAGTCCTTCTATTGCCGGCTGTGAGAGTTTGTTGGGTTCATCTTCTTTTTGTTTGATCAGAAGTTTCTTCCCGAAAATTAGGGCGATGAATATCAAAAGGATGATTAGCGTGATGCTGGTTCCGTGCTTTACTCTGTTTGCTGCTTCCAACAGACTTACTTTTTTTGTATTGTTGAAGTTAAGCTGTTTCAGCATCTCCAGCGAGAGGAATTCTTCTATATTGTGTAGTGCGGATGACGGTTGAAGGATGGCTGGTAGTGGTTTACTTGCTGTTCCTTCTTCGTTATAGAACTTTTTTCCATTGATAGCGATTGTTACGTTGGTATACAGAATTATGAAGGTCCCGTTTAAAAATGTAGGTTCGTTGTTTATTGAAATTTCTCCGTTGTATTTATTTAGAAATATTATTCCTGGTCCCATTTCCTCTATGGTTGGAATATGTTGGTTGTTGATCTCCGTGCAGTTTGGCAAACGACTTTTTAAAAGATTATTTATACAAGTATCATTACTTAAATCTATTACATTATTGCTTAAGCACATTTGTAAGAAATTGTATTTTTTACAATAATTTTCTATTCCATAAATTCCCTTTTCACAGTTTAGAATTGTATTGAAATTGATTTTATTGATTCTCCCGTTATTTTTTACTGCTCTAATATCTAAAGTTTTACAATTTTGGTTATCTACGGTTGGGAGGCTAACAATATAAATTATAATTTTGCCATTGGTTGCAATTTTTATTTCGGAAAATTCGAGTGCTTCGTCTAAATTAACATATGGAATATTGTCATTGTCTATTACTTTTTTCACAATATTTATTTCTTCATTTGATAAGATAAAATAATTTATTATATTGGCTTTTGCCCAATGTATTGCGTATGCAATATTTAGAATTTCTTCCTTAATTATTTCTAATTTATATTTTAGCTGTAAAAATGCTTCAATTTCTAAACTCTTCATTTTGCATGGGTTTAATTATATTATTCGTAATATTTGTTATCTCGCTAATTTTGCCTATTGTAAGTTTGTTGATTAATACCTGATTATTGTTATTTTGTAAAACATTATTTATCTTACTTGAAATTATTTCGTAGTCTTCATGGTCTGGACTTCCTGCAATCCATTTCCATGCGCTACCCAGGAAATTTATTGATCTTTTAATTTTTTGCTCTACTTTTAGATTGTTAAGTTGGGCTCTTATCTGTGTTATTAAGTGGGATATGAAGGGGTAATTAGGGTTTTTGCGGATAGTTTCAATTTTAATAGTCGCTTCTATGTGGTCTAGTGTGTCCGTATATTTTTCTATGTCAATTTCATGTATTATCCTAAATGTTCCTGTTTGTAGTCTAGCCGTTCCCTTTTCTATTGTTATTAATTGGGAGTTTGAGTAGTCGAGGATCTGTACCTCCGCCAGGCATAGCGGTAGTAATATTCTGGAAAAAAATGTCAGTACATATTTAGTTACGTATTCTACCTTTGTGAATTATTTGTCCTTTTTCAGTTAACACGGTACTATTTCTATCTTCCTTAACTATTTCCTTACTGTAGGGTTTACTTAACTTAGTTCCTAGTCTCCTATTTTTCTTAACAAATATTATTTGTCCTGGTAGATATGATTTTATTTCCTTCTTATTTTTGTTATGATATTCGATATCCTTTCTTTGTTTCTCAGCTAATTTTTCTAAGTTGCTTTGTCTAGTTCTTTCTATGTCTTCGGGGGTAAATGTAACATTCCTATGAAAAAATAGGTCTACTGGTCTTTTAAGTGTAGTGGAATGAACTGAATGATTATACTCGGATACTGCTCTTTCTAAAAGTTCTTCAAAATTTCTGTGTCCACTGTTTTCTTTTATGCAGCGCATTATTTCAATTAATGTAGAATGGAATCTTTCCACTTGTCCGTTAGCTTGGCTTTTGTATGGAGGAGTAGTGTAAACTTCTATTCCTAACTCGTCTTTCATCGTAAATTTTAGAGAGGCTGAATTTAAAGATGGCTCATTGTCGATAACTATTAATTTTGGTACTCCGAAGAAAAATATAATATCTCTTAAAGGTTTCCTGACGTCTTCTATTGCTCTGCTATTTAGGCTTTTTGTTACTGCGTATTTTGTAAATTTGTCTAAAGCTGTCATTACTATTTTTCCTTCTGTTAAAAATATATCGATATGAACTGTGTGTCCTGGATATGTTGGTAATGGAGTTTCTGCAATTTTCGTTTGATTGGGATGTCTTTCGTATTTATTTTCTTTACAAACGGTGCAGTTGGCTATTATTCGTTTTATTTTATTTAACATACCGGGAAAATATTTTGTTTCGAGAATTTGTGTTTTATTTTCTGTGGCATTCCTATGTGCTCTTAAATGTTCTTTTAATATGACGTTCTCCTGCTCTTGTTCATCACTAATATCTTCAACTAGTTTTTGGGTATATCGGCTTTTAATGCTACTAAAATGAATAGGATAGATATTTTGCATCATACCCATTATCCTTTCTTCGGTATGAATTCCATTTATGACGGATGGGTTAAGGTATCGTTTCATGTATGAAATCAATGACTGTTCGTTATACTCTGGCTCTGTAATTATATGTCTATGCACTGTTGGAAAAATTATTTTAAATTGATATGAAGATATTTCGTCAATCTTGAAAAAAATTTGGTTTTTGAAAACATTGATTGGAACTTCTGTACAAGGGATTAAATTATGGCTTGAGCTTTCATCGCTATGAATCGTAGGTGTGAGTGAATTTATTTGTATTGGTATCCTTGAAAGTGCGTCTGCAACTACATTTGTTTTACCAGGTTTGTAAGTTAGTTCGTAGTTATACTCTTCTAAAATGGCTTTCCATCGCTTCATTTTACTATTAGTATTCTTATGGCTTAAGACATAGGTAAGAGGTTGATGATCGGTGATAATTTTAACTTTTTTTGAACCGTAGAGGTAATTTCTAAGTGAATTAAGTGACCATATTATACCAAGCATTTCCTTCTCATTGGTGGCATAATGTTCTTCGGTTTTACTTAAAGTTCTCGATATGAAAGTAATTGGTCTACCGTCTTGCGATAGGACGGCACCTAATGCGAAATCTGAGGCATCGGTCGTTAATTCAAAATCTTTATCGAAATTTGGATGCGTTAAAACTATATCCTTGGATACTAAAGTATTTTTTATTTTATTAAATGCTTCTAAAGCCTCGTTGTCTAATTCTATTTCTATCTTTTTCGAGTTCCGTTTGGAGACATGGCCGGCTTCTCCTCTTAACAGTGCTGTTAATGGTTTAGCTATTTTTGCGTAATCCTGGATAAATCGTCGGTAATAACCTGACATACCTAGGAAGGATCTTAATTCTTTGAGAGTTTGTGGAACTGGAAATTTGGCTACTGCTTCTACTTTTTCAGGGTTGATTTTTATCCCATTTGAACTGATTACATATCCTAAAAATTCTACCTCTTCTTTAGCAAATATACATTTGTCTAATTGGATTTTCATGTTAGCATTTTCTAAGGTTTGAAATACTAATTCTATGTTTTTAAAATGTTCTTCTTCGTTTTTGCCAAATATTATTACATCATCGATGTAAACGTAGCATCTTACTCCTATATGTTGACGAAGGATGTCGTCTAGTGCTCTTTGGAATGTGGCCGGAGCATTTTTTAAACCGAAAGGTAAGCGGAGGAATTCATATTTTCCGTTGTTTACGGAAAATGCTGTTTTTTCAATGTCTGACTCGCGAAGTGGAATCTGGTGGAACCCACTTTTTAAATCAATAACAGTAAATAGTTTATTGTTTCCCAGATTTGCAAGAACTTCGTTAATTTCTGGTATGGGATATTTATCTGGAATCGTAACTGAATTGAGTTTACGATAATCTACGACCATTCGGAATTTTTTTTCGCCAGAGGCGTCTGCCTTTTTGTTAACTATCCAAATTGGGGAGTTATACGGAGATTTCGATCTCCTTATTATTCCGTTATCTAAGAGTTCTTCAATTTGGCGTTCGATTTCGTATTTTAATGCCATGGGATACGGATATGGTTTGGAATAGACGGGGGTTTCGGTTGTTGTCCGGATTTCACCTTTAACGAGGGTGGTGTAGGTAAGTTTTCATCAGGATCGGAAAAAAGGTTTGGACATTTATCGATAATATTATTAATTTTGTTTTGCTGTTGTAATGAGAGATGTGGAGTATTAATTGCCACATTATTCACCTCGTGAGATATTCGTTGCTTTAACGTTATATTTATACTTTGACAAATTGTCATCAAATTTTTGTCGGTATGAATAATTGCTTTTAATTCTTTAAGTGTGTCGTTGCCTATTATGCCGTGGAACGACCCTAGAGTTGGTAATATAAAAAATTTTATTTTCCCTACTGTTGGTCCGAAAATGTCGACGAAGGTATGGTGAGTAATTTCAATTGTTCCGGCAACTGATTTCACCGTGAAGGGCTTTTCGTTCAGAATTGGATTCCTAATTCTAGTGGATTGGATGTAATTCTTATTGGATCCGGTATCGATAAGAAAATCTATTGTGTCTCCGCGCCTTGTCCTAAATTCGTAATAAGGCAGCGAATACGGCGCTAATCTAAAAAATTAATGGTATCAGGCTCATTTTTTCCTGCATTGTCGTAATTGCTATCGTAGAAATTGTCGTCGTATATCCCGTTGGGGTCTGATTCTACTGCGTTAGTAAAAAAATTTCGTTGTATTTTGCTTGGAGGGTGAGTTAGTTGTGCGGAAATCGGACGTTTCGGTGGTCGATTGTCCTGGAATGTATTGGGCCTATTCTGATAGTTGATTTGTCTTGAACGTATTGATTGGTCTACTTCCATTGGGGTCGGTGGTTTAGGTGGTAAATTCGGTCTGTTATTAAAGGAGGTATTTTCTCTGGTAATGTGAGGGTTGTTCGGGTAATTGTTGAATCTTGGCATGGATCCTTGGTTATTTTGCATATAGTTGGGAGAGTGTTGGGGATATCGGTTTGATTGGCGACCGAATGGATGTTGGTCGAAACTTCGTCTGGGGGAATGGGAATATGTTAATTCGGGATAAAAAGGTCTGTTGTTATTGAAATTATTAAAATTGTTATTTCGGGGAGGTCGTGGTGGTGGTTGAATATTGGGTTTGTGTGAATTGTTCGCGTGGTTCATTCTATATGTCATGTTGTCGAGTTTTTGACATAGATGTAATGCTTGGGGCAAAGTCGTCGGTTCTCTCATGCTGAGAAGACGAGGTAAATCACCATTTAGTCCTCTTATGAATGTGTCGAGAGCTTTGTCCCTATATGAGTTCGTCATAGCCCGTATGGACTCGTCGCTTAGCTCGAGGCATGAAATTTTGTCTAAAATAAGTGAAAGGTGTTGGTAAACTCTTTGATAGAAAGTCGGAATGTCGTCATAGCGTTGGACCAGAGTGGTCATCTGATATTCGAGGGTACCTATGTCCCTTTTATCTGAATAATGCATTATAAGCCATTTCCTAATTTGGCTCCAATCAAGTGGAGTATTATATGATTCTAGTGCGGTGTCGGCATCACCAATTACTTTATGCCTGATCGTATGAAGTATTGCAAAATATTTGGGGGTATTTTTGACTCCCTCGTAGGCTTTAAAAATCCTGTCTACGGTCTTCCTCCAGGAGTTAAATTCTCCTGGTCGTCCTGAGAATTCCCTAAGGCATTTCACCATGTCCGGAATTTTGTCTAGTTCATTTATGTTATTCGCGTTTAGTGTCACGCTATGGTCGGGTTCTGTAAAGTCTGTTACGGTCTGCGTATTCATTCGTTCGAGTACTTCACGGACTATTGTCGTTATTAAGGTTGGGTTAGGGGTGGGAGGGTTTAGAGGATGGGTGGAAGGATTTGGAGGATGGGTGGTTTGCCCATAATCTAGCCTCATTTGATTCAACTGCTCGATTAGCTCTGCGGCTGTATCCGGCATTATAATAATCTTTTCTTTTAAGTTAATTAATTAAAAAAAAAAATTTCCTTTGCAATAGTACTTTCTTTGACAATATTTTACGATAACTTAAGGCTTTTTTTGTCGGATAATTAATTTCTTTCAATTCAAGTTCCGTATTCTTAATAATAAAATTCTTTATAATTTCTTTTTTTTCTTTTCTGTGTCGAATAATTATTTTCTTTCAATTCAAATTCCGTATTCTTTATAATAAAATTCTTTATAATTTCTTTTTTTTTCTTTTCTGTGTCGAATAATTATTTTTTTTCCAATTTAAATTCCGTATTCTTTATAATAGTATTAAAATATAATATTTTATAAATCTTACATTAGGTGTTCCCAGCTTTCCATGGGATGTTGTGCTGCGCTCCGGGGTTGTCCCTTTTCTTTAACAGTACTGAGGTCCTTCGGCGTTTAGAAATCCCACGTTGCGTTGTAGCCACTCGTTAGCACAGTATTATAATTTGCGTTTTCTTTTCCACTTTTAACGTAGCCTTACTTTTTTTTTCAGGCTTTTTTTTCTGTTGTTTTTTTTTTCCACTGTCACTACCGTTCGCGTAGCCTTACTTTTTGATTTTCAGGCTTTCACTACTTCGCTCGCTGGTCCCTGCTCGGGCGCCAGTTAATAAAACGTTTTATAGTTTTTAATAAAAAAATATTTTATTGGAGCTATGCTCCTTTATTGAGTTTCACTTAAGAACTAAACTTTACAATTTATTGTACTTAATTCTAGACCTATGTTTGCCGCTGCGACGGGTACGGAGATTGCTGACGCTGCGCTTCCCACAGGTTGGCACTTCGCTGACGTTGCGCTTCCCATAGGTTGCCACTACACGTGTCGCGGTATCAGCGATTTAGTGGTGTCATATTATTTTACGAAGTATCATATGATTTTAATGCATCATATGATACTTTTGAATGTATGGGGTGCTAACTTATATCTAAGTGCCAGTATTCTACATTTCTACTCAAACCTCTGTCTATTGCCAAAAATTTGTCTTTCACCAAAAAACAGAATTTTTCCTTAAGTACTTTCTGTTGTTATAACTTGTACTTTCACCATCTGAAACTTCAAAGGCTGCGCTGATTAACTGCCCTTGACGGTAGCCGGGTAGCCACTTGTGCACTTAAAAAACTATATCATCGTCACTTTTCTAATCCTTCTTTCCCTTGTTTTCAAAAATTGCGGCTTCAATAAGCGCAAATTCGAGAATGTGCTGACCAATTTGCTGGTACCGTCGCTTGCGCACACCCCTTAAAAAACCCGATGTGACTAAAAAAACTGTTAACTTGAATTTCATTACGCTGCGTATGCCCACTAAGTCACCAAAAGCTGTTAAATTGATTTTCAGTTGGCCTAAACTGACAAACTACCAGCGCACTGGGTATAGCTTACGCGCCAGTCCTCACCAAGGTTTGACTTTTTTCCACTTGGCACAATCTCCCATTTTTTGGACTCCACATAAACTCAAACGTTCGAGTTTATATTATTCAAATATTATTTGTTATTTAAGGGAGTATTCTGGTCTAGACGCATGAATTTTAGACATTTTTTAAACTAAGATAAAAAATATTAAAAACATTTTTACCATCCATTTTTTTACATGTGTTTTAGGGACATTTTAATAATATAAAAAAAAATTGCAAAAAAGAAACCAAAATTTTTCGAGAGTGGGGCTTCAAAAGAAAAACGGTGCGTCCTGGTTGACGTGATTTCAACCCTAGTAGATATCTAAAACACAAAAAACAAGAAGATTCTTCATTAGTAAGGATGTAGTTATCGGGTTGAAGTTTTTCAAAACAAAAAAAAAAAAAAAAAAAAAAAAAAAAAAATGACAAAATGGCGTCGAGTTGAAAAAAAAAAATTTTCTGATCCGATTTTTTCGATCTTTTCGAATTTTTTAAAAATACTTCAAATAAAAATTTTTGGAATACACGCTATGACACGATAGAACATTGTATAAAGAAGATATAATATATACCAAATTTGAAAGGAATCGGTTCAGTAGAACTTAAGGTATCATGTCAACCACCTCAAAAGAAGTAGTTTCGAGAAAAACCCGTTTAAAGTTTAGGAGACAATTCTAGTGAAAGTTTAAACTTTCAAAATATGCAAAAAAAAAAACACTTTGTCACAAAGACAAAATATTATTCTTCGGGAAGACCAAGAACGGCAAATAGTAGGAAATCCTTATGAATCTTTTAACATTCCTTCAACTGAATCAAATTGATCCATCTGCTAATCAATATACGTAAAGAGAAACTCCATTGCCTCATGTTGGGATTGATGATAGAAAATCTTGGCGTAAAAGAAAACGAGGAGCAGATGAAATTATTACACGAATGTGTATTTTAACAGCAACATGTTGCTACAGAGTATAATACTTTTGCTCATCTAACGATTTCATTTAAACATTCGTCCTTATTACTTGATGAAGTATAATTGGTAAAAGTTAATACTTGAATTATTTTGCTTTTTGAGATATTTTATGTGTTTAAACATATCTGTAATCATTTAGAGGAAATCTATAATTAGTTAGTCAGATACCGAATAAATGGAGTTATTTTGTAGAAATTCTGAAACAATCCTTTACTAATAATAGTAAGCCTGTACGTCAAAAATGGTTTTAATCGGATCAATAATTTCTTTAGCCCCCATTTGCTTAAAATAATTATTTTTGAATTTCCAGTTCACTGATTTATCTTAAGAAATTTGAGAGCAGGGTTATCTTTTTTATTTTTTTATGGATACATACTATATATAAATTTTGTTGAAGTTTTTTCTATTTTCCGGTAGATTAAAGTATAAAATTTAGAATAAAATGTGTGGCTCAACTTATCAAAAAATTGATATTCGTTTTTCATACAATAAATTTTTTTGTATTCTTGGAACAAAATATTGTACAGTATTTTTATATTTCGACTGATTATTAAAAATTTTGGAGTTATAAATTTTCAAAATTTCAACGCTCGAAAAAAGTACCTGTAAAATTTTTTGTTTACTAAGAAAGATATTTCATTATAAAAATAACCTTATTCACTAAAAAAAAAAAAACGGAAAAATAATAGTCCCACATTAAACAAAAAATATTTGTTTATAAAATGTATTTTTGCTTTATAAAACAAGAAAAAACTTTAATTTGTGTTGAAAGGAAGCTACAATATGCTTCAAAAATGTAAAATATTCCTTACGAGACCTTGATTTTGATCGGTTAGTTTTTATGCCAGCTATATATTATATGGTTCGTTCTGAAAATTTATTCGTAGGCAATTTCACCATTGCCTCAAATAAGGGACCATATCTAATTTCTGGAACATATCTCGTCAAATGAACAGATTTTCCATACAAGCACTCGAAATAAAAATTTTGAATGCAAATTTTGGTTGCGATGACCCAAATGTATATGGCGAAATTGACAAACGTAATGCTGCGATGACAATACGTTGACTGTTCGCAACCAAAAAAGGAAGAACGGCCTCTTGTTGTCGGGCAGTCCGTTTTGATTGTGCGTTGAGGGGGCGTAGCTTATCTAGCTAATAACTACTGTATTATAATTTTCTTTCGTACATCTATTTATTTCGATCATTGTTGAACTCTCAATTTATTTACTAGTATAACTGTGCCTTGTATCGAAACAATAATATTGAATACTTAATTTATACATTACTAGGGGACCCGTCCACTTTTTACTGTGGCTAATACATAGATAGTACTATTAATACCATCTATATGATTTCTATTAGTTAGATTACAACTATTAGTTGAGGAGATATAGCATTTGGGTGAAGCACAAAATGAATCAAAAAGCATTTCGTGTGTTAATAAAGCATTGGTTTTTGGGGGAAAAACACTATTTAGTTTGGGCTGTTCAATCGACAGTCAGCCTAGTGGACTGCATATTATGAAACGGTTCTCAAGTGTAGAAAGACAAAAAATCGGCTGACAAGGTTATGGCATCAGTCTTTTGGGATGCACGTGGTATATTATTCATCGAATGATTACTGAGCTAATTTTAATCCATTGCACTACGTATTTGATTGCAATTCTATTCTACCATTCCCAATATTTAGCAATTTTGTTATTTTTTAGGAGGGATCAGTTTAAAATTGTACACATATACTTCACCGTTCCCGTTTAAATATTGCAATCGAAAAGATTTCTGTATATTTCAAATTATAATAGACCTTTTAATCAACACTCCAATTATTCCGCTATATTTTTATGCTAGATATCGCGTTTGCGCTCGCAATGCCTTGGCGACGAAAATGTCAATGCCATTTTTTTGTTGAGATCTGACGAGTTTGTCCAAAAAAACTGCCTGGGTCAGGAGCAATCTGACGGGTTCGTCATAAAACAAACTGCCTGGTTCAAAAACGCAATCAGTATAATACATATACTAAGCATGTATAGATATGAAAATTTTTACTTATTTCTTTTTATTTTTGAATTACTAAAATTTGCAAATGATCCTTACATGAATTTTGAACAAATGCCTATGATTTGAAATATAATTTATGAATGTTATTACAGATTAACATTAAGAGATAAGACATGTCCTTACCCTGCTTCTAAGCTACCTCCCCACTAATTTTCATTTAAACCGTTCTTGAGTTATAAATGGTGTAACTAACACGACTTATATATATATATATATGTATCTATATATTTTTTTTATTGTTTTTATTATTATTGTTATTATTTATTTATTTAATAAACCATACGCCAATCGGCTTTATATATCGAATAGTTAGTAAAATATACAAAATTATAAATTATGAATATAAAATTATGTACCAAGAAAAAAAAAGAAAGATAATTATCTCTATAAGAATGTGGAAAGTGTTATAAATACACAATCGGTTGAATGTTAGTAACGAGTTAGTGGTAGATAAAGAATACATTTTTGGTGTGCGAGATGAAGGCTTGATATTTTCCTCCTTTGATCCGTGGTACACGTAGTTTTGTTGAGTCTTTGTTGTTCTTAACAGTCTGTTATGCCTGAGCGGGGGCTAGTAGGAGCAAGCTCAAAACTGCTGAGTGCTTCCGAGGAGTCAATCAGACCGTTGACAACTTTGTAAAAAAATGCCGCATCAGAAACTTTCCGACGCGATGTTAAGCTATTGAGTCTGAAACGGGAGCGGATGTCCTCAGTGGAGAGTTCCTGCATCTTTAATGATTGATGCAACAACAATGTCTTGGAGAATTTGTTTTGTATTCTCTCAACTCTGCTGATAATTGTATCAGTATATGGAGACCAGATTACACAGCCATACTCTAGTATTGGCAGTACAAGTGAGCGGTACAGACTTCCTGTTCTGATGATGAGTCCTAGCATTTTAAAAGATTGCACAGTTATTTTGTCAATGTGCTTTGCAAATGTAAGTTTGTTATCTATTATAATTCCAATATCCTTGATTTCGGTTAATTCCTGTAGATACTCGTTGTTGATTTTGTAGTTGGGGACAATGTTGTTATGAGAGCGTGAGAAGAATACAACAGCGCACTTTTTAGCATTGAGATCGAGATAATTTTTAAGGCACCATGTTGACAGGCAGTCGATATCTTGTTGTAGTTGTATGACATCAGAATCGTTAGAAATAATTCTGAATATTTTCAAATCATCGGCATATGGCAGACATTCAGACTGTATATTGTTTACAATGTCATTGATAAAAATATTAAATAGTAGTGGTCCTAAATGCGATCCCTGAGGAACTCCAGATGTGACCTCATATTCTCTAGACAGATATTCGTCAACCCTGACTTGTAGGAACCTGTCAGTTAAATATGAGTTAAGCCAATCCAGTGCGGTGCCATCGACGCCATAGTTATTGAGTTTTGAGACGAGTATCATATGGTCAACACGATCAAGCCTTTACTGAAGTCAGTGTAGATTGAATGTACCTTTTGTCATTCATTCAGTGCTTTGAGTATATAGTTGACATACAGGTAGAGATTTTACACGGTTGATATGCCACCCACAAATCCATTTTGTTTTGTAGTGATGATATCCTTGAAGGTTAGAGATAGTTGAGCAAGAACCAACTTTTCGAAGAGCTTGGCTAAGGCAGATTGGATGCAGATAGGTCTGTAGTTAGTTACTTCAGAACTTCGGCCACTTTTATGTATTGGACTCACATATGACAGTTAACAGGTACGAGGTAAATTACCCGATTGAAGAGAGTTGTTAAAAATATCTGTGAGGGGCTCACAAAGCTCGATGGCGCAGTTTTTAAGAAAACGTTTGGTATCCCATCGGGTCCGGCACCTTTATTTGAATTTAATTAGAGTCGCTGCTTGAGAACATCATTGTATTGGACCTCTAAGCTGTATACGTTGGTTGACGATCCATTTGAGTTAGCATCAACGAGCTGATTGCCGTTAATATGTTTGGAAAATGTAGTCTTGAAGTATGAGGCGAAAAGATTGCTAATATCCGGGCCGGTGTCAGCTATTTGGTCCATCCAGGACATTGAGGATGGTATATCATTGTTATTTTGTTTTTTTATCCTTTATAAACTTCCAAAAAGCGTTGGTGTCAGACTGGACCATGTTCTCAACTTTGTATACGTAATAACTGTAACATTCCGCACTGAGCCTTTTGCAGTCCCGCCTTAGAGTACTAAAACGGTTGTAATTGTGTTGGCTTTCCTTTTTCTTGTATTGAGTGTGTGCTGATTTTTTGAGTTTAATCTTGTTTATGAGTTTATTGGATAACCAGCAGGGATAGGTACTGATAGATTTTTTGTGAACAGGTACATATTGTTGTGATATTCCTTCTTCAAGACTATTGTATAACCAATTGACTTTACTTTCAATGGTGTCCTGTTCGTACAGTACCTTCCAATTGACTCGGTGAAAGAAAGCGTTGAGGCTGACGTAATTAACTTTCTTGAATGAGTAAGTGGATTCAAATGTTCTAAGTTGAGTTGAAATTTTAGAATTATGATGATGGCGTGATGATATTTGTCCCCATGAACGAGAGGTAAAGTTTTATCCACGTAAGCCTCAACAGGGAAACAGAGGTCCAAAGGATTTTTCTGAAGGTTATTTTAAGGTTTATGTGGATGCATTCCAGTAGTATAGCATGTCCATCGTATACAAATTTGTCGCAATCGGCTCGGGGCATGCTGCTTGATAAGTTGAAGTCAGCTACGATTATTAGCTTTGCGTTATTGAATTTCACATTGATGTAGTTTAGAGTTGTAAGTAGTTTACGATAAGTTTCTAGTGTTGTAAGAGGCGGCATGTATACGCATCCGACAATAATATCATGTACAGTACCTTTGATTTTTACGAAGACCAATTCCAAATCTCTTTCATCTATGGTAATTAAATCAACATGGATATGACGTTTGACGGCGATGAAGACCCCACCACCACGCTCCAGGCCAGTGCATATAGGATCTCCATATCTTCTAAAACTAGTATAAGTTACCTCGCCATCATTGATTGACAAATTTAACCACGACTCGGTGATACAGAGTAGATATATTTAGACAGCTTTGTTCGAAGGCCTCTGGTGTTTTGGTAATAAATCTGAAGAGTCTTCAGATGAGGCTGCTGTGCTGGAGTCTGATCAGATTTGAAAGTAACTATCATTCCATCATGTTGGTTAAGCTTGAAAATCTTCCTAGCATCGGTCGCTGAACGAGTCTCGATGAGCAGGGGACGTGTACGGCCGGTTGACGGACGACCTAGTCTTCGAATCTTGAATTGAGGTATCTTGGACGAGATTTCGGGGGGTAAGACTGCCCATTGGTTTTCGGAAAGTGCAAAGGAACAGCTGGTACGACGAGGAGTGCCGTGTCGCAGCGGAGAGAAAACAGGCTGCCTTCCTCGCAACGTTACGATCGATCACAACACGTGCGGGATGGGATAGATAACGAGAGTTGAAGAGGGAAGCGAGACGCATTTGTAGACAGAAAAAGAAAGAGGCCGAAATGCTTGAGTACGAAGAGCTTGATAAGCTGGCCGACAGGGGTAATGCTCGAAAATTCTACGAAAAGATGCGGCGACTAACTGAAGGTTTCAAGACCGGAGCATACTCTTGTAGAACCCCCCAAGGTGATCTAGCCACCGATGCCCAGAGCATACTTAAATTATGGAGGGAACACTTCTCCAGCCTGCTGAATGGCAGTGAACACACAACACTAGGAGATACCCCAATCGATGACGATGAAGCAGATGTTCCATTGCCCGACCATGCGGAAGTTCGAATAGCAATTGCCCGCCTGAAAAACAACAAAGCGGCAGGAGCCGACGGACTGCCGGCCGAGCTATTCAAACACGGCGGCGAAGAGCTGATAAGGTGCATGCATCAGCTTCTTTGTAAAGTATGGTCGGACGAAAGTATGCCCAAAGATTGGAATTTAAGTGTGCTATGCCCAATCCATAAAAAAGGAGACCCCACAATCTGCGCCAACTACCGTGGGATTAGCCTCCTCAACATCGCATATAAGGTTCTGTCGAGCGTATTGTGTGAAATATTAAAGCCCACCGTCAACAAACTGGTTGGACCTTATCAGTGTGGCTTTAGACCTGGCAAATCAACCACCGACCAGATGTTCACCATGCGCCAAATCTTGGAAAAGACCCGTGAAAAGAGAATCGACACACACCACCTCTTCGTCGATTTCAAAGCTGCTTTCGACAGCACGAAAAGGAGCTGCCTCTATGCCGCGATGTCTGAATTTGGTATCCCCGCAAAACTAATACGGCTGTGTAAACTGACGCTGAGCAACACTCAAACCTCCGTCAGGATCGGGAAGGACCTCTCCGAGCCGTTCGATACCAAACGAGGTTTCAGACAAGGCGACTCCCTATCGTGCGACTTTTTCAATCTGCTGCTGGAGAAAATTATTCGAGCTGCAGAACTTAATCGAGCAGGTACAATCTTTTATAAGAGTGTACAGCTGCTGGCGTATGCCGATGATATTGATATCATCGGCCTCAACACCCGCGCCGTTAGTTCTGCTTTCTCCAGACTGGACAAGGAAGCAAAAGAAATGGGTCTGGCAGTGAACGAGGGCAAGACGAAATATCTCCTGTCATCAAACAAACAGTCGTCGCACGCGCGACTTGGCACTCACGTCACTGTTGACAGTCATAACTTTGAAGTTGTAGATAATTTCGTCTATCTTGGAACCAGCGTAAACACCACCAACAATGTCAGCCTAGAAATCCAACGCAGGATAACTCTTGCCAACAGGTGCTACTTTGGACTAAGTAGGCAATTGAGAAGCAAAGTCCTCTCTCGACAAACAAAAACCAAACTCTATAAGTCGCTCATAATTCCCGTCCTGCTATATGGTGCAGAGGCTTGGACGATGTCAACACTGATGAGTCGACTTTGCGAGTTTTCGAGAGAAAGGTTCTGCGAAAGATTTATGGTCCTTTGCGCGTTGGCCACGGTGAATATCGCATTCGATGGAACGATGAGCTGTACGAGATATACGTAAAACCTAGACAGCGGCTACGCTGGCTAGGTCATATTGCCCGGATGGATGAAAACACTCCAGCTCTGAAAGTATTCGACGCAGTACCCGCCGCCGCCGCCGAAGCAAAGGAAGAGGAAGACCTCCACTCCGTTGGAAGGACCAAGTGGAGAAGGACCTGGCTTCGCTTGGAATATCCAATTGGCGCCAAGTAGCGAAAAGAAGAAACGACTGGCGCGCTGTTGTTGACTCGGTTATAATCGCGTAAGCGGTGCCTACGCCAGTAAAGAAGAAGAAGAAATGAGCACCGAAGACGGTGAAGGCAGTGGACGCCCAAAAGAGGTTGTTACCGACAGATGCATCAAACAAGTCCACAGAATAGTTGTTCGAGATGGCAGGCACTCTAAAGATACTAATTCTTGTTGTTGGATTTTCCTTGTCATCAAGCCAAGTTTTTGCTTCATTTGTATTTTTATACTCTTGCAACAGAGTATTATATTTTTGTTCACCCAACGGTTGTACGTATCACCTAAAACTAATCGAGATAGTTATAGGGTTGTGATCAGGATGACGAGAAAAGTTAAAATTCGGTTGACTGTCTGTCTGTCCGTCCGTCCTGTAACTTGAGTAAAAATTGAGATATCTTGATGAAACTTGTTATGCAGGTTCTTTAGTACAAAGGACCCAACTGACCGATTTCTACATGTTCCGCGTTGTGAAAATGATTGAAATCAGACAATAACTACGCCTACTTCCCATATAGCTTAATTTTAAATTCCACTTCATTCGTTCAGTTTCCAGTACACAATTCAAAAATCAATTAATATAACGGTATTAAACTTTGAACGAATAATGCCTTTAGTGTGTGCCACCTTATAACCAAAAAATGTACAAATACAACAACAACGGTACAAGCCCTTAAATACCGAATATTTACACACCAGTAACTATAATTGACTTTTGTTAGAAAATGTCGGTTAATGTCTGAGATATATAATTGAAATTCAGGGATAATTTTTCTTTGACAATGATATGTGTGTACGTCAAAAAAGGGTTGAATCGGAGCAATTCTTCCATTAGCCCCCCCTATACCTAATTCACTTCTTGAGCGAAGACTTGACTAACCCCCCATATAGGAGTTATATATAGTATATGTATATATAAAATTGTTTGAATTCCGATCCTCAGATTAACGTTTTACACCATAAAGTACTTCCCTAGCTTTTATCCTTGTAAGTTGCGAGAGTATAAAATGTTCGGTTGCACCCGAACTTAGGCCTTCCTTGTTTGTTTCCCTTAAAAAAGGAATGTTTTATCAACATTCCTTTTAATCCATTTTTATTATCTGCTTTGTTGGCGTACACACTGTTAACGCGGTTATTGCAGAGCTTACAATAGCACTTCCGTCGTTCGTCCTTTTCGCTGTTTGGTGCCAATTGGAGATTCCAAATGCAGACAGGTCTTTCTCCACCTGGTCTTTATATCGTAGTGAAGATCTTCCTCTTCCTTTGCTTCGATGCATGAGTATTCGGACGTGTCGCATTAATTCAAGGTAATCTCAGTAGGGGGTCTTTAATTAAAAGCTCCTCTTCCATACAGTGCCAAATTCCGATCATTACTAAATTAAAATTCGCTCCTCGCAGCACTTGAAAACACTCCATGCAGGGGTAAAAGCGTTGGTGGCGTTTTTTGAACACGCATATGGCTGATTAATGACAGAAGCATGCAGTAGAACCTTAAGAAACTGTACAGACTGCTTTCTTTACAAGCCGAAGTTGCAAACCAAAATAATGGGGAATATGGAATTGCAAAGACTTCAAGCGACCCTTTCTTATACATTATGTGGCGAGAGTTTTTGTGGTCCAATATATACGACTTTAAAAATACGCGGTCGACCACCCGTAAAAAAGTAGCCAAGGTTATACCACACAAGGCGTCGATATTTGGCGAATTATGGGAAATGATGGGGAAGTTCGCCATCTCTGGTCGTTCGCACAATCGACAGCTCTCTACTCACAGTGGAAGATCTCTCAACCAGGTCCTCAACGACGGTTGGTCTCTGTGAGCTGTACCCGAAATACAATCTGCAGAAGAGCCAGATGGCAAGGTACGAGTGGCAGACGTGGCAACCAAAGCTGACACAATTAAGCGCCGTTTCCTACTGTAGGCAAATAAGGAAGACTTTTTAACTTAAATTTCGGGCGGAAATCCATTCCTCGAAATAGTTTTTTCCTTCGTTGGTATGACTGTCAGTAACATCTGTGCCAAATGTCACATCACAATAGTAATCAGTGTTTAGTATACGCGTGCCTTTCTGAAGTACATAAATGGCGTTGGCGAGAATTGGTGCTTGAGAATCGACGATTAAGAGTCAGAAATCTTACTGGTATCGTTGGAATATCGGAAGTATCATTGAAAACCATTTTAAAAGGTTATTTAGGCGTAAGAAAACTGAAAGCACGATTGGTTCCAAAATCGGCAAATTTTTTTCGAAAAGCAAGGTCGCGTTAATGTTTGTGAAACAATGCTTTCCGACTACCAGGATGTCATAAAACGTGCTACTACTGGCGTAGAATCTTGGATCTATGCTTACGACACTGAAACAGACGATCAATCGGCCGAATATCGTAGCGAAGGTGAAATTCTCAAACAATATCATGCCGCAACCACCGTATTCGCCTGACGTAGTGTTACTTCTGGCTATTCAGAAAACTTTAATGACCGCTCCAGGGAATCCGTTATGTGTCAAGTAAAGACGTTAAACGTGAGCGCGCATTGAAAACTATTCCGGATTTTGAAAAAAACGTTGGTATTGGTTGTATTGGGACTTTAAATTGATAAATTTTTTTCAGTTGTTTACAATGGGTAATACACTTCTATTGATTTGAAAAAGAAACACCAAATTTTTAATTTTATTTTTGTCATAGTTTCAAATGAACCTAAAAACTATTTTATTCCATTAAATAGATCAGTCGAATATAATGAATTTTTTGTATCGAATTTTGCGACAGTTTCTTTTTCGAAAAAATTATTTTTTACACAAATTTTCAAATATGTGTTCGTTCATAAGGAAGATAATAGTAAAAATATGATATGTCGATCGGTACGAAAATAGCTTTTTGAGTTATTGTGTCAGGTGATAAAAATGTGGTTTCAGAAAATCGAATTTAAAGTTGAAAACGTAAACAAAGAAAGCTTAACGGTTAATGCGCAATTGTGTGAGAAATACTTGATCATATTCCAAAATGATCTTAAAGGATCATAATAATATCATTTGAAAAACAAAATATTTTTCCAAAATTTTTCTTCCTCTCTCCTTTAATTTAAAGAAACACCCATTTGTTGTAAATATATGTTTACGTTACATCTAATTTACTCCGTAAGCACTCAATTGTATTATCACCGCAATCGCCATAGCGCGCTTTTCGTTTTACCAGTCGCATTATTTTCGAACGTAACTTTCAAAATTCATTCAATCTGTTGCCATCGCATTTCACTGCCATGAAACTATTCCAGGCTTATTTTTTCCTCATTGCTTAGCATCTTTAGGAAAATATCATAATCCACAATTTTTAATTTGAGAGCCCACAAAGATTCCACCTTTCTTTTCGCCTCTGAAAGTTCTTCAAATATTTGAACCTCGGTACCGACCTACAGTAAAGGATATTCGTATGAACTCGAACTCTTGATTTGGCAATAGAAGTCAAATTTCATACGAATTTACGTCCACAACTCGAGGTCTTTCTAACTTAAAGTGTGGCCAACGCGCAAAGTACCATAAATCTTTAGCAGAACATTTTTCTCGAAAACTTTAAGGCCGATTCATCAGATGTTGTCATCGTCCATGCCTCTGCACCATATCACAGGACAAAAATAATGAGTGATTTACAGAGTTTGGTTTTCGAGAGAGGATTTTATTTCTAAATTGCCTACTCAGTCCAAAGTAGCACCTGTTGGTTATTCTGCGTTGAATTTCGAGGCTGCTATTGTTATTTCTGTTAATGCTGGTCCCAAAATAGACGAAATTATCGACAACTTCGAAGTTATGACTATCAACAGTGACGTGGGAGTCGCGAGTGCCACGTCTGCTTGTTTGATAACAGGAGATATTTCGTTTTACCCTCATTCACTGCCAGACCCCACTTCTTCGCTTCTTTATCCAGTTTGGAGAAAGTAGAACTAAGGCGTGGACGTTGAGGCCAATAATTTCAATACCATCGGTATACGCCAGCAGCTGTACACTCTAATAGAAGATTGTACCTCGATTTAGTTCTGCAGCTCGAATTATTCTTCAAGAACATATTGAAGTAATCACACGAAATGGAGTCACCTTGTCTGAACCCTGTTTGGTATCGAACGGCTCGGATAGGTCCTTTCCGATCCTAACGGAGGTTTTGGTATTGCTTAACGTCAGTTTCTACAGCCGTATTAGTTTTACTGGCATACCAAATTCAGACATCGAGGCATAAAGACATCTCCTTTTTATGCCGTCAAAAGCAGCTTTGAAATCAACGAAAAGGTAGTGTGTAGATTCTCTTCTCATGGGTCTTTTCCAAGATTTGACTCATGGCGAATATCTGGTCGTTTGTTGATTCTCGAGGTTAAAACCACACTAATAAGGTCCGATCAGTTTGTTGAAGATGGACTTTAATCTTTCTCACAATATGCTTGATGGAACCTTACATGCTCTCTTTTTGTGGATTGGGCAGAGCACACTTAAATTCCCATCATCAGGTATGCTTTTGTCCACTCCGCATCGTGATCTCAGAGAGCAGGAGTGCAAGCAGGAAATCGTTCGTACACATCGAACCTTTCTTTTTTTTTGTTGACGTGCGTTTTTAGCTGCACAGAGACTTGTGCGTATCTTGACTGCAAGAAAATGGTTATTCGAGTCAATGTTAGAACCTCGGAGAGTACGCACGTCGAAAACACTGGAGACGTGTCTTCCGTCTATCACAACATAATTAATCTAGTTGGTGGCTTCCGATCCGGAGACAGCCAGGTAGCTTGATTAATTTTTCTATGCTGGAATCTAGAACCAAAGACAACCATATTTAGGGCCCCGGCGAAGTCAATCAGCCTCAACCCATTTGTGGATTTTCCTCCTGGAGGGTGAATTTATCGACTTCTGTGCCAAAGATACCTTCTTTGTCAACCCTGGCGTTAATGTTGCCAAGTTCGATATTGACATGGGCAACTCTCATAGGTTCACTCCAAACGCTGAAAGAAGGCATCTTTGGTCTCATCGTCCTTCTCTTCCGTCGGGGCGTGGGCGCAAATCAACGATATGTGAAAGAACTTCGCTTTAATGCGTATTGTAGCTAGACGTTCATCCACTGGGATGAATGACAATACTCAGAGATGGAGTCTCTCTTCCACCACGAATCCTACACCGAATCTGCGCTCCTTTATATGGCCATTGTAGTGAAATCCACAAGGACTTAATCGCCTCAGTCCTTTTCCCGTCAATCGCATTTCTTGGACGGCGGTGATGTCGACTTTCACTCTAACGAGGACATCAACCAGCTGGGCAGAGACACCTTCCCAATTGAAAGACCGCAATGCGTGCGTCATCAAAAGGAGGGGACTCTCATCCGAGGCCGTTTTTCACATTGGGGACGGTTTTTACGTGTCAGGATGTTTCGCCTTCAAACGGATGTTCTTTGGCTACCCAGAGGATACTTAGTCTTGGACCGGAAATTGTGAACTGGTTGACCCATATGTAAAAGGAGCGTTTCTATATCAATATCGCTAAGTTTTAGGTGATACGTACATCCGTTAAGCGAACGAAACTATTATACTCTGTAGCAATTTGTTTCAAGAGTATAAAAAATAGGATATACACTTAACATACAGAATATTACTGCTTGAGTTACATGCAAAGGATTTCAGCCTAGGCATGCATAAGGCAGGTCGGTCCACTGCTTTGTACAAAGTAGTGCCTTTCAACAATGTGCAGGCATAGGTAGTGCCTGGAAAATAAATGGATCTCAAGAAAGGTTAATAGGAGCACCCGCTGTTTGGGGTACTTTCCCTACTTCTTTTGGTCTTGGTAGTTAACAATTTTGGAGGAGACAGTAGCATCGGTTGCCTTATACATGTATATCAGCTAGACTGAGTAAGACTAAACTAACTGTCTAAGGAGCACATCAGTATATCTTCTTTAAGGTTAAGCATGAAGTCTGGACCCCCTGTGCTGGATAACCTATTGATAGTTCGAAAGTATAGTGTTTTAAGAATATACTGTACAATTTTTGGAAGGATATTCACATTATTTTAGCTTCACCAGCCGCTTTAACAGGTAGCGCGCTGTCGAGGGGCTTGATGAATGGATACTTTAAACTCATTTATCTCAAAACTACTTTTTTCGGCGTGCCCTTGATGAAAAAAAAACTATCCATCCGAGCCACGTGAAATTTTAATATGGTGTTTATAAGATCAATATCTATCGCTGGAACTACGATCAAATTTTAATTTTAAGAACTTCAAAAGCGCGAAATTTTTTTAATTTTCAATATTTTTTTTTAGTTGTTCCAGCGATAGCTGCACTCCTACTGATTAATAATTTATTTGGTTTTTATGTCTCAGATGTTCAGAAAAGTCAAAATCAACGACGGCACCGGGAGTCTTTTTTTAAGATAGCTTTTTTTTGACGCCATTTTTAATATTGTTAAAAAAATATTTTATTAAAAAAAATATTTGTGTACTCTTCATAAGTGTATAAATAAACGGTAAAAAATTTAAATTGACTGCTCCTTTTTTAAGCCTTAAAAAAAATCCAGAAAACACCCTTAATTTGAGCGTTCTTAGACCACAGGGACCCCTTAAGTGGATGTGCCCCATACAGCCGTTTTCAGGCCCAGGGTTTTCTGCCCAGCATTAAAGAAACACTATAATATTCAAAAACCAACTGCAGTACAGAGAACAGCCTGTACAGGGGGTTATCAGGTCTATTAAGTCATGTCCGACTGATACCCTCAGTATATTCCTGCATCAGCTACCTATAAACGTCTTTACACGGAAAGTAGCAGCAAGCCCTGCTATAAAAATACAAGAGTTAGGAAGTTGAAATAGGAAAGATAGACTTAGAGCTATTCTGAACCCACTAAGTAAATAATACTATAAACTAGATTAGGACGGGCCTAAAATAAACTGCGGAGTAGGGGCGGGTGTATACTCTGACTAGCAGACTTAGCCACCATCTGCCAAGCGAAAATAGTAGGAGGGCCTGTGGTACTCTATTGAATACTTTATCGACGCAACTTATTAATTCCAGAGTAGTTAACAATTGCAGAAAGGCTTTAAGCTGCACAGGAACATTTTCGTTAACTAAAAAGAAGAGTTGGCCAAACGAAAAGCCTCTTTAGATGAATCCGAAGCTGAGATAATACCATCTCCGCTTGGGATAGCTTTACTCTCACTTTGAACAAATAGCTCAGTTCAGATAGAAATCAAGTACTTATTACATATGTAGGTTGAGGAGTGGTATTTTCAGACTTGTGTCTACTATAACGGTGCACTTGCTGTTTGGAGAACACGAGCTAAACAAGGAAATCTCTTTCTGTGTAAATGTCTAGCTCTAATGCAAACTGAACATTGATAGTGCAAAGATGAAATGCGACTAGTATAGGGTTCCGACGATAGTGCATCAAAACGCTGCATCCACCGCTAACTGGGCCCGAAGAGAAAGCATACATTGCTATAGAGGAGCTATAGGGGAAAGGTGAGGACTCCCACAGTAGGTAGTGTTTTGGCTCTACGAAACCATAGTCAAGCCAATTATGTTCTATGGTATACCTCTGGACACACTTCAAGATTCTGATTCAATTGCATTTCTGAAAACTCGGATCACTGAACAGAGAGACCATTCCTGTGACTTTTTCTCTGTTTATATACCGACCAAGGATAGCCTTTTAACCTAACTTACATGACACTCCCATGCTTGATATGCTGGGATTTTAAAATTTTTACTTAAATTATATTTTTTCCCTCTCATTTTAATAAACTCGACGAAAATGACTCGGCGTTTCGTTTAAAATTTCTCGAAGACATTTTATTCTGGTTGTTACAAGAAACAAAATTATGAAACAAATTATTCCTCTGCAATTTGAAAACACATATTGTCGTACACAACGAGCGATGCAAGCGACATATGGTGTTTCCCATGCGTCTCCTCTCTTCTGACTACAACAGCCCGCGAAAACCGACATTTTATGTTCGAATCAGAAATGGTCATATGGCTTTAATTGCTAAAAAGCTAATATATTCGATTGTTAATCGTCCTTTCCTATATACGAGTATATTTGCTTATATTATATAACCACAACCCATCCGCAAAAAAAAATTAACATCTGTATTCAGCGTTAAACCACAAAACACTTGCCACTTAATTTCATTGAAGTACCACAAATTATGACCACCTCGTTTGGTATCGAACTGCTCGGAGAGGTCCTTCCCGATCCTGATGGAGCTTTTGGTATTGTTCAAAGTCAATTTACACAGCCGTATTGGTTTTGCGGGGATACCTAATTCAGACTTAGCGACATTAGGGCAGCTCCTTAAAGTCCAATCGCCAGGCACGCTGTCGTTTGACCATACAATGTGATTTCCAAGTAAATAGGACTTTTTGAATCTAGCGCCCTCTGGTGGCGGCATCTATATGTGCGTTAGAATCTTCTATCTTTATCGATTGTCCAGTGAGAATTTCAAGACATTTCATTGATTGGAAGTGAAGTTATTGCTTTTTAAGGGTCAGTGTGTTTATGTTATCGGTGTGAAAATGAGCTTCGAACAAAGAGCCAACAATAAATTTTGTTTTAAAATTGGTAAAACTTTTACCGAAACATTTCAATTGATGAAACAAGTTTATGGCGATGATTGCCTATCCGTAGCAGAGTGCATGAGTGGTTTCAACGTTTTCAAAGTGAAGACATAAATGACGATCAACATGTGGGCCAATCAAAATCCGTGATCACAGGAAATTCCATCGAAACTGCGTGAATTCATCAAAAATCAGCCGAAATCATTATTGAACATCTCGAACACATCGATTGCACGGTTTGTTACGCACAAATTAACTGACGACCAAAAATTGCTCAGAATCCAGCATTCGAAGATCATCATTAAAGAGGTCAAAAAGGACTAAATGGCATTTTAACCATTAAGCACTCCCCGTATTCACTTGATGTGGCACCGTGCGACTTTTCCTCTTTTTCGAAAAAATGCATTTGCCCATGAAAGGAAAGCGTTATGCAGACCTAGAGGTCATTCAAAGGCTTGCACCGGCATACTGATGGCCATATCGGCCAACGAGCTAAAACACTCGTTCGATATGCTTTTGGGAGGAGAAGAAGACTATGTTAAATAAAATAAATTGATTTTGCCGAAAAACCATTTGTTTTTTTTTTTAAATCCTGTTTACTTTGGAACGCACTTTGTATTATACAAAGAAGCTGATGCATGCTCCTTATCAGTTCTTCGCCACCTTATTTGAATGGCTCGGTCGGCAATACAGACTTACGGTCTACAAAATATGCTATTTAACACATGCCCTCCAAAACAATGATGTCGCCAAACTGGCAGATATCGGTACAGTTTAACAGTAAAAGTAAATGGAAGAGTAAAACATCTACCTCAAAGATATTCAAAATGAATTCATTGATTTAATGCTTGATTAAAATAGTAATTTTTCAAAGCGATGGACATGAACAAACAAAATTTTAATTAGATTTGAACAGGAATAACAGATAACTTTTACAAGCTTCTCATCAAAACCATAAATTGTTTTCATTTGTAGAATTGGCAAAAATATGGAAGGTTATAAGGCTGTCCCAACTCAGAAGCAACTGTCCGATATTAACGCGGTTGAAAATACTTTCAATTCAATTATATTAAACATGTGCAAAAATATATTATACTAGTTAATCCGGCCACGCGTTGCTGCGATATAAATTTTATACTATTATTCATATAATAAACTATTTAATACAATGAACATTTTATTTACAAATAAAGGCGAACAAGTTTTTGTTGGTGTAAGAATCCAAAGGATTGTACTTGAGGTTTAATTTTGAATATGATCATACAAACAAATTTCATTGCAAAAAATAACGAATTTGAAGCTGCTTTCTCAATGTCTGATTACCAGCCTTTCTGTCCAGGTAATAGAGTTGTTCGTTTAATAAATAGTACTTAATAAACATCAAAAAATAGTGAGACCGGCCAATGTGCATGGTTAATGGAAATGTCAGCTTAATAGAGGGTCCATTTAATAGAACCATCACTGTATTACAACCAACGTTGTTTATTTATGGATTGTTTTTTACTATCCTATCTTCTAAGCTGGTTCAAATTGGACACAGTGCGTTAAATTTTGCTAAATTCGGACCGTAGTTCAGGCGTCCATCGCGGGCAAACAACGTGACACGTAATTTTTATAAATAAAGATTATACTAAAAATATTTTTGGAAGGTCATATTTAGCATGCAATACAAATAAATCAGATTTTTGCATAAAACAAAAGGCAGTAAACACTACACCTTAACGTTTATATTCAAAGCTAACTAAAAATAGCTTATAAAATTATAATTATAATAATAACAATAAAAGTTTGCAATAACTAAGAATTTATTAGATTTTTATTTGGTATTTCTTGTGTTTATATATAATTTTTAAATCTATCTTAAGTAAATGTATATGAATATGTATGTGTATGTTTGTATGCTTTTGGTTGTTTTTAATTGCAATTTGTGTTATTTATGTTATGTGATATGAGTGTCTTTTCAAATATTCAAATTTACATAAGTTTTTGAGTGTACCTATTCGATATACAACTGATGAGTTGATGTTACGAGTTTTCGAGAGAAAAGTTCCGCGAAAGATTTTCGGTCCTTTGCGCGTTGGCCACGGCGAATATCGCATTCGACGGAACGATGAGCTGTATGAGATATATGATGACATTGACATAGTTCAGCGAATTAAAAGACAGTGGCTACACTGGCTAGGTCATGTTGTCCGAATGGACGAAAACACTCCAGCTCTGAAAGTATTCGACGCTGTACCCGCCGGGGGAAGCAGAGCAAGAGAAAGACCTCCACAGCGATGGAAGGACCAGGTGGAGCAGGAGCGGACTACGCTTGGCGCGCTCTTGTTAACTCGGCTATAATCGCGTAAGCGGTGTCTACGCCAGTAAAGAAGAAGAAGAACTTCCAAATGATTTTGTCTACATACTTATGTATAGCTGAATGTGTTTTTTTTACATGTTTAATATTTCTGGTAAATAATATGCCAAATATGCACAACACTTGAAAATTTTAAGTGGTAAGATTTTTATCTTATGTCACATTGTGAAAATGGACGAAATTGGACAACAATCACGCCTTTCCCCATATAGTACAATTTTAAATTCCACTTGATTCGTTCAATTTTCGGTACACAAATCAAGAACAATTAATATAACGGGATAAAACTTTGCATGAAAAATTTACTGTGTGCCACCTTATGACTAAAATATGTTTAAATCCAATAAAAACTGTTCAAGCCCCTAGGTACCGAGTATTTAGACCCCGGTACTTATAGTTGACTTTTGATCGAAAATGTCGGGTCATGTGGTGTATACTAATATAACTAAAATTAAGGGAGATTCCTTCTCTTATAATGGTATGTCTGTATGTCGAAAATGGATTGAATCGGACCAATACTTCCCTTAGCCTCCATATACCTAAACTAAAGATTTTCGTACTTCGGGGTGACTTTGAATCGCATATATCGGCCAATATGTGAGTTATCACAATGAAAATAAAAGAGCGCGCTTTATTCACCACAGTGTATCTTTATGCCTAAAATATGCAGATAAATTTGAGCGAAAACTTGGTCAGCCCCTATATAACTAATATCAGGATTTTCAAACATCCGACTGACTTTACATATACGAGTATGATTAGTTTTACATCTTTAACACGTTTTACCCGGCGTGTACCACCCATCTTTTCTTGTTTTGATTATTTGGTTATTGTTTTGTATGAAAAATCAAACACACAATTTTCTACCTTAGAAACGACGGCCACCATCTTTTTTCCAAAATTTAAAACAAACATTATCAGTGATGACATCTTGTTTTAAGATTGGAAACGTAGTAACATCAGATATTGAAGTATTGAGAGAAGTTGAAAAGACTTTGGACTTACATGCTTATGAGACCTCTGATTTAATTCATCAGTATTATTTGGAATTGTTGGGATGTCAACAAGGAATTTCAAAGTCGGAATTCGGTCAACTCACAATAAAAACTAACTTTACACAAACCGGATTAGTGGTAAATAATAGTTAAATTTCATATGAATTATTGTTTTGAATTTGTTAAATTATTTAATGATATTTCAGATTCACGTTTTGAATGGGAGAAATTTGGTACCTATGGATCAAAATGGATCATGTGATTCTTTTGTTAAGTTTATTTTTTATCCGACTAACAGATTTGTCAATATGCCAATATATAAAACGTCTGTTCATCATAAAACGCGATTTCCATTATACGACGAAATATTTAAAATGTAAGTAAGACTAAACATTTTTTTATTCACTTAGTACATTTAGCCACATGAAAATGTTATATAATACTACAAATTATTACCAACTAATTGAGTTGAGATAGTTCATTTATTGTTTGATATATTCTACCTAAATTTAACTAGATTAAAATGAATAATTATAATTAGTGTATGGCTATTGGGGTGTCATTTAACCAGAAAAAAAAACTAAATGCGGGGAAGTTAAAAAAAGTTATATTTGTTCAAAAATGAGTGAAAATAATGAAGAAATTCACTATATTTGAATTTGAATACCACGCAAGCCACCAATGAAATGTGCGAAGTTTACGGAGACGATGCTATATCAGTTAGTGTAGCACAACAATGGTTCGCTCGCTTCCGTTCTGGAAATTTCGAAATTTACACTGATGAAAGATTTACACTGATAAAATAATGTCTCTAGCGGAAATACGAACTTATATATTTTTTTTAATTCATGTAAAGAAACGAAACTTACTTAACAAAACTTCGCTCCTCGAACATTCTGCCATTTATTGTTGTTCGTACCTAAGTTGAATCGACCTGATTATACATATTTGCGGCATCAAAGGTATACATGGTATTTATGTCTCTCATCTCGTCTTCTAGAAAGCTGCTGACTTCCTTAGCCGTCCTTCTATTAGTGGTGTTAAATCCATCCATTTCCCGGATACTAGTTTCTGGTATATCTCTTGAATTAGAGCTGATTCGAAATAATTTCTTGGTCAGAACGTAATTTCATTAGAACACTGAATCTCGTTACCCTTTTGTTGATGAATACATCCGTAGGTTCAGCCTCTTCATTAAGAATTGTGTATACTTCTGGCCACATTCCGTGGAAGAATTATTGACTACAAACTTAGTGTGAAAAATCACTGATTTTCGCAATTTTTCTTAATGTTGAAGTTCAGGTCCGGTTTTTTTTTTTATAAATAACTATATTCATGACGAATACAAAATTGTTCTTTTATGTTTATTTATTGGGTGTATAATAGTTTAATAAATTGTTGAAATGACATGTAAAAAAGATCATGTACGATTTCCACGATTGCGGCCGCAGTTTTAATCTAAAACAAAAATTTCAGAAAGATTATTAATCTGTAGGAAAGTCGCTATCGCGCTATGGACAGTTTTTCTTTTTGAAATTTTACAAAATAGCGGCGGTTTGAATAAAAAGGTATTGAATTTTGCCTTTTTTCGGAAGTTTTTCATAGAAAAAAAATAAGATTTCAAAAAAAAAAAAAAGTTTCCATAGCGCGATAAACGATGCGATACTTGGAAATGTTCTCTCCAAATTGGAACTAGATATTTTCAAAACTCTTCCTTTGATAGTGGAAACCGTTTTGAAAAACACCGTTTAAATATTGTCTTGCTCCATTTCTCACTCCATTCCCTTTCTACAAGAAACACTGGAGCGACCGTAATAATTTGAATTTCGATTTCAAAATTTGAGAGAATCTTTATTACAATGTATACATATTTTTTTCCGGAAAGTAATAGGACTGAGTCGATTTAAAAAAATTTACTGAACTAATCTTTACAATTCTTAAACAACTTAAAAAATCGGCTCCTTCTGCGTCGATGCAGCGCTACTAGCACAATTTCCAAGCATTGAATTCGTCACAGAAGGCATTCTCCCCTCTGTTGTCTCAAAAGGCTTGTCTTTTATCGGCCTTTTCAGGCAAGGAAACAAAAAAAGTCCGAGGGACCACTTTTGGACTGTAGGGCGGCTGCGGAAGCGTTGGGATGGCGGACTTGGTTAGGTAGCCGTTTACAAGAAAGGCGGTGTGAGCTGGGGCGTTGTCGTGATGTAACTTTCAATCGGCTGCGTTGGCTTCTCGGACCGTCCAAATGTTATGAACCATATGATAAATTTAACATCTGGGCAATTAAACGAATACTTAGTCGCCGGTCTGAGTTCAAAACTTTGCGCACACGAGTTACATTGTAGGTGTTTGTCGAAGTCGCAGGTCTCCAGTACGGTCTTCATCAGCGACCTCTTCCCGACCATCCAAAAAGACCTGGTGCCACGAAACACACCACTTCTTGTTAAAGCAGCATCTGGGTAAGCCTGCTTGATTATATCAAACGTCTCTGTCGCAGATTTACCGAGTGTCACACAGAATTTAATCTCGTACCTCTGCTCCAACGAACACTGTATTTTCGGCTTGCACCACTCACAGAAACACGTCGCGTCGAAAATTTCACAATGAGACGATCCCTTAAGGGAAATGAACCATCTACTTCATGGCGACTCGCTCACTTGACCCAGCCGAATTGTACTGTTTCATCAGATTATGACTCTTGAACCCGAAACCTGTATTTGCAATGTACTCAGCACATTTGACAATTCTTTATGTAGTTTTCGACAACCAGTCTAATTTAAACTAAACCCAATAAAAGGAATTACTGCTGTATACATCGCTATTATAGTCCCTTTTAATTAATCACTTAATGGCAATTATGTTGTTAGCAGATAGAGTATTTAGAGAGGATGCTCCGCTGATCTGAGAGAAGTTCGTTGTGTTCCTTAACCGGAAACATACGGGCTGTAAGTGCTCGACCCATCACGTCAAGAGGCATCCTGTTATAGTCCGGAGTGCAGTGTTCTCAAGCTTCTTAATTTTACTTCTTTCAGGCGTAAATGCGCCATGGTTTAGAACGGGCCGGCCAATTGCCTTGTAACGTTTGCTTGTCTTTTCTTCCTGAGCAGCGGACTAGCGATTTGAGGATTTTGTTGACTCTACTCTGGCAGTTATCGCGGTGTAGAAGCACAAGCTGGCGAATGATACACTTAAAATCTTCTAATTATTAACAGTATGAATTTTAACGTTACCAACTGTAATGTTAAGGTCCAATCTATACTTCTTCGTCCAGTTCGTGAATAAGATCACTGTGGATTTAATAGGAAGAGTGTTAGACACCTTGCACAGAAGAAACAAGAAAGGTCGGAGAGATAGAGGTTACTTTCTAACACATGTCATCGATTCCATTACCCATCGTCAATATCGTGCGATGTGATAGAAATTTATTCTGGCAGTTGAGGAAATTTCGAATTCTAAAATTTACACAATAACGGGGAAAGGGGTTTACACTGCGGGATCCCCAGTTTAATTCTTTTCAATTTAGTGCTCAGGTAGTTCAGTATCCTCAAGTAGCGTTGTGTGGGTAACTGTGTTTAAATCCTTACTCATTTTACTTTGTTCACTACCACCTTGACAAACTTGAACTATTTTAAATTAAAACGCCCGGCTTATACTTCACGATAATTTTGGCTTTATTTTAGAATGTAAATTTCGTTCCCAGTTATTATGCACAATGTATTTAAGAAATCTAATAATTGAAAGCGCAAACGACAATTTTGCGTTGTATTGTATTGAAGTGTGACTTTGTGTACAGCTTCATGGATGTGGTGCCTTTAGGGGAACGCTCATCTCATTTAGCCAAACTGTATCAAAAGCTTTTAACAGGTCCAACGGTACGAGGATTGTTCTCTCATAGGGGGACTTTTGGTTTACGGCATGAAATATTGTGCGTTTATGACGGTAAGTGCTGTGAAAGTGCTCTGCGCTTTGCCGATAACACTCCTTTTTGTTGAAGGGTTTTAGTAGTGTGACCACTCTTCCAAGTTTCTGCACATCGCATATTTGAAGAGTAGCCAGCTGAGAATAGATGTTGTTGTTGTAGCGGCAGAATTCTGCCGAGTCCTTGGCCGGGTAGAAATCCGGGTCCGTTTCGGTTACGTAGACTCGACTGTCGTGGGAACGGGGTTGAGAATAGATTTACACCGGTGGAGAGGTTACAAGACTTCAGGTGATTTACCCCTTTTGTTTAACAAAGGTGCGGTTGTCCACTGAAATAAAGTCAGGAGGTTTCTCGATCGAGATAATTATAGGCAGATGGTCTTATGCGAAGGTTAGCATAGGTTGCCAAGTTATGTTCTTTATCAGACCAACACTAGCGATGGTAATATCGGAAGCAAATAACAAGTGCCCATAATTCTGGTGGGGGCTTCGTAATTTATTTTGCGTAAACCGAATCGTTTGACTGCTCCATCAGGTCTATTCCCTACGAGCATCTTACAGACAGGAGTGCTAATGATCGTGATGCGTGTTAAAATCGCCTAGAATTGAATGGTTATCACCTCGAAGTAGCGCATCTATGTTCGGGTATACCGCAAAATGTGACAGAGGGGGTGTATATATTAATTATTTCGAGCTCGACATTACCTATCCGGTTAAGCTGTGCCCTGACATTCAAAGATAATATCCTTGCGATCGATGTTGCTATCGATAAAACGACCTCGCAATGCTTACTAATTCCGTTGTAACCTGCATAACTAAAAACATCTGTCCTTTGTGGGCCACACAACGGGAGTGGCGGCGCAATGCATGAACTGGGTGTAGATTACACAGCCGTAGAGGATACAATTGCATTAGTGCCAACACAGCATGTGGTCCACACTCTCTTTGTCTCAAATCCTGAGCTTATTTCATTCCAGTAACGTAAAACCGATATTTCAAAGTATAACACCAAAATTTACACAGTATAAAAAATAAAATAATTCTAGTTGAATAAGAATATATTCATTCTGATTTTATTAGTGTTTTGCTAAAATTAATTATTATTTCAAATCGATACACTATTCCGGGTACATCTGTTTAGTATAAACAATTGAATTCTGTAAATTACCCTATAGGTTAAGAAATGCACCCAGTATCTTTCAAAGGGCCATTGACGATTTTTTACATGAAGCCAAAGGTAAATACTGTCACGTTTACGTCGACGGTATAATTATATCCTGAGAGGAACAATCACATTTAAAGCACATCAACCACATACTTCAAACCCTTAAACACGCAGGAATGAGAGTCTCGACTCAAAAAATAAGATTTTTTACAATTTAACTGGAGTTTTTAGGGTTTCTAGTTTCTAACACAGGTATTAGAACTTGCTCAGATAAAATTCGTGATATTGTTAATTACGAACCTATGTAAACTCTTGGAGCATTACGTTTATTTTCGGGACGTTTCATAGAAGACTATGCTGCTGTACTCAAGGCTTTGACAGCTTACCTTCGCTGAGAAAACGGAAAAGTGGGTTCACGGTATTCAAGAAAGGTAAGAGTTGATTTTTGCTCTCAAGCCTTTCAGCTTTTGAACGAATAAAAGAAATATCAGCTTCAGAGGATGTTTTATTTCAATACCCATATTATAATCTATCTTTCGAGCGTACAACAGATGGTGCATTATGCAATTATGGTACTCACGAACGAGAGCTACTTGCGATTATATGGGCATTAAAAAAGCTTCGTAATTATTTTTATGGAATGAAAAATATAAAAAAATTTACCGACCATCAGCCGCTCATGTACGCAATGTCTGAAAAACACTTAAATACATTTTAAACTGGGAAAAGGCAACAAAGTTGCCGATACGCTTTTTAGACAATTCTGCAACAATTTAAATAAAATCCCATTAAATGCAACTGTTCACATTGAAGAATCCTTAAGAAACCTTATCAAAACCGTTAATTGTCCTATTAACCAATTCAGAAACCAATTAATTTCTAAGTCTAATTCTCTTAGCAAAAAACAAAAATTCTATTTAAAAAACTGACACGTAAAACAATTAATTTCGATACTCTTAAAAATCTTATAGAATGCCTAAAAAGTCATATCAACGCTAACGCCACCAACGTAATTTCTTCCGACCTCCATACTCTAGTACATATACAAAGTAGAATAATATCAGCTTTTCCTGGCGATAAGTTTATTCACATTCAACTTTTCTTAATTGATTTAATTACTAATGATGATCAAATGAAATTGATATCAATGGAGCACAATCGAGCTCATTGAGGTTAACACGAAAACTTTCGCAGGATTTCTCGTGAATACTACTTTCCAAATATAAAAAAAAATTATTGAAATCAACAATAGCAAATTGCACGATATGTTTGGAGAATAAATATATAAGTAAAACACCAATCTCAAAATTCTCCACATGGATACAGGTGTTTTAACGTGTATAGATTTCCAAATTTGCAATAGTTAAACCCATTATTTCAAAAACTACGGTTGATATTAAATATGCCCCATTAGAAGTCTTGTTAGTGTTGAATAACTCTAAAGTCATTGTCTGTGACAACGAAGAAGCTTTTCAATGTAATGCAATTTAAGTTATGCAATTTAAGGAGATACCTTTTCTATAGACCAGTTTTTCATTCCCACTCTCAGGGAAAGCAATGGCCAGATAGGTTCCACTCCACGCTGTTGGAAATTGAACGCTATATAAAAGTACAGGAAAAATAGGTGCTACATATTATTTACCTGGTTATTTTATCAACGCACAAAAACAATTGCAGTTTTCATTCTGTTCTCAATGCTAGACCAACCGACATCTTCCACAACTGTGAGGAAGAGAAATTAAGGTTCATAAAAGTAAAATTATATGAAACTCAAGAAAAACTTTGTAAAGAAACAATCAAGAGAAAACTGCTAAAACATATGTCTGTGGAGAAAAGTTTTTCATACGGCAAAACAAAAGGAGTAAAAATAAATTTGATAAGATATTTATTGAAAAGATAGTCAAAAAGATCTTGGCACGACAGTTTTATTTAATGGCAGGAAAATATAAAATTAGTTTTCGTTTAAAATAATTGTTCATATCTATACGTAAATTGAATCTTGCAAAAACAAACTAAATACAAAAAGCAATCATAAAGATATAAAATTAAAAATCAGCGACGCTGAATTATTTGAAAAATATGTATAAACCGCTTTTAATTTTTTTAAATTATCACGATGGTCTTTCGTCAAAATTTATTTATTGTTTATCTTAAGGGGTCAGTAGGGTAATCTGGCCTGTTTTTTTTTTTTTTGACATTTTTTTTTCGTAGAAATTTTTATTCTACAATAGATATTTTTTTACATATCATGAGGTCTGTCGGAGATGTCGGCTAGATGAATGAGATGAGTTTTTTCACTGGTGAACACGATTTCTCATGTTTGGATCATCTGAAACACAATACGTGAATGGTTCCTACTAGAATCATAAAAAACTATTGATAAATAAAAAAATTAACCTTTCGTTTTTTAATTTTCCCCCATGTTTTTTTTTACACAAATTTTGTCATAACATTGTCAATAAATTATAACAAATGATGAATCTAATAGAACGATAGATAGGCGCTTTGTGAACATTAAAAAAAAATAAGCATATCAGTTAAGTAGTTCGATCGGAATCATGTCCGCCAGTTTAAAAAAGTATGTTTTGAGAAAACGCGTTTAAAGTTTGAGATATGCACTCCGAACGCTCTGAACGTCGAAGGATTATTATTTTTGGACCTTTTTCGAAACCTTCCAATGGTAAAGTGGGTTTCTACACTAACTCTAAAGATATAAGGGAACAGAAAATCCAAAAAAAAAAGCAAAAAAAATTTAAAAAAGATTACACTACTGACCCCTTAATTTGAATTTGTGTACAAAAAACACTCATATAACGTTAACTATTAATTTTATTATATTGTATTTAGCAAACATACTCTTAAAAATTTGTAAAGTTTAAGCTAAAACAACTAAACAATTGTCACCTCTTTAACATACAAGGTCTGTCGCAAAAGAAACAGGACTGTTAAAAAAACAACAAAAAATTAATATTTTTCAAAAGTTATATTTTTTTATTCAAAGTAGTTTCCTTGTGCTTCGATACAGCGTTTAGCCCGGTCAATTAGCATTTCAAATGAGTGTTTAAGGTCATTTTTCGGAATGCTCTTGAGAATATCGGTCGAGGCCTTTTGGATAGCTGAAATGTCCTGAAACCAGGGTCCTTTCATAGGCAAATGAAGTTTTCCAAATAGGTAAAAATCACAGGGTGCCAGATCAGATGAGTAGTGTGAGTGATTAATAGTTAATATGGAGTTTTTTGTCAAAAAATCAGTGACAAGCGTGGACCGATGACGGCGCATTATCGTGCGACATTCGCCAGGACCCTGCCTCATGGTATTGTGGTCGAGCACGACGAATGCATGATAAAAGACGTTTATAACACCAAGGTAAAACACAGCATTAATTGTTTGGCCAGGTGGGACAAACTCTCGGTGTACAATACCCTCGGAATCGTAAAAACAAATCAGCATTGTCTTTATATGCATTTATATGCATTTTACGACCGATGACCAAAAGCTGCTGTCACTTTTTGATCGATATCATCGATTGTAGTTATCCAATTGTCTTAAAATTTTTACTAAAGGCCAACAAAAGATCAAACATTTTTTTTCATATATCCACCAATAGGTGGCGCCACCAGAAACAGTTATATTTAAAAAGTTCTGTTTCTTTTGCGACAGACCTTGTATACTCAACAAAGCTCTAATGTACAAAATGCGGTATTTCGTGCAATTGGGGATGCTTCGAGACTCAAGAGAGGAATAGTTAACCTTAGTTAAGACAACAACTTAAATAAGACGAAATGGTAAGCCAACATAAAATAAACCCTTATGTTTGGAAAGTAAAAGGACTGATTTTCTTCCGCCGCAACTGTACTTCGGAGCGTGCGCGCACCGACTGGATTGGGTTGTCTTTGAGCACCTGGAGAGTCAGGACAAACATTTTCGTGCGACGTACTTCTGTGAGCGGTGTAAGCCGAAAATGCAGCGTTCGTTTGAGCAGAGGTACGCAATTAAATTCTGTGTGAAACTCGGTAAATCTGCGACAGAGACGTTTGATATGATCAAGCAAGCTTACAAAGATCTTGCTTGTTTGGTCGTCAGTCAAATGTACGGTCAAAATGCGATAAGTCGATGTCTTGGAGATGTTCAATTCCATTTTTATGAATTTCAATGATGATTTCGGCTGATTTTTGTGAATTACGCACAGTTTCGATGGAATTTCCGGTGATCACGGATTTTGATTGGCCGAGATGTTGATCGTCATTTATGTCCTCACCACCACTTTGAAAACGTTGAAACTACTCGTGTACTCTGCTACGGGATAGGCAATCATCGCCATAAACGAAGGAAGTTTTAACAATTCGTGATAGGTAGGTAGGTAGGAGTGCAGCCCTATCGGGCTCAATTAGCACTGATGTGCCATTTTGATACACTATTCGTAGAAACCTCCTGTGTCTGCTATTACGTTTCACCTACTCTCTCAAACCATTTTGAGATTTCAATGAAACTTCTTATGTCCGATATGCTTTTGGTGGAAATCCATTCAAGATTTGGTGCTTGGTGGATTCCGAGTGCTTTGTGTCGGATCTGTGCTAGAGCTGGGCATTCGCAGAGAAAATGGAAGATTTTTTCCTTGTTCCCTGCTACCCCGCAGCCACGGCAGATGTCGTTGTGGGGCATACCCATTTTGGACGCATGTTCCCCAAATGGCCAGTGCCCCGTTGTGGTAGCTGTTATTCTGTAAATACTTCTTCTTGACCTATTTAATAAGTCGTTGGTTATTTTCCTGTCATATGTTGGCCATAATTGTTTAGTTATGACGCATTTTGTAATGTTTTTCCATCTGTTATTTGCAACTTGTTGAAATTGTCTATTGATCTCTCCTTTGATCGATCCTAGCGGACTTGGTATTAGCACCGCCTCGGATTCGTTGAGGAAAGCTCCCGCCTTTGCCAACTCATCTGCTTTTTCGTTACCGAAAATATTCCTGTGGCCGGGAACCCAGATCAAGTTTAGTTGGAGCTTGTCTTTTATTGAGCTTAGTGCTCTCTTGCAGTTTTGAACTATACTGGAATTTGTCAGGAGGGCCGCCTGGCTATCCGTAAATATAGTTGCTTAATGTATATTCCCGTGGTTTTCTAATAGGACTTCGCAGGCTTTTTCTATGCCTAGTACTTCTGCTTGGAAGATGCTAGCCGAGTTCGGTAGACGTATAGAGAGAGATATGCCCAGATCAGCGGAGAATACCCCCGTGCCCACTCCGCAGTCCATTTTGGACCCGTCGGTATAGACTGAGATGGTATCCTCCTCTGCTATTGGACCTCTTCTCCATTCTCGTCTAGATGGTATCTTCACCTGGAAGTGTTTATTGAAATCCAGCTTTGGGAGAATGTAATCTGATTTATTAATAGTGAGCTTGTTTAGAATTACACTATGTCCGTAGTTCTGCTGATTCCAATCTCCCAATTCTTTTACTCTTATCGCCGCAATAGCAGCTGTTTTTTGAATAAAAATGTCCATTGGTAGTTGATGCAGGATCACATTGAGCGCATCAGTCGGACATGACCTGATTGCGCCCGTAACACCCGCACATGCTGCTCTTTGTATTCCATTTAATTTTCTAATGTTGTATTGTTTGTTTAGCGCTGGCCACCATACCAGAGCTCCTTATGTAAGTATGGGTCTTATGACCGCCGTGTACATCCACATGATTATACTTGGTTTGAGGCCCCAATTCTTGTTGACGATTTTCTTACAAGTATAGTAGGCCATGTATGCTTTGTTTATTCTTTTTTCTATGTTTATTTTCCAGGACAGTTTGGTGTCAATCACCACCCCCAAGTATTTAGCTGCTGGGGATAGGGTGAGTGTTGTTCCGTTTAGTACCGGAAGTTGAAACTGAGGTATTTTGGTTCTGCCTGTGAATAGCATTAGTTTTGTTTTGTTCGGGTTAACTCCTAGACCATTGCTTTTAGCCCATAGGTTTAATCTACGAAGTGCTCTTTCCATAATCTCGCTGACTGTTGAAGGAAACAAACCTGATACCAACGACACTATATCGTCTGCATACGCTATTGTTTTCACTCCTCCACCGTTTAGTTGGAGGAGTATTTCGTTCAGCGCTACACCCCATAGAAGCGGAGGGAGGACCCTCCCTTGAGGCGTCCCTCTACTCACATAACTTGTTTGTGTTGCAGCGCCGTTTGAAGCTATAATCTTCCTATTCTCGAGCATCGATAGTATCCATCTGCACATAGTGTCATCTATGCCCCCATGCGCCAGAGAATTAATTATCGTATTTACTTCTATGTTATTGAAGGCGCCCTCTATGTCTAGAAAAGCAGCCATGGTGTATTGTTTGTGGTGTAGTGATTTTTCAATCACACTTATCACCTCGTGAAGGGCGGTTTCGGTTAATCGGCCCTTTATGTACGCATGTTGGGACTTCGGTTACTTCCCCGCCATTATTGTTCTTACGTGTAGATCTATTAGCCTTTCTAGTAGCTTCAGCATAAATAAGGTAAGGCTTATAGGTCTAAAATCCTTGGCATTCTCGTGTGTTCTTCTGCCTGGTTTCGGAAGGAACACAACTTTGCTCCTTTTCCAACTTCTTGGGATGTAAGATAGCTGAATGCTCGCTTTGTATATATTTTCAAGCCTTAGAGCCATTGGTTCTACCAGTTTTTGCAGCATTATGGGCATAATCCCGTCAGGACCTGCCGCTTTAAATGGTGCAAAACTATTTATGGCATATTTGATTTTCATTTTGTCTACTATTTGGCTTCGATAGTCAGCTGCGTTCACCGGTGGTTCTAGTTGAACCCTCGTTGAAGGTGTTTGCTGACTCCCGGGGAAGTGTGTTGTGATTAGTACCTCCAGAGACTCTTTTGCCGAGGAGGTATTAATATGGTCTTTGGATAGCATTTTACTCAGCCTAGCGGCTTCTCTGCAGCTTTCTATCGATGTGCAGAAGGATCGCCATGAGTCATTTTTAGCTTTCTTGACTGCTTTTTTGTATTCCTTCATAATGTCTTTATATGGCTGCCAAATTTTGGTTCTAAAACTCTCATTGAAAGCTTTCCTTAGTTGAGTTCTCAAATTCTTGAGTTCACTGTTCCATCAAGGAAGAGACTCTCTTTTTCAAAACTGTTAGCGGAGTAGTTTTGTTAAAGGTTGTGATTAAGACTTTTTCCAACTTCTCTACTTCTGAATCTAGTTCCTCGGGATTTCTGATACTCTTATTGCCTCCCTTTTCGAGGCATTTTGTTGCTATACTGGTAAATTTTCCCCATGCCGTTCTTCTAGGGTTCCGGTATGTGAGAGGCGCACTGTACCTCTCGCGGATGCTGAAGAGTATCCAGGAGTGATCCGACATGGAAGGCTCATCGGATACCCTCCAGTTATCCACAACGAGACTGTCTGTGTCTGTTGATAGCGTGAGGTCAAGGACTTCCTCCCACCCCGGAAACCTATCCGAGCTTGGGAAGATAAAAGTTGGCTTATCGCCCTTGTTGCATATACTTAGATTACTATTCAAATTATACTGCAAGAGTAACTCACTTCTGGTGTTTATACTAGAGCTACCCCATACGGTGTGCCTTGCATTTGCATCACACCCTATTAGGACATCATCCTTCTTGTTCTCCTCTACTAGCCTGGTGAGCGGCGCCGGTGGTATGTCTTCGTCATGGGCCAAGTAGGTCGAGACCAAGAAGAAGGGCTTTTCCTTCTGTTCCACCTTTACCACTGTGATATCTGCTGTGCTGTAATTAGGACAAAGAAATGCATTTATACTTTTATTGATAAGAATGCGTGCCCTAGATTTACCTCTGTTCCGTGTGTAAAACAGGTTATAGTTGCTGCTGTTTAGCCCTTTTATGGTATCTTCATTGACCCAGGGCTCCTGTATTAGGCTGATGTCGATGCCCCCTCGTTCACGAGGGTTGTCAGATTCGCTGTAGCACTCTTCGATTTTGTTGTCAGTTTTCTTCAGAGCCTCAATGGACTCATCGCCAATGGCCACTAGTATTAGCTTGCTTGCTTTGTTCGGTTTTTCCTCCTTTATAGGCTGCCACTCATCTATACCAGGTATAGATTTGTTCTGCAGCTTGATCAGGAGTTTTTCGCCTGGCTCCTATAGTGGGGGTAACCAAATGCGAGCCCGAGGCCTCTTTGGAATATCCCTGGCGGGTATAAGCCTCAATTGGAGGCTTACAAAGGCGTTGCTAATTTTAGCAACACTACCCGTCAGGAAATCTAACGAGGCCTGGTCCGCGCACTTGATGACCCTGTAGCCCCTGAGGGTCTCAGAGGAGTCAAACTCCGGGTGAGGACCCGCAGGATTGTCGAGTACATAGCTTAGCACCATACTCGACAATCTGACGTCGATCTCCACCCATCTCTCCTGAATAGTGCTCGGAGAGGAGGATTTCCCATCTATAATGGCCACCTGCAGGCTATCCCTGGCTACATCGCAGAAATGCCTTGCCGTTGTTGTGCTGCTGTGTTCACCCTCACTCCTCCTCGGTTTTTTGGGCTGAGTTCCGGGTACTTCTGTGGTGGAGCGATTTCTCTTCTGAGAAGTGCTCTCTCGTTTGCTCTCTTCTTGAGGTTGTGATTGCTTCCTTTTCAGGTAGCTTTCATATTCCTCTACAATAGATTTGAGGCGCTTTGTTTCAGCCTCATCAACTGGGGTACCGGCTGCCTGGTCTTTGGCTATCTTCCCTAGTATGAAGACCGCCCTCTGGTACCGGTTTTTCCTCAGCTGATTCTGGGATTTTTTGCATTTCTTTTTGCTCTCTCCTTTAGCCGCCAGTGCACTTTGGTTGGTGCTGATGGCAGTCTTGGAGGTGGACGCCTCCTCCCTTAAATTTGATGTTTTCTCTGCTGTATCTACCGGTGTACTTTGGTTGGTACGTCCGGTAGTACTCTTACTTGTCTCCTGGGTGGAGGTAAGCAGTTCGTCCTCCTCGGATTCCGTAATAGGATTCCTGTAACTCATGTCCGTAGTCGTCGCTGTTGTCGTCATGGTTGTTGTTGTAGTTGTTGTTGTTGTTGTTATGTTGTTGGTTACGTTCATGTTTTGGTCAAACGAGTAAGTCGGAAAGGGTTGGTCACTCGTCCGCAGAGCCGGTATACGGAGAAAAGGCTATTTATACCTCCGACCTCGCCCGGGCATCGGAGGGGACCGTTCGCGATCAGCTATTTATTACCCCCCGCTGACCATTCAGCCCTTGGCGCGGGTACCTCGACACCTTGGCTTAGGGTGGTGTTGGTTCGGGTATCCTCATAATTCCACAATAGGAGATGGGCGTAAAACCTAGGGTTTATTCATCCATATCACTATTGTGGGAAATTATGAAGTGTCCCTCTTAGTTCGTAAGATTAGAGTGCGTTTCCTTTGAGATGCACACTTTACTCTTACTTAAGCCCCTTCGCCACGACAAGGCGACCAACTTCAAAGAGGCAATTCGTGATAGTTTGGAAAAAAAATTGTGCTTTTGCCTAATACTCGCTAAAGGCGAACATTCGTTATAGATGTGACAAAGTGATAGCGTGCTTGGGCAGAGGGTTGCCGTCTGGTTTTACTTTGCCAGTAAGAAGGTGCTGATGTGTGAGTTGTATGTGGTCAATCCTTAGACGTGTGAAGATGGTAGCTTGTAGGCGAGATATATTCCTAGGATATACAACTTTTGTCCTTGTGAGATTGAAGGCAGAGTACCAATGGTCGAAACGTTTCCATTCCGTGTGTTTAATTTCGTGAACGCAGCGGTCCAGCATATTACAAAGGTCGTTTCTGTCATGTGTCTCATATTTTAGGGTTGGCGCTGATTCAAAAAACTGAGCTGCGTGGTCTGCATGTTCATTTCCCATAATACAGACATGTCCTGGTACCCAGAGTAGTGCAACTTTATGACTGTATTTAACGCACAGGTCACGAATATTCGAGATAAATAAGGCAGTGTTGCGAATGTTACAAACAGCAGATAGAAAAGAAAAGCTGTCCGAGCAAATAACAAATTTGCCTTTGCTATATATCGGATATTTTAGTGCTTTGAAAACCGTAAATATCGACGAGTAACAAGAAAGAATCCCGCCTGTTATAGCTTCTCCATTTGGTTTGGTGAGAGCAAAAGCTGTGTGCAGGAACATGTTAATAGTTTCTTTTTTTAACAACCACTCCGGCTGTTTGTTGACCCTCTTGTACTTTTGGGGCGGATATATGTTTAAGTCTTTTCCGTATTTGATACAACGGCGTAAAGTGGATTTTAGCCTGAAGTTCCGTTTATGTCGTGACGCGTAAATTACGGTTTTATGTAAGCTGGTATTTGGAGAGGATATCGCTTTGGGAATTAGTTGCATCGTTCGTTTACAAACTCTTTCTTTTATTGTTGGTGGACCACATTTCGCCAAGATACACTTAATAGGTGATGTAGGGAAAGCGTTTATACTCCGAAGGCTCGCTGCATGATAAGGAGGTTCTAAAAGTTTCAAATTAGAGTTTGCGCTCTTGTAGCGTTTATTAGAGAGATGGAATGAATAAAAAATCGTTTACTAGTTAAATATTTTTGTTAAGTTATTTCTTAGGTTAAGACCGAAAATTAAATCTTTTATCAAAATATATGTACTCTTAAAATATTTAAATTGCTTATGGATTCATTACAATATTTTCAAAAACTAACTTTGGATATCGTATACATTTTGTATTTTTACAAATATGTAGTAATTTACATTTTGGAATGTAAATTGTTGCACCAGATTTCATGCCCCATTTCTTAAACTTTGTTAGTATTTTCTAAAAATATTGTTTGCAGTTTGGGGATCTTTTATATTGCAATAAGTAATAGCGTCGTTTATACAAAAGATAGTAGCATGGTTTTTGGTGGAGAGAGTGTCAGATACATAGTGTTGGAGTTGAATAAGTGAATCCATTGTACTGTGCTGGTGTTTAAAAGCCGGTCGGTTGTGATTTATAAAATTATTTTTTATAGCAAACCATGAAAGTCGCCTAGCAATAATTTTTTCAAAAATTTTACTAGTTAGTCCGTAGGAATAAGTTAGTTTCGATGGTTTATTTTGTTTAATAATTGGGATAATGGTGGCTTTCCGCCAATTTTGTGGGTATGATCCTTTGTGGAAAATTTTGTTGTACAGGCAGAGTAGTCTTTCTTTAGCAGCTGCAGGTAAGCTTGAGAGCATCGGGTAGGATACCCTATCAAAGCCTGGTGTTTTGCCTTTAGCATTTTGTAATGCAGACTCTAGTTCGCGGAAAGTAATATCGCACTCTAGGGTTCTTGCTGATGCGGAGAGATTCGTTGGTGTATAGGTGGAAGATATCCAATGTTGCGAATAGACCAAATATTGGCGAAGGTTGCCGCAATATCTGTGGAATTCGTCAGAATACTTTGATTTGTATTAATGAAATTAATACGGTTGAGCGAGATTCCAGTCAAAAGTTTAATGTCTGACCATACCTTTTTGGTAGTTGACGCAGGAGAGATTTTGGCAGTGAATACTTCAAAACTTTTCCTTTTAGCCGTCTTTACAGCTCTTTTAAAGGGGGCGTTTGCTTTTTTTATAATTATTCAGATTATATTCAGACATTGATATATTGAAAGTATTCCAGTATTCATATTTTTTTGTCACGCATATGACCAAGATCTTTGTTCCACCAGATCGGAAAAACTTTTGAAGACTAGCGTTTGGTTTGAGGAATCGACTTATTTGCCGCAGAACGTATCAGTTGTCGATTGGATTGGTGGGTAAACTTTTTAAAATATCTTTTTGAAATATATTCCAGTTTGCGCGTGAAATAGTAAGTTTTGGGAGAGGCTTATATTTTTCAAAGTGGAAGTTTGTTTGAAGTGAGATCGATATAGGAAAGTGGTCACTACCTCTGAGAATAGAGGAAGCTTCCCAACTGATTCTGGGGGAGAGCTGGGGAGAGGATAGGGAAAGGTCGAGGCTCGTTAGGGAAGAGTGGGTAGAAAAATGTGTGGGGCGCCATTGTTAAAAAGAATTAGGTTGCTGTTCAATAAAGAAATCTCTATGATTGCACCATTTGTGTTGGATTTTCGGGAACCCCAAAGTGTATTCCACGCGTTGAAGTCTCCAGTCCACAAAACCGGTGGGGGTAATCGGGAAAGTAAATCTTTCAAATCAGTTTCGTTAAAAACTTGCTGGGCTGGTATATACGTATTAATGATAGTAAAGCTGAAATTGAAGTTAATTTTAAGAACTATTGTTGATAGTGTGGAAGTGAAATCGATAATTTCATGTTTCTTTTTTTTTTTTTTATTAAAACGTAATAAATGATGGTTTTACATTTCATAGAAATTGCAACTAGTGATAAATTTAAACTAACAAGCAATATTTTTCTCAATGTATGAAGTAAAACAATAAAAGCTGTAATAACAACCTTTCCTTTTTTAAACTAAATTTAACAACTAAATATTATATAATGATATTTGCTATTTTCTTAGATTCGTAATAGATCGTGAAACGTTGTTCTTTTCAGTCCGCTCCTACTATTTCTAGTCTCTCCTAGTTGTCGGGCTTCACTGTTTACATGATCACGTTGCAGATCCGAATTGCGTATGTACCACGGGACATTTACCGTTTTTCGCAGAACTTTGTTTTGGAATCTTTGAACCGCTTCGATGTATAATGGAGCAGCGCATCCCCTTAGTTGAATTTCATGTGTCCAAATAGGTTTAAAAGTTTGATTGTAGACTAGGAGTTTATTTGATGTTGTTAAGGTTGATTTCTTGTCGATCAGCCAGTTTATTTTTTGGTATTTTAGTTTTAGTTCAGAAACTTTTTTTGTATATGCTCCTTCCAATTCAACTTTGCATCCAACGTCATACCAAGATATTTCACCGAGGTGGAATACGGGATTACTTCATTTCTAATATGTAACGGGATGTACGTAGCACTTTTTTTAGTGAAGTTTATATGGATAGGATTCAACTCAACCATTTCTATGTCCATTCTACGATTTGATTTAGTGAATATTGCATTCTGTGCGACGACTCAACTTTATTTTTGGCGGTCGTAATGATGCAGGTATCATTTTCATCATTTTTTTCGTATGTGGCAGATTGCGCAGTTTGGCGGCGTAGGCATATCGCTGGTAAACAAAATTTGTAAGAGTGGTCCCAGGACACTTCCTTGGGGTACACCTGTTTTTATCGGCTGTAACGTAGTATATGATTGTCCCTGCTTGATTCTGAAGTAGCGGTTGCTCAGGTAAGAGTCAACTAGATCGGTTAGATACTGTGGAAAGTGAAGTCTTAATTTATGAAGTAAGCCGTACGTATATTGCCCTACTCTATCGAACGCCTGCGATACGTTGAGAAAAACAGTTGTGCAATTGTGCTTTTTTTCCATCGCATCTTCAATTAAGCTCGTTATTCGATGAACTTGATCGATTGTGGAATGTTGAGATCTAAATTGAAATTGATAAATGGGTATAAGTTCCTTTTCTTTAATTATGTTCTGAAGTCTTCTTATGATTACAGCTTCAAGTAGTTTGGACAAAATAGACAACAGTGAAATTGGACGATATAACGAGGCTTCATGTGCGCTTTTGCCAGGTTTTTGTACCATAATGATTTCAGATACTTTCCATGACAGTGGGACGTATCTGAGATTTAAGCAAGCGTTGTTATTGCTTTTCGCGTTAGATTTTTTAGCACATCAGTAGTCACCAAGTCGAAGCCAGGAGCCTTTTTTGGTTTAAATCTACTTTTAATAATATTTTCTACTTTATTTGTTGTTGGTTGGATTTCACCTACGTATTGTGATTCTTCCAGCTGTGGTAGAGTAACATTGAACGCAAAAGGAATAAATGTTTTAGTTAGTTTCTCTGAGAAAACTTTCGCTTTTTCTTCGTCGCTTCTGGCCCAAGATCCGTTTGGCTTTCTGATGGGTGCATTCGACAATACTGGTTTCCTATCATTTTTTACAGCTTTTCAAAGGGAATAATCCATATGTTTGTTTGGCGTTAATTTCTCAATATAATCAGAAATATTTTGATTTGTAAATAATAATAATACCCAACGATTACTCTCCTCCCGCCCAACCGACGAGAGGGGCGCAATCCGCGAACGAGCGGAATTAGCCGAGTCATAAAAGGCAAGAGGGTTATAAGCGTTGCGATCTTAAGCTGGCTTAGATACAGAAATAAAAATTTCAACACCCAAAAATAAGAATTATGTTAAAGTTTATAATTTTTAAATGATACTTGTTAAGAGTAGATAAAATTATTTTTATACCCTGAACAGGGTATATTAAGTTTGTCACGAAGTTTGTAACACCCAGAAGGAATCGTCGGAGACTCTATAAAGTATATATATAAATGATCAGTATGTTGAGCTGAGTCGATTTAGCCATGCCCGTCTGTCTGTCCGTCCCTCAGTTTTTAAGATATTGTTTTGAAATTTTGCAAATGTCATTTTCTCTTCAAGAAGCTGCTCATTTGTCGGGACGGCCGATATCGGACCACTATAACATATAGCTGCCATACAAACTGAACGATCGGAATCAAATGCTTGTATGGAAAACTTTCACATTTGGCAAGATATATTCACGAACTTTTGTATATACTATTTTCTAAGGCAACAATGTAATCTCCAAAGAAATTATTCAGATCGGTTACCTATAACATATAGCTGCCATACAAACTGAACGATCGGAATCAAGTTCTTGTATGGACAACTTTCACATTTGACAAGATATACAGGGGTGTTGTAGATCCAAGACAGAATTGCTTAGCTGTCAGAATTGCAAACCAATTCTGATTTTAAATGGTGTCACAGAATCTGATTGGATTTTCGTCTTTTCGAACATACGCAAAACCAATATTCGAACCAGCTGTTTACTAATGTAACAAAACTTGCAAATGAATATACGAGGGCTGTCTGATAAATAACTGACCTAACCATGATGCACGCGATTTTTTCAAAATTTGTTTTTTTTTATTTTTCTACATAGTTTCCTTGTAACTCCACACACTTCTCCCAGCGGTGCTCCCGTCTCTGCAACCCTTCCAAATAGTACTTGGCGTCTTTGTCTGCAAAATACGAGTTCACGAAAGAGATTGCCTCCTCATTTGACGAAAATCTCAGGCCGCCGAGCGCAGTTTTAAGTTGAGGAAACAAAAAAAAAGTCGCTTGGTGCTACATCCGGTGAATAAGGTGGTTGGTCAAGCAGTTCGAACCGCAATTCGTGGATTTTCGCCATGGCGACTGTTGAGGTGTGAGATGGTGCGTTGTTTTGTTGGAACAAGACTTTCTTTTTTTGCAAATGTGGCCGATTTTTTGAAATTTCTTCCTTTAGCTTGTCCAATAATGATGCGTAGTATGCTCCTGTTATAGTTTTTCCTTTTTCAAGATAGTCGATAAAAATAATTCCAAGGCTGTCCCAAAAAACACTCGCCATCACTTTCCCAGCCGAATACACAGCTTCAGGTTTTTTTGGAGCCGGTTCCCCCTTTTCGATCCACTGTTTAGATTGGATTTTTGTTTCGGGCGTATAATGATGAATCCAAGTTTCGTCTACAGTTATCAATCGGGGTCAAAACTCGGTCTTATTGCCTCTAAACTGAGCCAACAGGGCGCTGGAAATGTTCATGCGCGCACGTTTGTGGTCTAGCGTATGCAAACGCGGCACCCAACGCGCGGACAGCTTTCTCATGGTTGGTTTAATATGTGACAAACACGTTCTTTTGACATCTTCATAATCTCAGCTATTTCCCTAACTTTAATCCGGCGGTCGTCTAGTACCAATTGATGAAATTTAGCGATGTTATCGTTAGTGGTTACAGTTTTTGGACGCCCAGGACGTTCATCATCTTCCAAGCTCCTGCGACCACGTTTAAGTTCAGCTGTCCAAAATTTTACGGTGGTAAACGATGGTGCAGAGTCACTATACACAGAGTGCAACTCATCTTTGATTTATGTAGGCGTACTGCCTTTCAAAAATAAAAATTTAATTACAGCTCGATATTCAATTTTTTCCATTTTGGGGAAATCACCGAAATAGACTCACAAAAACGACTGTCAACAGATAATTGCGCAAGATAAATAAACATAAGTTACTAAAAAATATGAATCTCTTTGAACTTTTTATTTCCGATAGTAATGGCGACCTGCATCCTGCCCGCCGTCTGGCATATGCACATGCGATAAGCATCTGGCAATTGCTTTTCAAAGCAAATGTCAAAGATTTCGTATCAAAAAAATTTGCGGATGATGTTTAAATATATAACTATAAATCCTAGAAATTTCACTTCAGTCAATTATTTCTTTCCTTCCCAAAAAAACCGATTTTTGTAAGCCTCTAAAAAAGGCTCCCCTCTTAAATATCGGCATTTTTTTTTCAAAAACTCAATAATTAAGACATTTCGTGTTTTATTCTTATGTTTTCTCCTATAGAAATAAAGATAAATGAATTCGTAACATTAAAATAACTTGATTTCTTAACTGGCATTTCAAATCTGTGTGCGACTATCTTCTTGATTTGTTTCTGACAGCAAAACCGATAAAATTGGTTTCCGTGACACCCAAAACCGATACAAATTCTGTTTCGAATATCAAACCAATAATATCTGAATTCATGACACCTACTGCTTTTTTTTGATCGGTTTCAATTCTGATTCCGACAACTATCAGATTCCACAACACCCCTGATATTCACGAAATTTTCTCTAAAAAACTTGTTCAGAACGGGTTACTATACCATATAGCTTCCATACAAACTGAACACATAGTTACTAAAAGAAATGCACCTGTGAAGGGTATTTAGCTTCGGTGCAACTGAAGTTAACGTTTTTTTCTTGTTTTAATAGTAAATAGAGAGTCTGTTAGATCAAATGTGCTGGAATGAGAATTGAAATCATTACATATACGGCAGAATGGTTCGTTTAACTCGAAATTTGTTCTAGAAAATTTTAAAAGTAAGAGTCTAAACTGCCTGGTAGAGCGGGCGGAACGTTAAAATTAATATTAGATACGAGAGATGAGCTACAGACTGACCCATTTATGAGTTTTACAAGAAATATTATACCAAGCATCTCCCTACGACCAGCGAGTGTCGGGAGATTTATAAGTTTTAAACGGTTAGTGTAAGGGGGAAGATTTAAACTGGGATCCCAATGCAAATGACTTAAGGCAAAAAGTAAAACGTTGAACGGACTCTAACTTATCCGAATGGACTTGGTAACTAGGGTTCCAAACCACAGATGCATACTCTAATATAGGCCTCACCAGAGATGTAAAAAGAATTTTTGTGGTAAGCGGATGTCTAAATTCTTTAGACCAATGTTTAACAAAACTAAGAGCGCCTTTAGCTTTAGAAACCATGGAAGATGCGTGAAAATTAGAATTGAGTTTGGGGTCCATAGTTACTCCCAGATCAACAAAACTGCATACTTGCTCCAACCTAAAGTCTTGTATTGCGCATGAAGTAGGGTCTACAGATCTACGTGAAAAGCATATCGTTTTACATTTTTTAAGGTTCAATGGCATGTCATTTCTATCCCACCAAGAAACTAGGTTGTTTAAGTCTGTTTGCAACTGACATCTTTCACTGTTTGAAGTATACGTTTTACAAAGTTTTACATCGTCAGCATATAATAAAACTTTTGAAAACTTAACAACGGATGATATGTCATTAATAAATAACAAGAACAGAATTGGACCAAGATGGCTACCTTGAGGAACGCCTGAAAGAACACTGATTATGTCAGAAAAAGTATCGTTAAATATGACTTGTTGAATTCTATTACTAAGATAAGAAGAAACCCATTTTAGAAATATTGGTTGAAAACCAAGAAGATCAAGTAAAATCTGTGTATATCAGTATTCTTATTCTCCCTAAAGCCCATTGATACATGTGATGCAAATTCAAGCAAATTAGTTATTGTAGATTTCCCTTTACGAAAACCGTTTTGAGAACAAGAAATTAGTGGAGAGATCCGGAAGGTCGTCTGTTATAATTGCTTCAAAAATTTTAGGTATTGTAGACAACTTTGCTATTCCCCTATAGTTTTCAATAGATAACCTAAATCCACTCTTATATAAAGGAATTATAAATGACTTTTTCCATATGGAAGAAAATAAGCCTTGCATAAGAGATGAATTAAATAGTTTTGTTAGGGGTTGGTATATATATTTGGCACATTTCTTAAGAAAGCTTGAGGGAATCTTATCTGGGTCATATTTGTATGATTGTTCTAACATATTTAACTGATATAAGACGTCTGCTTCGGAAATGGTAGGTGCATTAATGACAGAAATCGGACATAACTTGTGCTGATGCGGAACATTTTTTGGAGATTTTAGAGAGTAATTGGACTAAAAGAATTCAGCGAACATATTAGAAATGGTGTGATTGTCACTAGACGTACTAGACTTATATTTCATAGCGGACGGAAAGTTAGAAATCCTGCGTTTGGAGTTGACGAAACCATAGAACAATTTTGGATTACGTATAATATTATTTTTTACTTTATTTATAAAATTATTATAACATATTTTGTTAAGTTCAGCAAATCGTCGACTAAATTGCATCGAATATTTTGAATAGTCAGCAACTAAACCAGTTTTTTTAAATGTTTAAAAACACGAGATTTTATATTTTTTAATTTACATAATTCTTTCGAAAACCATAAATAAGAACTCATTTTTTTAGTAACAACACACTTCGGAACATATTTTTCAAATAAGTTTAAAATAGTTTCATTAAAGTGGGAAGCACTAAATTCAATATTGCCACTGTAATCTGGCCAGGTTACTTTAGAAACTTCGTAATTAATCTTCTTAAAATTAGCTTTCGCAAAGTTGAACTGATGTTCGATGCTAATTTCCAAAGAAGGATGATACGGGTCCTCTGGCCGAACCAAAGGATCACATCGGACAACCGGAGAACATTGAAGCGTTATCAACATAAACTAGATCTAAAAACTTCCCAAACTCGTTTGAAATTAAATTAATTTGGTTAAGACCCAACTCCGACATTTCATTTAAGAACTCGTTAAAACATAAGCGAGTTCTAATAGGGATGGCGTAATCATCAATACATATCCATGATATGCACGGTAAATTGAAATTTCCCAAAACAATCATGGAATCAGTATTATTGAGAAAACATTATTTATTAATGAAGCATGCTGCATATAAACAGATATATCCGAGTGAGGCGGTATATAAGACAAAGTTAAGAAAATATGGCGACTATTAGCGCAAATACGAATGCACTTAAATTCTATGAAGTCTGCATGCGGGACATCGACTTCTTAGATGGCATTGAATAATGAACAGCAAACAAGACACCACCTCCTTTTCTGTTCAGCCGGTCATATCTAAAGATTACGAATTCGCTGTTGAATATTTCATTATCAAAAATGAGAGGCTTTAGAGAGACCCCAGATGACCAGAATGAATTGTCAAGTATCAATTGAAAACTGTCTGCGGATACGTCGATCTTAAACGAAATTAAGTTTACGGATGTCTGTATCTACCGTTTTTAATTTCGACGAGATGTAACTTTTTATATCATCGACTGTGGTATCCGCATCAAGTCTCGAGACAAAAATTGCTCTTTTCCGCGGTATTACAACTAAGTTTTTATTAGCTGACTTGTAGGTATTTGGAGGCGGATCTTAAGATGTTTTCCGCTTACCATGTTCAGTAACAGTTTTCTCAGTGCCCTGAGCAGACGGAACCTTTTCTCCTTGAGGACAAGGGGATGAAAGATTAATGAGGTCAATAGTGGGGGGGGCATTCTTTTTAAGGAAGATACAGTGGTATCTTCGTCAGACGGACGTTTTCGTTTAGGTTTTGGATTCTCTTCCTGAATATTTAGGCATTGAAATTATTGAAAAAGCGTTTCATAACGCCTAAATTTTTCAGTAAGGGTTTCAAGCTCATGACCAATCTCCTTAGAACCATTGCACGCCTGCTTAAAAACTTTATACAATTCAATTTCAGTTGGTCTGCATTTCAAGCAAGACCAGCGTAATCCCTTACTGTCAAGAATAGAATCCAATATCCTACCTGTCAGTTTAGCACATTTAAGATGGGCAAGCTCATCACAAAGCCAGCAAGAAACAAAGCGTTCCGACTCGCCTTTCACAGAGCTGTTCGGAAAGTTACAAGTCATAATGAACAAAAACAATATTAAACAAAAATATAAAAAATGTTAAATAATAAAAGTAAAAAGAGCAATGACAAAAATATTTATAACAAATGAATGCAATAAAAATAGTTTCTTATCAAAGATAACATCCAATGTAGCGAGCAGTTTGAGATGCACTGTAACACACGAAAAGTAAGAAACTCGCGAACAGCTGTGGACAAACATGGAAATGAATAAAAACAAGAAAGAAATTTAAGTAAGCAATATAAATTAACACTAACAATTGCACTATTTAAAATATAGCAACAAAAACAAATTGAAAATGACTCGGCGCAATAAATTAAAATTAGCCAAAACAGAATTAAAGTAAAATCAATTGCTTCAATAGCATAATATAACACGGATACTTATCTTAAAAGATCACTTAATTCAGAAATTTTCACAAGTTTTAAATATAAATTAATTAAGTTCGCCAGAGCACCAAATTCACAGCTGAGCACGAGAAGGGTTGCTTTATTTTTCAAATACTTACTTTTCAAATACTTCATTTTGGTGCTGAGAATTTAGTTAAATTGTTCAGTACTGTTTTATACTGAGGAAATCGCGTGATTTGCCATTTTTTACGTAGTTTTCTCCTTTTTCTATGAGTTCTAGAATATCGGAATGATATTTAGTATAAAAGTTTTTTTTTTGTTTAGGAACATGAGTACTTTTCCAAGCCGATTCTTGAACAGTTTTCGTAAATTTTTCAACTTTATCTTCTAATATGTCTTTAGTAGTTATATGTACTTTAAAATCAATATTTTTGTCGAGCATAACTTTGAAATACTCCCAGTTCGTATGTTTATTAGAGAGACATATTATTAGACATACCACCTTATGTCAATTTCTTGTAGATGGCCATTCAAGATTAGATATACTGGCGAGTGGTCCGAATTTAAGTCCAATCCATTTTCCATGGTAATGAACTTCTTAGATATTTGTCGAGTGATGAAAAAGTCGATCAGGTCAGGTAATTTTCTTGTGTCGGAAGGCCAATAAGTCGGCTTGCTAGTAAACATGAAGTCGCATCCAGTGGCCATAGCTGCATAGCTCTCTTTCCATAGTGTTTTAAAATAAGTTCTGAATTGTATATGAAGTTATGAAAAGCCTAAAGACTTATTTTTCAAAAACTAGAATCAACCGATATGGTCCTGGTTTGGAATTCTGGGACACTTATATTAGTTTCTTCGTAGTGGGGAATATGCATATGGGGAGTAATGTATCTAATTCTTTTCTTCGTTTGAGCAAGCCATTTACATTCCAGGTCATAATTTTTATCGGTTTCATTTTTGCGTTCTACTTACACTTTGCTGTCGCTCTAGTTTAGTAAGACGTTCGTCGGTAAGTTTACCTTGCTCTTCTAGCTTATTAAGCTTGTCGAGAATTAACGAGAAATTATTGGTAATATCACAAATGGAATTCGAATTTGTATGGTTTGCAGACGTATGTTGTTGAATTTGACCTTTGGTTATACTGGCAAATGAGAGGTTTCCAGATTGCTGACATACATTAGTAACTTGGACTTAGTAGAAACAGTCGCACTTAAGCGTTTTGGTTGTTGGTGATGCTCTTTATTTTCCTCGGTCGCGTTTTTAATTTTTTAAAGTTCTTTTGCCACTTCACATCCCCTATAGTTCGCAGAGTAATTCTGATTGCAGTTGCAACATTTTGGCGGTAGTTCGGCAAGTTTTGTGCAACTTAACGTTGTGTGATTTCCGGCGCACTTCACACACCTTGGTGGTTTACAACAATAATTTCTTGTGTGACCGAATGCCTGACAGGACTTACACTGCGGTACAAGATTCGATGGTTTGATGGGCTCGAGTTTGACGACAGACTTTAAAATATGTATATCTCTAGATTCGAAGCATACGATAAACATATTTAATGGATTTCTTTGTTTTGTATTGAAGTTTGTTTATGACCTTTGTAACTTTAAAACCCTGCTTCTGAAGATCTGAGACAATGCTTTCCGGCTCACATGAGTGATGAAGGTCTTTTACCATTACGTGTATATCCCGCGATTGCTTGTCCTCGTACGAGTACCAGGAAATTTGCGATTCGTTTAATTTCCTTGTAAGTATTTTATAATCTGAACTGTCAGAAAGGTTTATTTTACATGAATTTTGACCAATGAGCTTAAGTGTGTAAGAATATTTAACTTCTGCGTGTATCAAGGAACGCATCAAGGGTTGATTAAAATTTTCTGATATTATGATTGGCGAGGGCGATGACTTACTTTTATATCTTTTGTCGTATTATGCGGGCTCGGAGACAGACGGTGAAGAATTCGCTTTGCTTTTCTTAGTTTCTCTACTTCTTTTCTTTTTTAATAACCAATTTGTTTTATTTTCAAACTCTTCTTCGTCTGTTTCGGCTACAAAAGTCGATTTTGGTGAAAAAGAAAGCGTTTCATTGGTGTATTTGATGGGCGATTTCCTTAAATTTTCATTTTTAAGTGTCGCATTTTCATTTTTTACCTTCAAGGCTTCCATTTTTTTTTTTTAATTTGTTCGAGCACCATACCTAATTGGTTACATGGTGATTCCCCACCAGGAGGCGGGGTTTGTATGTCCATCACGATCTAATGGAAATGTGGTTACTTACGTGACTTAAACTGCCTTATCAACTGCTTTACCGATTGTGCAGATAATGTAGTGTTCCTGGCCACATACAACTCTGTGTAAACAGCTGGTTTGCCATGTGACAGGAATAGCTAATAACTACTTCAGACGTGCGAAGGAGAATCGTAGCGCGGAAACCGATTGAGTGTTTTTTATTTTGTTATTATTATTATTGTTTTTGTTATTGTTTTACAATTTTTAGATTTTGTGTTAAATTATTTATGGTTTTCAAACATTAATGCAGATAATTGACGTACCACGTGATGTCAACGATGTCGAGGACCTCTGTCTGCAAATTTTCACAGCCTGTATTACGCGTTAATTAAAATAATTTGAGGAGCACATCCAACTGTTGACCGTACACTTTGACCGTACAAATTTGCAAACGCCTTGCTTATTGCTTTGGATGTTATGTAAATTCGAAAAATAACCGCTGTATTGCCTAGGACAGGAAATGTTACTGGGAGTAACTGAGATATGTGTTTCTTGAATACAAATAACGTCTGGGGTTTGCTCTTTTATGAGTAATAAGAGTTCATCATAATTGTTGTTGTACCCGTTTATTTCCCAGTGGATGATTTTAAGCGTCATTAATACGACAGAGAGAAAAAAAATATTTTGTTTATCTGTATATAGTATGTTCAGATATCGTTTGTATTAAATTTCATCTTCGGATGTCGGTTCGGAGTCAGTAGCTTCCATCACAAGGAATTTGGGGTCGTCAACTTTTATATCTGGGTGTTCTGGAAAATCCTTAACCGAAACATTTTTATCAGTTTTACGTTTTTTTTACCAGGTCCTGTATCGATTACGGCGAAACGATTCGCCTCGATAATTTGAGGCCCAGGAGCCATTTTGCACGAGGAACACTGATGCGCACTTTTTAATAAGATTCTGCGCGCGAACAGTAAAAGAGAAAAGTAAGAAAGAACGGATTAAATCTATATAAAAGGTCCGAAAAGAAGAAACAGAAAATGTCGATGAATGAAAACAAAATTTAATGTTGGCTCTTCGTTCGAAGCTCATTTTCGCACCGATAACACAAACATACTGACCCTTAAAACGCAATAACTTCACTTCCAATCAATGAAATGTAATGAAATTCTCACTGGGCCATCGACAAAGATAGAAGATTCTAACGCACCAGTCGACATATAGATGACACCACCAGGGGACGCTAGATTTAAAAAGTCCCTTTTACTTTGGAACGTTCCTTGTACATCCACGCCTTGAGGAGAACCGGGTGAATGTATTGCTTTAGTTGTGAAGAAGCATACAAATACACATTTATATTCTTTGGTGATTAGTCATGCTCTCCTAGTACAGTTTTTTTGTTTTTAATGTCATAGGATCCAGTGAAATCGATAATAGTGGGAGCAAACGGCCGGGTTACGATAGTTCTTTCATTTGGAAGAGATGCCACTATTTGGGTTTGTTGAGTATTTTTTGTATGATTCGCGTTTTGCAATGATGAGTGATTGATTTAATCAGCACCCATGCTTTGAGTATCCAGAATTCTGTACCTAAGAGTCGAAGTATTAGTTAATTTTCACCGTGTAGTGTTGCTAAATATGTGAATTGAGTGAGTAGTTTTGACATATGGCTACTATACGGCTCATTGTATGATAGTGCTGCAGAATTGCTCGCATAATTCCTTTATGGTCAATGAACTGTTTTAAAGTCAATAATTAACTTTCATATTCATATTCCTCTCGGGAATATCGACGCGATATATTGTTTCGCAAAACATTGTACTGCAAACACAGAATAACTTTAAATAAATTGCAACTTTTAAGTACACTACCCTTTTTTCTTTTTAACCACTCGTGTAAGTAAACTCAGTAGTTTGTATTTCCCAATAAATTGGGTCGTTAATTATTCATGGTCCTTCGAGCCATTCCGAATGGCACTATTGTCCAAGAAAACAAAAAATACTTTAAAATCGTGATGACAAAATTGTGAAAAGGCAAAAAAACCAAAAACTAAAACAATACAAAAACTGGTGCAGTGCGGTGAAGTAACAAAAATAATAACTAATAAATGTACAAATATAAGTAACATATGCAACAAAAGACAAAACATAAAAAAGCTGAGTGGAGCAAAACAAAAAAAAGGTGTGGTAACAAAAACATAAACTTAAAATAAACAAAATATACAAAACTTTACAGACAAAAAACACATAAATCGGGCGCGAAAAGTAAAAGCACCTAAACAACAACACAAACAAAAAAAGAAACAAACGGGCGAGATCAGTAAAACAAACATACGTACATACAAACAACCCAACAGCACAAGGAGATGGCCAGGTGGAAAACAGGAATTGGAACAAGGCGAACAGACAAACCAACTGGAAACGATTAGGAGAAGAGCAAAGGCATTTTACCAAGTCTTCTTCTTCTTTATTGGCGTAGAGACCGCTTACGCGATTATAGTCGAGTTAACAACAGCGCTCAAGTCGTTTCTTCTTTTCGCTACGTGGCGCCAATTGGATATTCCAAGCGAAGCCTGGTCCTTCTCCACTTGTCCTTCCAACGGAGTGGAGGTCTTTCTCTTCCTCTGCTTCCCCCGGCGGGTACTGCGTCGAATACTTTCAGAGTATAGTTATGATTGTAAACAGTAATGTGAGAGAAAAGTCGCCAGTGCGACGACTGTTTGTTTGATGACAGGAGATATTTTGTGTTGCCCTCGTCCACTGCCAGACCCATTTGCTTTGCTCAATGTCAGTTTACACAGCCTTATGAGTTTTGCGGGGATACCAAAGTCAGACATCGCGGCATAAAGGCAGCTCCTTTTGGTGCTGTCGAAAGCATCTTTGAAATCGACGAAGAGAAGATGTGTGTCGATTCTCCTTTCACGGGTCTTTTCCGAAATTTGGCACATAGTGAATATCTGGTCGGTTGTTGGTTTGCCAGGTCTAAAGCCACATACAATAAAAAACAAATCAAGAGAGGCAAAAAATACAAACATACATACATGTAAGCATATTTATTTAATGCATATACCATATATTATACCTACATATTGCGAAACATATTTACAAAATGCATATTTACATATAGACGCGTGTACCTTTTTTTCAATTTCTTTTTCGCGCTCTCTTCACAGTGCGAACATAACGGGGCATCTCAAAAGGCTAAATTTTATGGCATACTAACTGTCAAATCTATTGCTATTGCCATTGCCAAATCTGTTTGTGGACATTTGTTATCATAACATAATCATCTGCGAAAAGGCGTCGGGTAGGTAGGTTCGAGCTGACGAAGCGCATGTCTTGAGCTCCAAAACTGTTTAAATTTTTATATGGATGGAAAAAATTTATGTGGAAAATAAAAAAAGGAAAAATATACTCTTTTCTACAAATGATTTCATATTTTTAGACTATATGTTATATTGTAACATACATTTTGTGTACCAATTAAAATAATAAATTTAATATGAGCAATGATACTTTAATTTATGCTTGTATAAGCCAATCGATTTTTTATAATTTTTCCGCAAATTAACAATATTAAACTAAATACTAATTTTTTGGAAAAATTTATTAAATTAGTGTGAAAATGTACTCTATTTTTCTAATATAACACAACCGTCTTAATACTCGCTCTACTAAATTTAATATTACCGAAATTAAACTGTCGTTGGTGTATGTATGTATGTGTAAATGGGGTGTGTTGCCTCTTCGAAATTTGCATAGAAATGCAAACTGATCTGACAAACTGCTGAAGTGACAGTTCATTGCTTTTTATATATGGCATACTAATTAGTATTCCATATGTTGTATTTCATAAGTAATATGGAGTCTCCACAGGCAATACGCACAGCAATACAGTTAGTATGCCATAAACTTTAGCCTGTCGGGATGCCCCGTAAACAAACAGGATTGCTAACAAAAAGCGATATGATCTAACGATCTCTCAATTGCTTAAAAAAATAAACATAATAAAGGGTGATTTTTTAAGAGCTTGATAACTTTTTTTAAAAAAAAACGCATAAAATTTGCAAAATCTCATCGGTTCTTTATTTGAAACGTTAGATTGGTTCATGACATTTACTTTTTGAAGATAATTTCATTTAAATGTTGACCGCGGCTGCGTCTTAGGTGGTCCATTCGGAAAGTCCAATTTTGGGCAACTTTTTCGAGCATTTCGGCCGGAATAGCCCGAATTTCTTCGGAAATGTTGTCTTCCAAAGCTGGAATAGTTGCTGGCTTATTTCTGTAGACTTTAGACTTGACGTAGCCCCACAAAAAATAGTCTAAAGGCGTTAAATCGCATGATCTTGGTGGCCAACTTACGGGTCCATTTCTTGAGATGAATTGTTGTCCAAAGTTTTCCCTCAAAATGGCCATAGAATCGCGAGCTGTGTGGCATGTAGCGCCATCTTGTTGAAACCACATGTCAACCAAGTTCAGTTCTTCCATTTTTGGCAACAAAAAGTTTGTTAGCATCGAACGATAGCGATCGCCATTCACCGTAACGTTGCGTCCAACAGCATCTTTGAAAAATACGGTCCAATGATTCCACCAGCGTACAAACCACACCAAACAGTGCATTTTTCGGGATGCATGGGCAGTTCTTGAACGGCTTCTGGTTGCTCTTCACCCCAAATGCGGCAATTTTGCTTATTTACGTAGCCATTCAACCAGAAATGAGCCTCATCGCTCATCGGACGTAAAGCGCGAAACACATTTCGAACCGAACACTGATTTTGGTAATAAAATTCAATGATTTGCAAGCGTTGCTCGTTAGTAAGTCTATTCATGATGAAATGTCAAAGCATACTGAGCATCTTTCTCTTTGACACCATGTCTGAAATCCCACGTGATCTGTCAAATACTAATGCATGAAAATCCTAACCTCAAAAAAATCACCCGTTACAAACAATTCGTGCATACATCTGTAAATAGCGCATTGACCTCTACAACGAGCTCTCAGTTGCACAAAACAAAAGCACGTACAAGTCCACGTGTACCTTAATACAAAAGATACGGACATCGAATATTTTAATAAATAAAAAGCGCGGGTTTTAATAGTAATTTACAATTGAAACATATACTCAAAATAAAATATAAATAAAAAAAATTATCATTGCAAGTAAATACAAAACGATATTAATAAAAAATACGTTTTTTAATTTACAATTGAAACATATACTCAAAATAAAATATAAATAAAAAAATCATCATTGCAAGTAAATACAAAACGATATTAATAAAAAATACGTTTTTTACTGATATAGTCCGAAATAACAACTCTTATTTAAAATAGTATTTACCTTACATACTTTATCGCGTCATATATACACTATACAGTTTATACTGAGAAAAATTTAATTTATTTTGAGAAATATTTTATTACACTATATATTATATATTTTATATAATTTAATATATCAAAAATGTTTATAATGACACAACAAAAAACATCTGCAGCAGAGCTACACGCTCAAAACAGGCTATTAATCTCATTTCATAAAGTGACAGTTTAATAAGATACTGCACTAGATTTGCCTCCTCTCCGATTCGCAAAAACTCTAAATAGTTATTAGCAGGGTGACCCATTTTAAGCTCTAAAAAATCGATTTTAAGCGCTTAAAAAAGCTCCAATAAAGTTAAAAATATGCTCTTAAAAAAGTAAAATATGACGATAAAAAAATTTATTGTATTACAATTCTTTTTGTGAATTTTATTGATAAATATTCAAATTTTACTACTTTAATTAAGAAAAATAATAAAAGTATATTTTCCTTTCTCCTATTTATTGCAATGCACTACCATGTGCATTTTTAGGCTTTCCAACTTAAAATTACGTCTGTATTCAGATAATATATTTCCATAAATTGAGAAAGATCTTTCCACGTCACAAGATGTGGTTGGACAATATTTAAATTTAGTTATTTCATTTGCAGAGAACTTAGCAATTAAACTTGTTACTTGTTTATTTTCGAAAAGAAAATTATTTATGTCCACAAGTACTTTATAATCTGGGTTACGCAGCATAATTGCTTTAAATTCATTTAAATATTTATCATTTGAGATCGTTTTCAATCTCAAAAAAACTGTGTATGTGTGTTAGTACTTTTTCCTTTTTCTTCGAGCTGTTCTATGCTTACGTTTATAGAAACAAAATTCATTTTAATAAAAGCTAAGTCGCTGTTCAATTGCTGATCTTCAAAAAGGTTTTTTGCAACTTTAACTCGAATCCTCCTGGTACTTTTATTGTCTGGGATTTCTGAAATATTTAAAGAGATGACTTTTATAGGTCCAATGATCACTTACGTACCATCCTTATTTTAAGGCATCATTCCTAAACCGACTTTTGAGGTGTGACCATATGGTCACACTGGGCATGATATGGGGTAATTTTTCTCATGTTTTTATTTGAAGTAAAGCAAAGATTTATCCCACATATTTCAACTAAACAAGTGTGAGTTAAAAGAAAATGATTTAAACAGTTATTTAAGTGTATATTGAAAACAATTTTTTATTAAAATAATATACATTAAAAACTATTTTTACGGAATATGATATTTCTCAAAACATTTACGCAAATCCCAACGTTAAATTTCGAGCACTCGGTTCTACCAACAGAAACGCACAAATCGGCAGCACAACGTCTTCTTTTTTCGCATGGACGAACGAAATGATTGAGCCCATCATGTCTCAATGTCTCCTCTGCTGTTCCTTCCAAAGACCTTTTTCGAGGACCCTTTGATTTGGGGCGGTCACCAAAGTGTTTACAATAGTAAATGGCTATTTGTCGCCGAAACTCGAGCTGAGGTATTTCTGGGTAGACTGATCTGTGTAGCAGCCAGCTATTTTGTACCGAAACGTTAACTAGCCATGTAAAGATACTATTTCACCATTTCTTTCCTCTTATACCTATTCGATACAAGCCCACATTCTGATCCATACGATCTACGCCGCTCATATATTTATTGTACTCCCTGATAACTAATGGCGTGGAACATCAATAAATTTTTTTTGCTTCTGTGAGTATCGAACTGCATTTGTTACCGGGTTTGCGCCATACGTAGTCGAAGCGATGCTAACAACTGCGTTATCATTCCATTTTGTGAGAAAAATATTAGCTTCTTTCAATTTTGTAGACTCAGTATGACCACGCTTCTTATTTCTCAATATTTTTTTATGTTCAATCGGGCAACTTTTTGGCAGCCGATTTTCCCGGATCGTATCTGTTGCGGTATATCCTCGAGCTTTCAAGTAAACTAACAGAGGAACACTGGCGAAAAGATTGTCAAAATAGAAGGAAAATGGTAGATTCTGAACCGCTGGTGTAAAATCGTCTATCATATTCAGCAGTGGAGCTGCGCATTTTCCAAATGTTTGCTTGTATGTAGGTACTATTGGCACGAGGATTATTTCCTTGATAGATTTCAAAATTAACTAAATATCCCGATATAGTACACAAGGACCAAACTTTATAACCGAACCATAATGGTTTTCCTTTGATGAACTGCTTGCATCCGTGACGCCCAAAATATGATGTCATGCTCTCGTTAAATGAAAGTTGTTGTTCCGGATGGAAATGCTTCAGCATATTTGATTTTAAGTGATCGGTTAAGGACCGCAGTTTCTACATCTTATCTCCGTCAGTTATTTTTTTACAACTATCCTCAAAGTGTAAGAATCTCAAAATTTCCTCGAATCGATTTCTACGAATAGCTAAGTATACCATCTCATTGCGCATGTCATTGTCAACGCTCCAAAATGAACTGAACGTACTTCGACCATTGTATCCACTGACCTATGAAAACTTTAAGCTTCGCACTGGTAATTTGAGGATTTGGTTTACCAAGAAAACTTGCATATCTTCGCGATTCGTTTATAATGTGCTCTATGAGTTCATCGTCAAAAAACCTTTCAAGTTGCTCATGAGGCTTCACCTTACAGTCTTCAAAATTTCGTGAAGGGAAAATGGGGATCAATCCGTCCGAGTTATCTTCTACCCACGTAAAATGTGATTCCTTACGTAACAGTGGCGGTGGCACAGAAGACGGTGTAGGTTTCACTTTTCGTAAGCCGCTGACATACGTTTCAGGTTGTGATGAGGACGGTTCTATTGACATTTCGCCCTGTTCCTCTAAAAAATTAGTTTGCAAGTTTTGAGTGGAGTTTTCTAATATGTCGATCAACACAGAATCAGCAACTTCCAAGTCATCCTCCTCATCATCATTATCAATCGTTGAAACCCTTTTACCACTGCTCATCACTAACTCACAAGGTGCCTTCAATTGACCAACACATATATCCTCTGGCTTACCTACGTCGTCTTCATCACCATCATCTTCTCCACTGATTGCACCAATTTCGTTGTCCGGAGGTAAGATATATAGAGCAGCGGGCGAATCTTCTTCATCGCTATCACAAAAGTCATTTAGATAGTAAATAACCTCTTGTGTGTTTAAACGTCTGAAAATTTGGAAAGAATTCACCACGAATTATAAAGTTTTCAATTCATTTGAACGAAAATTACGTCACATAAAATGAGCTTTTAATCTAGCCCAGCGTGACCATATGGTCACACCAGGAAAAAATACCGTTAATGGTCAAAAAGAACATTTTATTTTTTTACAAAATACAGTTGTCATATATTTTCACTTTATTATTATTCAAATTGAAACTTAACTTCTTTTAAAAACAACACACTTCAAAAAATATTACGGTACTTACCTTTTGTTTCTATTAAAATTCGCATTTTTTGCCATCTTTTTTTCTTTCAATTTTTTCACACCTGCTCACTTCGAAACAAAAACACTTTATGAAAAATTTTAAACGCAGTTCGCTTCGCGCATGTGTATTTACATGGAAAAAGCTAGTTCAAAGGAAATTATTTGGGTGAGCTCTGATTTTTTTTTTAAATTCAACTACTACTTCTTGCGTGACCATATGGTCACACTGGGGTTAACTGAGTTAATGGCCTCTGAGTCTTCTGGGTCGAAGGTGTCAAGCACAGTTTTAATTTCATTAAAATTTTTGCAGTAGTACTCCGCAGCTTTCAACCAGGTCCCCCATCTGGTTATAACTAGACTCGGAGGCAATGGTAAATCTGGGAACATTTCCAAAAGTTTTTTTTTACGCGAGGGTGCCTAAAAAATTTGTTAAATAAATGTTTGCCTTGTGAATACAGTAAAACCTTACCTTTAAAAAAACAGATTTGTTGCTTGCAATAAGCGTATTTACTTTGTTGAATTGACAACGGACAAACTCAGCAAGTTTATGCAATGCATGCGCAAAACATGTTACATGCATCATTTTTAGATACAAAACTTTTAAGCTGGACATAGCCGACAGCATATAGGCTGCTGCGTCTGTTACGACAAGTAAGACTTTCGAATATTTTATGCCTTCTGGCCATAATATTTGCATGCTGTCATTAAAGAATGTAGCCACATTACTTGCGTTTGCCGAATCCAGCTCGGCTACATTTAAAAGGTAACACTTGTCTTTTTCTTCTTCTTCTTCAAGAACTCCAAATACAAAATTGGCAATATAACGTTGCTCGAGGTCTGTCGTTTCGTCTAAAGACACCCATATATATTTATTTTCCACCTTTTTTTTAAATTTTCCATACATTCGTAGTATAAATTTTGGAACGTATCTACGCATTGTTGTCTCTGATGGCACGTTGTTTTCAGTATATTTTTCTAAATAATTTACCACGCTGGGATCACGCATTTTTTTCAATGGAATATTAGCTTGCATAAACGTTTTGCAGAGATCCATGCCAAATGGATTTGATTCCTGCTCTTTATATTCTGTCATTAATGTTTTTTCATGTATAGAGTTGGTGGCGCGCCTTTTTGCTGCAGCCACATGTTTTGTTGAACTGAAATGTTGTGTGACGTTGAACATTCGTCCAGCGGTAATCGTTGTGTTGCAGTACAAACAAAAAAGTACACTTTCATCGCAGCGTAAGATGCCTCTATACTGCTCCGTGACTCTTTTTAAAAAAGATTGCTTCGATTCTTTTACTTTCGGCATTTCAACACGTTTGACAACTTACTAAGAATTTTCTAAGCATAAGCACAATGCAATAGACTGAAACAGCAATAATGATAGCATTGTCGGTGGTGTTATGCTTAGTAAAATATAAAGGTGTAAAAGAGACAACATGAATATTTAACAGAAACAGTGTTGTGAAAAATGGTAAAAAAAAGGAATAAAAGGTAAAAATAAGACCTTAAAATGAACAAATACAAAAATATGCAGCATAAGCAATATTAAGTAAAATCATAAAATGGGTCACCCTGGTTATTAGAAATAAAAAGCCAAAATCTTCAAAATTTTTGGACTCGCCTCCAAGCGGCTCATGACGCCTTAGTAGATTCTGACGATTCAGATCTGCCACATAATTTTAAATCATCGGCTTACGAAATTACGCAAACTGCTTATACCATTATGAAGAAACACAAGCTATGATCTTCGATCAATTAAAGCGAATAAAAAGGATTGCACCTACTCCACATCCGAGAGTAGAACTGCCACAAATGCAACCATATCAAGAGGCAAGTTCAGACATCCACCTCGAGGAGCCCGCATGTGGCACAGAAACATTTTATGGAGGTTATGAAGAATGGCCGTCCTGCCGTTCACATCAACCATCCAAAATTATCAAAAGCACAAAAATTGTATCACCTCCGATACAAAACAAAAGGTCAAGCAGGCGAAATAGTCAAACACTTCGAATTAAATGACGATAATTTCAATTTGGCTCATGAAACTCTAAAAGCTAGATACGAAAATGAAAGAATACTGATGTCACTAATAAATTTATCGACCAAAAATTGTTTGGACTTGCCAAAAGTTAAGAAAGAAACAAGTGCAGAATTCATCAAATTAGAATCCACTGTTTCATATTGTTTGTCGGTTCTATCGACCCTAAATATTCCCAGAGACAATTTGGACCCTATTCTGGTAAACATATGTACCGCAGCATTACCAGAAAACTCGTTATTTTTGTGGGAGCAATCGCTCTCATCAAGAAGAAGATGCCCAAATTGGCAACAAATGAAAAATTTTCTGACTACCCAATATGAAATTGCGGAAAGGGTAGAAGAAAAATAATCAAAACTAAGAACATTAAACACAACCAAAATAGAAGCTTCAATAAAAGCCAAGCTAGAATTAACAAAAATTTAAACAAAAGTTTTTACAATACGCAATCGTTCACATCCGAACAAAGACAACAAACGTCATGCGAACTATGTAAAAGGGGGCATAAACTTATATCTTGCGAGAAGTTTAAAAACTTAAAAGTTAACGAACGAAATAATTTTGTCAGGTCAAAAAGACTTTGCACAAATTGCCTGTCACATGCGCATATATATACAAATTGCAGAAGCAAATTTAATTGCTTATATTGTCAAAAATACACCATTCAATGCTCCCTTACAGCACATATCCCATCTCACCCCGAAGAAGCGCTTATACCAAAAGAATCACGGGTTTAATTGCAGAAGCAAATCCCAAAATTCTAAAAATTTCCAAGAGACACCATGTTGCTCAAACGCTGCACAGCGAAACGCAAAGTGGACTAGTTACAGAACTAGCCACCACCATACCAACTCAAGTTGACTATAATACAGACAGTTCACAATTAAAAGGTTAGGGGTAGTCAGAAGTACGAAAAAATGGCGGCCTCAGAAAATTTTTGTCTAAATTTTTGGGAAAAAATCGAAATTTTTGAAAAACAAAAATCCTTCGATCAGGCCCGAGTTTATTATGTATTCTAAAAGCTGTATAAATTTCATTAAAATCTACTGAGCGGTTTTCGAGTTACAGTTGTCACCAGTTTAAAAAACATACATAGTTTTGAGAAAAACGCGTTTAAAGTTTCACACTAGCGCTTTGAAGTCCCAAGCTCTCTTTGTTATTTGTCGAATAACTCAAAAACTAATTATCGGATCAACGTGAAATTTTCAGAGAATATTTTTAAGATATTACACTTAACGAAAATGCAAAAAAAAAATGAAAATTCTGACAACCCCTTTCAATACATATAATAGCCGACTACCACCAGAGCCACAATTTTCCAATAACAATTCAGAATTAACAATATTAAAAACTAAATTATAATTTACTTTTCGATCCCGCAGGATGGCTTTAGCCAATAACGAAAATACTACAATCCTGAAGAAATCCTTGAGCGGCGGAGCGCTACTTCTTCTTCTGAATTGGCGTAGCCACCGCTTCCGCGATTATAGCCGAGTTAACAACCGCGCGCCAGTCGTTTCTTCTTTTCGATACGTGGCGCCAATTGGGTGTTCCAAGCGAAGCCAGGTCCTTCTCCACTTGGTCCTTCCAACGGAGTGGAGGTCTTTCTCTTCCTCTGCTTCCTCCGGCGGATACTGCGTCGAATACTTTCAGAGCTAGAGTGTTTTCGTCCATCCGGACCACATGACCTAGCCAGCGTAGCCGCTGTTTTTTAATTCGCTGTACTATGTCAATGTCGTCGTATATCTCGTACAGCTCATCGTTCCATCGAATGCGATATTCACCGTGGCCAACGCGCAAAGGACCATAAATCTTTCGCAGAACCTTTCTCTTGAAAACTCGTAACGTCGACTCATCGGTTGTTGTCATCGTCCAAGCCTCTGCACCATGTAGCAGGATGGGAATTAGGAGCGACTTATAGAGTTTGGCTTTTGTTCGTGGAGAGAGGACTTTACTTTTCAATTGCCTACTCAGTCCGAAGTAGCACCTGTTGGCAAAAGTTATCCTGCGTTGGATTTCTAGGCTGACATTGTCGGTGGTGTATACGCTAGTTCCAAGATAGACGAAATTATCTGAAACTCCAAAGTTATGACTGTCAACAGAGACGTGAGTGCCAAGTCGCGAGCGCAACGACTGTTTGTTTGATGACGGGAGATATTTCGTCTTGCCCTCGTTCACTGCCAGACCCATTTGTTTTGCTTCGTTGTCCAGTCTGGAGAAAGCAGAACTAACGGCGCGGGTGTTGAGGCCGATGATGTCAATATCATCGGCATACGCCAGCAGTTGTACACTCTTATAGAAGATGGTACCTTCTCTGTTGAGTTCTGCAGCTCGAACTATTTTCTCCCGAAGCAGGTTGAAAAAGTCGCACGATAGGGAATCGCCTTGTCTGAAACCTCGTTTGGTATCGAACGGCTCGGAGAGGTCCTTCCCGATCCCGACGGAGCCTTAGGTGTTGCTCAACGTCAGCTTACACAGCCGTGCGGTGATACCAATGTCAGATATCGCGGCATAAAGGCAGCTACTTTTCGTGCTGTCGAAAGCAGCTTTGAAATCGACGAAGAGGTGGTGTGTGTCGATTCTCTTTTCACGGGTCTTTTCCAAGATTTGGCGCATGGTCGGTTGTTGATTTGCCAGGTCGAAAGCCACACTGATAAGGTCCAATCAGTTTGTTGACGGTGGGCTTTAATCTTTCACACAATACGCTCGATGGAACCTTATTTGCGATGTTGAGGAGGCTAATCCCACGGTAGTTGGCGCAGATTGTGGGGTCTCCTTTTTTATGGATTGGGCATAGCACACTTAAATTCCAATCGTTGGGCATACTTTCGTCCGACCATATTTTACAAAGAAGCTGATGCATGCACCTTATTAGCTCTTCGCCGCCGTGTTTGAATAGCTCGGCCGGCAGTCCGTCGGCTCCTGCCGCTTTGTTGTTTTTCAGGCGGGCAATTGCTATTCGAACTTCCTCATGGTCGGGCAATGGAACATCCGCTCCATCGTCATCGATTGGGGTATCGGGTTCGTTTTCTCCGGGTGTTGTGTGTTCACTGCCATTCAGCAGGCTGGAGAAGTGTTCCCTCCATAATTTAAGTATGCTCTGGGCATCGGTGGCTAGATCACCTTGGGGGGTTCTACAGGAATATGCTCCGGTCTTGAAACCTTCTGTAAGCCGCCGAATTTTTTCGTAGAATTTTCGAACATTACCCCTGACGGCCAGCTTATCAAGCTATTTTTAATACGCTTTTATTAGCTTCACTTGTATGTATGTATGTATGTATGTTTGTAACTTTTTTAAGTGGTACTGCAACCTAGAATACTTGAGCGACACTGTAGGAAGGCGATAGTAAGTTTAAGCAGCTCACCAAAAAGATGCGCTTAAAAGTATGCAACATCTATATAAAACTAGTTTTGGTGACATTTAAATATCATACTGAGTTGGGCGTCGACCGTTTATAAGATGCAAGGTTGTACAGTAGAACATGCAGTAATTTATCTGGGCTCTCGACTGTTTGCTGCTGGACAAGCTTATGTAGCACTTAGTCGTTGTAGATCTTTGGACGGTATTCGAATTGAAGAACTAGACTGTTCAAAGTTGACAGGTAAAACCGCATGTAACAGTGAAGCTTTAGAAGAAATGATTCGATTAAGAAGTAATAAAGGGTGATTTTTTAAGAGCTTGATAACTTTTTTTAAAAAAAAAACGCATAAAATTTGCAAATTTGAAACGTTAGATTGGTTCATGACATTTACTTTTTGAAGATAATTTCATTTAAATGTTGACCGCGGCTGCGTCTTAGGTGGTCCATTCGGAAAGTCCAATTTTGGGCAACTTTTTCGAGCATTTCGGCCGGAATAGCCCGAATTTCTTCGGAAATGTTGTCTTCCAAAGCTGGAATAGTTGCTGGCTTATTTCTGTAGACTTTAGACTTGACGTAGCCCCACAAAAAATAGTCTAAAGGCGTTAAATCGCATGATCTTGGTGGCCAACTTACGGGTCCATTTCTTGAGATGAATTGTTGTCCGAAGTTTTCCCTCAAAATGGCAATAGAATCGCGAGCTGTGTGGCATGTAGCGCCATCTTGTTGAAACCACATGTCAACCAAGTTCAGTTCTTCCATTTTTGGCAACAAAAAGTTTGTTAGCATCGAACGATAGCGATCGCCATTCACCGTAACGTTGCGTCCAACAGCATCTTTGAAAAAATACGGTCCAATGATTCCACCAGCGTACAAACCACACCAAACAGTGCATTTTTCGGGATGCATGGGCAGTTCTTGAACGGCTTCTGGTTGCTCTTCACCCCAAATGCGGCAATTTTGCTTATTTACGTAGCCATTCAACCAGAAATGAGCCTCATCGCTGAACAAAATTTGTCGATAAAAAAGCGGATTTTCTGCCAACTTTTCTAGGGCCCATTCACTGAAAATTCGACGTTGTGGCAGATCGTTCGGCTTCAGTTCTTGCACGAGCTGTATTTTATACGGTTTTACACCAAGATCTTTGCGTAAAATCTTCCATGTGGTCGAATAACACAAACCCAATTGCTGCGAACGGCGACGAATCGACATTTCACGGTCTTCAGCCACACTCTCAGAAACAGACGCAATATTCTCTTCTGTACGCACTGTACGCATTCGTGTGGTTGGTTTAATGTCCAATAAAGTAAACTGAGTGCGAAACTTGGTCACAATCGCATTAATTGTTTGCTCACTTGGTCGATTATGTAGACCATAAATCGGACGTAAAGCGCGAAACACATTTCGAACCGAACACTGATTTTGGTAATAAAATTCAATGATTTGCAAGCGTTGCTCGTTAGTAAGTCTATTTATGATGAAATGTCAAAGCATACTGAGCATCTTTCTCTTTGACACCATGTCTGAAATCCCACGTGATCTGTCAAATACTAATGCATGAAAATCCTAACCTCAAAAAAATCACCCGTTAATTCGTAAAGTCGTCAATAGAACTTGGTCGCAAATAATGTAACAATTAATCATGAAAGGTTACGAGTAGATATTAAATGCTGCCTAATTATCGATTTACTTAACCAATACTACATGTCATAGTTCATATTTTAAAAAATTAAGTCTCACATCAAACTAAAAAATCAAAAATAAATATAGTTTAAAAAAACTAAAAAACACGCTTTTAAAGCATATCAAACTAAAAAGTGAAAAATAATTCTTTGTATAAACTAACAATAATAATGAAGAAAAAATTCCTGCATTATTGTGAGAAAAGCGTGCGATGCTTTGTGACATATTTTTCATATATCGAGCATGCCACGCTTTTCTCACAATAATGCAGGAATTTACGCTCGATATATGAAAAATATGTCACAAAGCATCGCACGCTTTTCTCACAATAATGCAGGAATTTTTTCTTCATTATTATTGTTAGTTTATACAAAGAATTATTTTTCACTTTTTAGTTTGATATGCTTTAAAAGCGTGTTTTTTAGTTTTTTTAAACTATATTTATTTTTAGTTTGATGTGAGACTAAATTTTTTAAAATATGAACTATGACATGTAGTATTGGTTAAGTAAATCGATAATTAGGCAGCATTTAATATCTTCTCGTAACCTTTCATGATTAATTGTTACATTATTTGCGACCAAGTTCTATTGACGACTTTACGAATTATTACTTCTTAATTGAATCATTTCTTCTAAAGCTTCACTGTTACATGGGGTTTTACCTGTCAACTTTGAAAAGTCTAGTTCTTCAATTCGAATACCGTCCAAAGATCTACAACGACTAAGTGCTACATAAGCTTGTTCAGCAGCAAACAGTCGAGAGCCCAGATAAATTACTGTATGTTCTACTGTACAACCTTGCATCTTATGAACGGTCAACGCCCAACTCAGTATGCTATTTAAATGTCACCAAAACTAGTTTTATATAGATGCTGCTTAAAATTACTATCGCCTTCCTACAGTGTCGCTCAAGTATTCTAGGTTGCAGTACCATTTAAAAAAGTTACAAACATACATACATACAAGTGAAGCTAATAAAAGCGGTTTAAAAAGATTATTAATCTAAAATAATGTCGCAACGGCCGGAACTGCGGAAAAGTGGGAAAAATTTTTTTTCACAAAATGGCGACTTCCTGAAAAAAAAAGTTTTTTTGGATCACTTTTTCTGACTATTTAGATTTAAAAAATAATAAAAATAAAAATTTGGGGATGGGGCTAGTTCCAACCATAGACAAGCCTATGAAGAAGACTATAAAAATTTAAAGTAAGTCGGTCCAGTAGAACCTGAGAAATTGTGGGTATCGTTCCGAAAAAGTCAGTTTTGAGAAAGACGCGTTTAAAGCTTCGCGTAATGTCTTTTGTTCGATTAGTTCCCGCTGAAACAGTTTGGATGCCGGGTCAGAAAAATTCCTATATTTCCGAAAATAATTTGAATTTTGAAAAATCCTCTGGTACACATATTCTTGAATAGTAAAACGGTTTTTTTAAATTTATAGACTAGAATACCCCCTTAATGACTGCATGGTGTGGTAGGGGTGGAAGGGTCATATTCTACGTTCTTCGTTTCGTATTCCCTAGTTACCTTGTCATATTCTGCCTTTATCTCAGGTTTTTTGAATAAGGTTCGCTCCTCACTAATTTGGTTTGAGTAGGAAACTACCGACTCCTTTGGGATTTCTTCCACCTCCCAAAACGTGTCAGTAGATACTCAGGGTTCATTTCATTGTGAAATGATACAACGAAATTTTGTGAGCGTTGTCTTATGGGTCCGGAAAAGATCCATCCAAATTCTGTCTTTTGAGCTAGCAGAGAATGTTACCCCATCGAGTAGGATAGATATCACTGCCGATTAGTGTGTTCCCGAGTCTGGGTTTGTGGAATTGGGTGTCTGCTGGAGTGAATCCAAGATTTTTATGAAACCGCTTTTGATCTATCGATTGTGAGGGTAAATTATTAGTTAGGCTGTTTGATACAAATGCTTATGCTGATAAGTAGCTTATAAAAGCGTAATTTCACAAATACTCATTGATGTTGTCTAAACTGCTTTGTTTCGTTCGGTCATTTGGGCTGATACAAGTTAGGTATATCCAAACTTTGTTGAAGTTTTTGAAATATAAATGTAGCTTACGATCCTGATTCAATAAGGGCTCTCACGGAATATCGTTGGCTTATGTTCCACTTGAACCATTGCAGTACCTAGTAATTGTTACTTTCTTCTCTTCGAAATTATAATATTATTATTTTGGTAGTTTTAGGGTCCAGCAATTGGTGTTTCATATACGATTACATGAAATGTATTAAATTTGTTTTCATCTGCCCTTTAACTGTACCTGTTTGGAATGGGCCAGTTTTACTACTGAAACGTTGAAATCTCCCACAGCCTGTTTCTTCATTCACAGGTAGGTTAAGAAGGGGTTTTAATTAAATATTTACCTACATTTTCTTATATTATCTCTCTTGCTTCGCCTCCGGTCTCCTGTGGAAGGTGAATGAGTTTTTCAACATACTAATTCTTGTATTGGGATGTACAGATCACAAAACATATCCCGAAAAGTGGGCCAGGTCGAATGATCTCAGTAAAAGATTCAGTGTCACGATGGAAGGAGAATTTTGGGAGCGAAATTCATTATATTTTCTTTTCTTTCCACTAATTCACTTAAATCTGGTGTTGTGATTTGGAAATCTTCTATTTCCATAGTTGAGTAAAAGCAATTAAATATTATAATTGTTTGAAAGAAAAAAAATGTAAATGAAAACAAACTTTGTTAATTGATATATTTATTTAAACATTGTTTTTACCTCCTTTAGATACAGGGTTATGTATACATATATAAATGATCAGGATGAGGAAAAAAATAAAATCTGGTTGACTATCTGTATGTCCGTCCGTGCAAGCTGTAACTTTAGTAAAAATTGAGAAATCTTGATGAAACTTAGTATGCAGGTTTCTTAGTACAAAAACAATTTCGAGATTAGCAATTAACCGAAAGCTTATAAATGGTATAACTAAGCACTAAACTATGATATAAAACTTTAATTTAACACAGGGGATCGCAGTAGGTAGGGGCATCTCTGGGCAAAAAATTTTGAAAAAGTGGCCCACTCTCCCATAAGTTTAATGTATATACTTGTATATCTCCTAAACCACAACCGCTTCAACAACCAAACAACAACGTGGCACCCCCAACTTTTTGGTGAACTCCCATATCTCGAGAAACGACTAACCGATTTTGACAAAATTTGGTAGGTGACATTATTTTTATATTCTTATGTCACGTTGTGAGCGAAATTAGACAATAACTACGCCTACTTCCTATATAGCTCAATTTTAAATTCTACTTAATTATTTTACATTCCAGTACACAAATCAATAGCAATTAATATAACAGGATTAAACTTTCAACGAACAATGCCCTTAGCGTATGCCACATTTTAACCAAAACTGTTAAAAGTAAACAAAAACTGTTCAAGCCTCTAGGTACCGAATATTTGAATCCCAGTACCTATGGTTGACCTTTCATCGAAAAGATCGGTCAATGTGTGATATATATAACTGAAATTAAAGGATAATCCATCTCATGTAATGGTATGTCTGTATGTCAGAAATGGGTTTAATCGGACCGGGAAGTATTGGTCCCAATACTTAATATAAAGATTTTCGGGATGACTTTGTACCGCATATATCGGCCAATATATGAGTTATCCCAATGAAAATAAGAGAGCGTGTTTTACTCCTAATTTATCTTTGTGCTTAAAATATATAAATTTAAGCGAAAACTTGTCTTACCCCAACTCCAAAACCGTTCAGTAGATTTTAATGAAATTTATACAGCTTTTAGAATACATAATAAACTTGGGCCTGATCGAAGGATTTTTATGTTTTCGAAAATTTCGATTTTTTAAGACCAATTAACTGTTGATTTTTTCGCAAACATTTAAAAAAATATTTCCTGAGGCCACCGTTTTGTTAATTTTGAAAACAAAATAAAATACTTCGATCAGGCCCGGGATTATCTATTTATAAACAAATTTTTGTTTGTCCGATTATTCTTAGATAAATCTCCAAGGACTTATGCTTGTCACCGCAAGTACATTTTTTTGGAACAGTGTTGACCAAACAACTATAACTTCGGAAATTAATTTTTTTTTTGACATTTTCGTGACTTCAATTCAACACATCCTATAATAATGCCATATTACTGCTTTTGTAAAATATCATGATTTAGTAACAAAAAAAAATATTGAAAACTCTCATTTTTTCGTGCTTCTGACTACCCCTAACCCATTAAGTCCTTAGCTCTAGAGCAGTGGTTACCAAACTTATTTTGTCTACCGCCCACTTTGAGAATAAATATTTTTTTAGCGCCCCCATTTTTTCACCACCACTATAACTTCAAATTAATTATTGTGACCTATATATGTATATTAACGGAGAATTCTAAACGAAACTTTTACTATAACCAGCAACTTGAAACCTGAGCGCAGAAGGTAACATACAACGGCGCATAGGTCTCAAGTTAACTCTTACGGGCTCCACCTGCCAATAAGAATGATTATTGAAACACAACTTTATAGTATTAAAACAGAGAATCTTTTATTAAAAATAAAACTAAAATAATCGATCAATATATAAAAACTAATGTGAAGGATGAATCTGATGCTGTTTAAGAAGTTTGTTAATATCAGGTTCCAATTTACTCAAGAACAGTCGCAAGTCGCCACGTTCGGTAACAAGCAAACGATTTCTATTTTTAGTAAGCAGTGTTGTCACATCACTAAATCCACGTTCACACAAATATGACGATAGTAATGCTATCAAGAATCGTTGAACGATTGACCACAATCCAGGGTACAATTGCGAGATCGGTTTTTGTAGCCAAAATTCTTGGTAACCATTTTTGAACTTGATTTTTATTTCCTCGTTTGTTGTCAATTCTATAAGTTCTTCTTCCAGCTGAGGTGACATTGCTGTGTTGACATTTGAAAACGGATCCAACAACCAGTCTGGTATTTCCAAGTTCAAAATGTCCTGGTATCGTTCGGTGAAGTCAATGTGGAGGTTTTCCAAATGTTGGCAGTAGGCAAACAATTCGTCGTTACTGCATGATAGTGATAAATTCGGAAAATTGTGAAACTCACGTCTGCCCAGATTCCTTTTGTGTAGAAGCAGTTTGGCTGCAAAAGCAGTTGGAGATTCATGTCGTTAAACAATTTATGCAGGTCTGTCATGTAAGCTATATCATTCTTTGATGTTATGAGCTTGTCTTGAAATTCTGTATCTTTAGTTTCCAAGAACTCTATAACAGAGTCAAACAGGTTGTAGAATCGAGTCAGACAATTGCCTCTTCATAGCCAACGAACTTCAGTATGAAACAACAAACGATTGAAATCCTCGTCATTAGTAACACAAAGCTGATGAAATAATCATTCAAAGAGCTGTTGCGGATTTTATTGACTGCTTTGATGACATATAGCAACTAAATGTTGTCTATGAATAACGCAATGTACACCAAGGACATCTGGAATTTTATTTTTTAAGTGCTCTATTAAGCCTTTATGGCACCCTATCATAGCGCGCCATCCGTAGCAATTGAAATAATATTTTTCAAAGGAATCTCTTTCTAGTCGCAAAAATTTTCCAATATATTGAATATGGTTTCTCCTTTTGTATCGATCTCTAAATTTCCAGCAAATAATAGTTCTTCACATATTTTCTTATCTTTAATAAACCTCACGTAAGACAACAACAATGCTTCATTAGTTAGTAAAGTGGACTCATCGAGCTGAATTGAGAATTGGCTTGTCCTCAGGTGATCGCACAATGATTCTTCAATGTTTCCAGCCATTTCATCAGATCGTCTCTGCACAGAATTATTACTCAAAGGAATTTTTCGGATAATATCTGCGGCCGGTTTACACTTGGCTGAGAATTATGCTTCTTCTCTAGGTCTTGAAAATATGCTACATTCTTGTCTCTCTTATTTGGATGCATTTTATTCAAATGATCTTGCAGTCATGAAGGCTTCATTGCTTCATTCGAAAATGTTTTTAGACATAGAAGACACAAAGGCGAGGATGAGTTTGTGGGATTTTCAATGAATCCGAATTTAATGTATTCCGCACAGTATTGCCGTCTCTTCTTTTTTACTTCCGACATTGTTTTGCTTTGAGAAATACGTTTAACTTCACGAGTAGTGTAAAGGAGGCGTAAGTAATGCTCATCTATTGCGCGCAAAACCACAAATGAATATAAAATAAATATTATATTGTTTATATAGGAATACTTAAGCACAATTATTATATAGTAGTCCAAAAATATGAATTTTTATTTTTCCTAGAAATACATTTGTAAAAAAAGGATCTTTCTCCTTTTCGTATTATCTTATTTTTCCCAGAAATACATTTATAAAAAAAGGATCTTTCTCCTTTTCTTATTATCTTATTTTTCCCAGAAATACATTTGTAAAAAAAAGGATCTTTATCTTATAGTTAGTATTCTATAAATTCTATCCTGCCGAGATGCCCCGTTATGAAGTAGAGCGACCGATTGACATGAGTTTCATTTTTTCTATATTCAATAAAATAGGACAGATATATGAACTACGCGGAGAGAAATATAGAACCGAGTTTGAGCAATATTTGAATTCATATTAGTTGATGTTCACAAGTTGTTGTTGAGAGTCGAGAGCTCATGTAGTCGTTGTCTAAGAGGCTTCCTAGCTAAATAAAAGTACAAATAACCCTTTAGGCCTCTACACAACGCACCCATTTTCTTTCTGGGTCTCTTATCGCCCCCCTTGACACCTGCAGCGCCCACAAGGGGGCGTTATCGCCCACTTTGGGAAACACTGCTCAAGAGTATTGTTGCTGCAACTTGTGTGGATTATTATGTTGTATCCGTGTTGCCTTATTTTGAAGCGTGAGATGATAATAATTTTAATGTTAATAATTTTCAATGTTAACTAGTGTTTTTTACCACTTAGTGCTTGTATATTTTATTTCATGTCAAGTTTTTGGCGGGTGAGAGTTTTGATATTCCTCTGTATTAAGCTTCTATTACTTTATGTTGTTTATGGAAATACTGCAGAGGAGTAACTTTTTCCATCACTTTTAGATCCTAGTGGAACCGCCCCTGTTTCTCACTTCAATCAAATGATGTAGGTTTGGTGTAGATGTTTCAACCTTCCACTGAAAGTAATAAAATATATTACTAATAAGTCTATAATTGGTCAAAATATAAGGAATACAAATATCCTAAAAACAAGAGCAGTTTCCATTCTCTCATGAATAAATTCGTAATCTCGACGCTTAAATCTATGGAGCTCAAACTTTCCGTAGCCTTTATAGAGTATTCTATATATATTAGTAAACACGAAAGCAATCTTATCAAAATTAACTGAGCGTATAACAATATATGTACATTAGAGTGGGTCAATTTTTTTCTTGACAAAGCGGTTATCAAAATCGTAAACTACGATGAATTCTAAGAAAATTTGCCCAAGAAACCATGGGTCTAAAATGAAAATCGAGCCTCCGGTTTTTAGCGAGAAAATTTCGTATATTGTATTTTGTAAAAAAAAATCCAATTCCTATTCCACTGTCGATTGTTTGCTTGCCCACCGATTTCGTTCAAATTTGGTATACATATTACACAATGCCTACTTAAGAGATATCTGGAAAATGATCGAAATCGGATAATAACCACGCCCACCTTAAAAGATTCAATAACATTTTTGAATGTTTTAAATTTGTGTAGAGCACTTTCTCAAAATTGCAAGTATATAGAGATCTTAAGATCAACTTGATATGTATCACAAAAAGAACGCTGCTGAGAAGGTGTAGCAGCACCTGTACGGTCACAGCTTGATGTTTTCGGCTCCAGTAGTTGTTACTATTTTCCAATTTCATTTATTGAAAAAAAAAAACAAAATGAAACGTTTCTCGTTAAAAACCGGAGGCTCCGTTTTGATTTTAGAGCCATGGTTTCTTGAGCAAATTTTCTTAGAATTCATCGTAGTTTACGATTTTGATAACCGCTTGGTGCATTTTTTTTGCTCCATACAAATTGACCCACTCTAATGTACATACATACTTGTATATTAGACCGGTCTTATTATTTTTTTTTTTTTGCAGAAAGAGCGTACCGCCCCCTCAAATTTTTCCTTTTTATGCCAATAACGAAATTCCAAAATCTTAGACTGATTGCCCTAGGTTAAGGCGTGGCACATGCCCACTAAAGTGGCTAAAACCGGTTTTATGGACTTTTCAAGAGACAAGGCACAAAAATATAAGTAAAATGTTTCATATATGTCTTCAATATATTATTATATTGAAATTAACTTACGTTTAATGATTAATATTCTTTATAATCATTTAAACTTAAGTGCAAAAGTCTGATTTATTAATGCTACCGTATTTTTTCCTATATTCAGTTATTGTTTCTCTTCTTCGTTTTTTGTTAGCGCTGCATTATATTCTTCCATTAGTTTTACAAAACGCTCTGCGGTATCATTAACTACATGTAAGTTTTTCACAATATTCATTCCTTTTTGAAATTCGGATTCATTGTGCCACTTGGATGGGTCAAGTTTTAGAAAGTTAGTTTGAATATTAAATCTTTCGAAAAAGCTCACTGTTTTTTTGTTAACAAAATCTGAAACAGTGTTTTGGTTTAATTCATTAATGTTTGTTACTATTCTTTTATTCTCATTATTTTGTTCTTTTTTGAGATTTTCAACCATTTTTCTCTTTTCTCCAAGGTCTCCAGCATTATCAAAAAATGAAAGACCTGCTGCTTCTGGTGTCAGGTACCACAAGTGATTCGAAAACTTGAGCGTTACTTCATTGCTTATTATTTCATTCAATTCATTGAATTTAAAATAGTTTTAATAAAATTTAAATCATTTAAGGGTGCTTTCGCGGCAATTGGCGCTTCAATCCACGGTCTCAAATAAATTTTCAAAATGAACACACTAATATCTTGTATAGCATTTGCCTCATCTGACGACATTAAGAATTGGTGGCGGAAAAGAAAAATCTTTATTGTATATATCGCTTTAGCCATCCATCGGGCATGATGCATCGCTCTAGGTGATTTAAACCTTACAGGCTCTGTGTTTCGACCGAGAAATATAAGCCTCAATTCCAATAACTCCTTGCAGTCTGCCCTGGGATGTTGTTTAGTGATATAGTTATGAGCAAATTGAGCTAATTGGTCTTGTTCAGCTTTGTTTAGCGCAAGATTTATTTTTTTTGTCCACCATTCCACTTGCAAATTTTTGCTGATTGATTTTGGGCCAATTTTTTTTTTTAAACGCTGGAAAATATCTAATGATGGACCACTTAATTTTAAATCATATTTCGCGAAAGCACTTTACAGCAAGAGCTCATATATGTGATGACGGCAAGGGAGATATAACAATTTTCTATTGAGGCGTTTTTCTAATAAAATGCAAGTACCTTGTAATCTACCTGTATTTGTCGCGGTAGTACAAAACATAAAGCTTCTACCTTGTTTGGAAAGAATGTTGTTAATATTTACTATTATAAGAAATTACTTTTAAATACCTTTTCTGTTAGATTCCATTCCTAATAGTTCGAGTATGGCGTCTGTCTGTTCTTTGCCAGTACCAGCTGACAGGGCAGGTACTCCAAGTAGATGTTCAATGCCATCTGTTGTTATCACAACTGCTAATCTGTCCACTTTTGCGTTTCCTGTGATTGACGGTAAAATTTTTCCATCCCAATGTACCGTAATTTGATTTATATTGCTGTTTTTAAAATCCGTCATCAGTTTTGCAGCAGTTTCCGAACGAATTTGTTTACGGCAAAGCCGAATCGATGTCTTGCTAATTACCAATGTACTGATATCATGTTCCAATGCTTCAGCCGCAGCTATCAGAATACGTACTGCGTCCCTATCACTGACTTTGCACTTGTCTAAGGTCGCAACAAGCTTTGAAGTGATAAAATGTTTCATTCCTCGTTTTCTGTTTTTTTTTGTTGAAAGCTACAGTTAGCAGTTAGATCAGTATTATCATCACTGTCGTATACATCAATTAGTTCTTCAGTATTGTCACTCAAATCATTTGCTGTTAGGAATACTTAGAATTGTTCTTCACCCTGCTTTCCTTTTCGGATTACCTCTTTCTCAATACGAGTATTTCTTCGCTTTTCTTTTTCAAATAATGAACGATCGCATCCCACCATTGCACCAGGTCTACCTTCTTTACGTTGATTCTTCAAAAACTCTTTATCTCCTATTTTAATTAAATCTAACGCATTTCCGTGCGCAATGTCAAATAAGTTATTCATATTTTTAATAAACTGATCTCGCATTTTTTGAAGTGGTGTGCTGCGTTTCCAAGTTTTTTGCAGATTTTTCCATTCTTTATATAAAGCTTCAACTTTTTGAACACTTCTATCAATTTGGCGCACTGGAATACGGGCTTTATTCCAAAGAATTTCGGCCTCTTTGATAACCAGATACGCACTTGAACGAAGATCCAATTTCACTTTACGCATGTTATAAAACAACACTTTCAAAACTTGCCTATTGGAAGGCAGCTTAGAACCAACAATTTGGCTTTCGTCATATTCTAATACATAAATTTTTTCACTATCTATTGTGTCCATTTTGCAAATACAATCAATATCAATTCTCTTTAAAGCAATAATGTTTCTTTGATTCAAAGCTCAAAATAAATACACTTCGCTTTTTACACACTTTTAATTGCCACGTGGCTCAAAACTAACGGTATTGACCAGATGTTGACTTTCCTCTGTTGTTGCCAACATTTTATTTTACGATTTAAATATATGTTTACAGAGTTGCCTTTTTGCGATTTTTTTTAAAGGCTATAATTTAAAACTTTTATGCAAACAATAACTGAATATAGGAAAAAATACGGTAGCATTAATAAATCAGACCTTTGCGCTTAAGTTTAAATGATTATAAAGAATATTAATCATTAAACGTAAGTTAATTTCAATATAATAATATACCAAATACATATAAGAAACATTTTACTTATATTTTCGTGCTTTGTCTCTTGAAAAGTCCATGTAAACCGGTTTTAGCCACTTTAGTGGGCATGTGCCACGCCTTAACCTAGGGCAATCAGTCTAAGATTTTGGAATATCGTTATTGGCATAAAAAGGAAAAATTTGCGGGGGCGGTACACTCTTTTTGCAAAAAAAAAATTTTCCCATACAAAAAAAGACCAGTCTATTGTATATACTATAGTTTATTTTCTATACGGTTGGCACAGTCAATGAACAAACACATGATATTTTGTCATTGTGTTGAAAATGTCTAACTTTGATCCGAAATATTATGATTTGGGAAAAGTATTAATTTTTTGTTTCCATTTGAAGAATGGTGCTGAGGGTCACTTTGATTAAAAAAAATGGAATCAACGGGTCATCTGTTTCTGGTTACCTCCGGATCGAAAAGCCTCCAACCAGATCGATCATGTTGTGATAGACGGAAGACACGTCTCCAGTGTATAAGGGAACTGGGGGACAGCATTTTAAGCTCCTTAAGTACAGCTGCGACAGAAAGAGAGAGTTGAAGAGGGAAGCGAGACGCAAAATACAAGAGAGAGGCCGCAATGCGTGAGTACGAAGAGCTTGATAAGCTGGTCGATAGGGGTAATGCTCGAAAACTCTACGAAAAGATGCGGCGACTAACAAAAGGTTTCAAGACCAGAGCATACTCTTGTAGAACCCCAGAGGTAATCTACTTATTTGACCCACTAAGTCGATAAAGCAGTTGTGGAATAGGATTAATATCTTGTGTGATTACGGTACATACACATACACATATATATATATCCCTCATCGAGACCAACGGGTCTTGCTATTTTGTTTTAGTCGAGACCAATGGTGCTTGGCTAGACCCCACATATTTTGTATGAAAATATATGAACTTTGGTATATTTCTATCACTTCGCACTGTTGATTTATCTGCTTTCATGTTCGTTACATGTTCAAATTGGTTTGTATGTTTATCTAACACTCATATAAACATACTCACATGCACAAATATGTTCATTCGGGTCTATAACGAGCTCTTTGCGCTCGACTTGTTCGTGGGAAAGAAGAGAAAAAGAGGGAAACAGTCAAAAGAAGAGTATGTTTACAAACAAAACCAGGATTTCGTGTGTTTCTCTCTCTCTCTAATGAATTCGTTTTCTGTATTCTTTTGTATTATGCAAGTCAGTTGATGACAGATAGTTGAACGCACAACATATTACTGTGAAAATACGCATATTTCGCGCCAGTTCTCATCTTGTTTTTTATTATTCTGTTCGCTTTGGTTATAATAATGAGTGATGAAGTGGAATATGTGTATAATACACGATTACGTTCGAGAAACATCAGTGCAGATTTTTATGATCGCTTAACATCAGCATTAGTAAATGACATCCAAAATTAAAATAAAATAATAATGTTGTGCGTGAAGAAATGAATCCATTCGAAAGCGATGACGATGATAGAGATGTCTATTGTGTGCCATTTGAAGATGCATCGGATATTGAAAATGAAATCGAAATCGAGCCAAATGAAATATTAGATAGCAACGAAGAGGAAGTAATCGATGGTGTAGAAGAAGAGGAGCGTGAAACTCCAGCTACTACTGAAACTTCTTACTACGGTAAAGATGGGACATAATATTAGGCCTGGACCGAAGCAACAAAACTCTGTTCCCATTGAAGTATTCAAACAGTTTTTTAATACCAATATTCCATTCATTATCTTTAGTCAAACAAATCGTTATGGAAGAGACCAATTTGCAAACTGGAACGCAGAAAATCTAACCTCAAAACCTAAAGTTTAGGTGGATTTCACTAGCACTGAACTTGATGCACTTATTGGTATTCTTATTGCTTCTGGTGTAACGCACAATAATATGCAGTTTACACCACTTTTGTGGCAAACAGATGCTCTTTCCATCTTTCGAGCGGCGATGCCACTCAAACGATTCAAGTTATTGACGTGATATATCCGTTTCGATGATGGCCGCAGACGTTCATTCCGACTACACTCTGATAAGGCTGCCGCAATTCGCGATATATGGAATTTTTTAAATGAAAACCTCGCCAGAAACTATGAGCCGCATGAAAATGTAACAATTGATGAGCAATTGTTTCCGTATCGTGGCAAGACAAAGTTTACGCAATTCATACCATTAAAACCAACCAAGTACGGTGTGAAAATCTGGTGGGCATGTGACTCACAAACAAAATACCCATTGGAAGGTATATTGTACACGGGAAAAAAAGATGGCGAAGAGCGTGAAGTGAACCAAGGAGAAAATGTATTGCTCAAATTTGTGAAACGGTACGAAAACACCGGTAGAACAATAGTAGCTGACAACTTTTTCACAACACTGACAGGAGCCAAACGATTGGCTACCATTGGACTTGCTTTCGTCGGTACTATTCGCGCCAATAAGAAGTGTTTACCCGAAGAATTGAAAAAAAATTCGTCTCGTCCGTTGCTTTCTACTCTTTTCGGGTTTCACAATAATCTCGTTTCGATTTGTAGCTATGTTCTGGAAAAGAACAAGGCAGTCAATTTGATTTCAACCCTACACTACACAAAGGATTGTGAAGGAAGCAATTTTATTTTATAATTCAACAAAGACAGGCGTTGACTGCATGGATCAGATGGTTACTCATTACACTACAAAACGGCCAACGAAACAATGGACATTTGCCTTTTTTTTGCAACTTGCTGGATGTGATGGGATTGGCTGCTTTCGTAGTTTGCAAAGAAATCGACCATCTAGATAAAAAGGTTCACGACGCACTTTTCTTTACAATTTATCGAGAACATTGGCAACGCCCAATATCGATAATCGTATGAACAATCCCAATGTCATCAAACATCTATCTTGCCGTTTGGCTTTTGAATCCTTTTCCGGTCGATCACTCGTTGTATTTCATTTAAAAAGCCGCATACGAGTTTCATTTTTCTTTTTCAGGTAGTTCAGAGTATGCCCAAACCAAATCAAGAGCGGTAACCACGATAGGGTGATTCAGACATTTTTTTTTTTCGATTGGTACTCGGAAAAATAAGTTCCTAGACACCTCTAAGAAAGCCTCTCCAAATATGAGTTTTTAATTGTAACGGGAAGGTCCTCCTACATACAGTTTTCTATTTTTTCTTATTATCAGATAGAAAAATTTATATCACGCTTTCAACTACTTGGAAAAATATCTTGTTCCTTAGATTTTGTAGGAAATTGAATGCCCTAAGAAAAGGTGTCCTATGATTTTTTCGTAAACCCAACCGTTTAAAAGATATTAATAGTTAAAGTTTGATTATTTTTGGGAAAATTTTTAATTTTTATGAATTTTAAAATTCATTGAAAAAATTATTATGAATGATGAAACTCATAGGTTTTTGGAGAGGCTTTCTTAGAGGTGTCCAGGAACCTATTTTTCAGAGTACCAAACGAAAAAAAAAAATTTTTTTTTTGAATCACCCTAACCCACGTACTCAATTGAGTAGCCTCTTTTTTCGCTCGTTACATCCTTATCCCACGGAAACTTCCATTTTGGTATTCGGTTCGCTCGTATCGTGCCCAAGCTGCAGATGCCCCTTGCACGCAAATATACCAACAAAGGTAACTATATGGGTGTTTCCATGGTTACGCACGCGACATTTGTACACGTTTAATTGCGTTTGAATGTTGTAAAAATAGATATATAATGGGAAAAAGTCATATATTTTAGGATCGCTGCATTGTAGGTGATGAGTTCTTTCAAAAAAGTATTATTATTGGAAAATTGAGCAATGGGTACCCAAGTACCAGACAATCAAAGTTGACTTACGCACGTGACAAAAATGGAAATCGCTTTCAGAGCCGTAAGAAAAAATGCGAAAGTAAGCGAATTGTAGGAGATTTTTATCCAGGAAAAATTATTTTTATAAAGCTTAATAATGGAGCTTCATAATTCATGCTTGCTTCTAAAACAACTGAGCATGGTTTGGCTAAGACAAAAAAAATGTATTACTCACGTGACATTACGTACGTGACACTTTTTACCTTCACACATATTTTAGTAATTTTACATATATTTTCAAAAATTTTGACAAAAAACTTAAACTTTTATTCAAAAATGAAAAATAATAACTCAAAATAAGAATACTATATAATTAACTTAATTTAACTTAATTTTTTCCTTAAGTGAGTATCCTGTTCGAGCAACATTTATATATTCGTTATCTTGGTAGGAAAAGCAATGCATTTTTTGTATTTCTGGAATACCGCGGACAATTTCCCATTTTTCAATTAATGGTGGAGAAAAGTCTTCAATCTCTTTTGATGAGATATATAACAGACGAACTCCTTCGATGATTTTGTCAGCACATTCATAAAATGCAAAGGCATCCGGTAAAATAATATTATTTGCCTTAACCGCCTGCCAAACTTTCCGCTTCACCACCGCGCCGATTCCATCGACTGCACCTTTGCCATGCGAAGTCGCAAAGAAGTTCCACTCTAAATGCTTTAAGCCAAATTCGCTAACAAACGAAGGAATGCTGGTGAGAATATACTTATTTTTGAATTGACTGGTGCTGCCATCAGAGAATATAAGAACCGTAGAAATTTCTTCGAATTGACTTTGAATTTTGTGCACAATTTTTGTAAGGAAACAATAGACGTCAAATTTGTTGTGGGTAAGTTTGTCACTAATGACAGCGAAAGATTCAGTTTGATCTCGCATCCATGCAACGCAAGTGAAAATAGTAACTTGTTGGTAGCTAAAGTGAGCTTCTTGGACCTCATTCTGATTGATCAATCGATAGTTTTCTGCAAAATCGATTTGCAAAATTAATTCATCATCACGTAAATTATTCTTTTTGTCCTTAAAATATCTTTGCTGAGCGCGCTTTATAAAATAATGAAGTTTAAAAGCTGGCAGCTGAATTTCCAGTTCATGTAACAAATCCGATAATGGCGCTATGGTATAGCTTAATGTTAAGCAATCATCAACTTTCCTCCAATAGCTCCATTTAACATTTTCTTCCATTTTGGATAGAAAATATATAGGCACCAAATCATGTTTTAGATCCCGTATACATTTATCACAGTCACTAATCATGCACTTTTCGTTCAATACATTGCAGCATGTTAATTTCAAAAAAGATTCAAAATGAGATGGAAACTGAGGCATAACTTTATGACATCCCTCTAGCAAAAATGCGAAGTTCGAATGATATTTACATACACACATATTATGCGGAAGTTTCTCCATTAATTTAACGTTTTTGGGTCGATGGTGAAAAAATTGGGATTTACAAAGATATTCTGAAGTGACCTCGCTTCTGTACATTTGATAAGCTTCTGATACAGATACAATCATAAAGCGCTTTGCAACTACTAGCTTATTGCAGATTAAAGTATCCTTCCGGCCGGCAGCTTGAACACTTATGTCATCTCGGATATAAAACTCGTGGACTGCTTTAATGTTTTCCGGCATATTATCATTTGAACATACTGGTGTCTCAGTTTCATTATTCGAGAGCTTGGGATACGTTTCATATAAAGCTTGTAGAACTTCATCTCTCTTTATTGCGTTCATTGGTAACGCCCTCTCTACCTTCTTTATAGCTTTGGCTAGTGTTTGTTTATACTTGTAACCACTTTTGAATTGAGTATTTGAATTTTTTTTCATTGCTCTACACTTTTGTTGTCGAACGCGATCTCTATTTCTTTTTTCTTTCAATAATTTTGAATTATTTTTGGCCTCGCATGCCTTTCTCTTCCGATATTCACGCATTCTTTCAGCGTGTTTTTCTTTATGTTCCTTAAGCTTATTTTTATCTTGCTTAAGCCTCTCCCTCCACCGATTTTGATTTTTAGCATTACGTGACATCTAGGTGTAATATGTATTGTAAAAGTAAAATAATATTTATCAAATGGACTTTAATTAAGAGTGATTAAAATGAGACGCGTTGGATTCGGTTATAAAATAGTACTCAGCTCTGGTTGCCCAAAGCTCCTTTATTTATAGCATTCCTTATCCTAATTCATGTATGCACCACATGCTGAGTGCATACACACATCTTAACACTAATCTACTGTACATACCGAATTAGGTACACATATCTTAAACATAAGTGTTCTCAACGGCAAACACAATTGTTTCTTGTCTATTGTCAGTTTAGGATCATTTGCGATCTCAAGGGCAGGCAGAATTGTTTTTTAGCTATTATTCGTTTAGGATCATTTGCGGTCTCAAGGGCAAACAATCCTTTACATTGCATACATTAAATACTAAGGTCACTAATCAATATACCCGAAATGAACATTTATTACATTGTTGATATAAATGGGTATTTGTAAATAGATATCTACGTTTAAGACTAGATTAGTATTAATAGATTATTATATTATAATAGATAATTATTATTAGACTATTTGTATACGCTGGCGATAATGAACATAAATATTTGAACTATTACAATTGTATCTTTACAAAAATATCTTCTTTACAATTGTAGCCGTTAAGAACTGTTCAGAAATCTGAACAAAGAGCATTAAATTTTTCGTACTTACCATTACGCACGTGACAAATTTCAAAAGTTAAGAAAAAAATTAGTATTTGTAGAACGCTAGTTGTATTAATAAATTTTTTTTAGCAAATACTAAACTTGCTTTACAAACTAAATAAAAAAACATTTAAACTGATAATGCGCGAATAATGGCACCATGTGGTCCTATTGCATTACGCACGTGACATACGAATGTTGCCGAAATAGAACTGAAAAAAATACCGTTATCGATGTGCAGTTTGATCTTTTCTGTCATTTTTATATTCATTTGTAGTTGTATCAATTACTTATATACCAAATTTCGATATTACATATATATATTTCTTTCGTCAGCAGCGATTAAAAGTAATACATTCTACAGCTTTTAAAGTGAATAAAAGAATCATAAGTTTTGCATACAATTTTTTTTATTTTAAAATTATAATAAGCTGAAATTTTTTTTGCATAGGAAAATATCAATAGTTTTCTTCCATTTTCTGTGTCTAAAAAAATTCTGCGAGCGTTTTGATTTTTTAAGTCACGGTGGACCATTTCATGGAAACACCCATATATAGAAATTGTCGAAGTATAAGATGTGATTAGCAAAATCAGGTATTGTTTGGGATAGTGGTATAACGACATTTGCAGTACTTCCAAGATCCGGCTGACCTGTTAAAAAGATGTTAACGCCAGCGCCGTTATAGACTTCGAAGCGATACGCAAATCCTCACACGAGACGAAAAATTTTATTCCCCACTTGTGGGAATATACTGCCGAAGATGATGTTTTAATTTTGTGCTACACATTTGCTCATCGACGCAAAGGCGAGCAGGCTATGGAACAGAATCGAACCGTTTGTTGAGTTCATCTGACAACTTTCGTATACCATTTCGGATCATGTCCCGTTTTATCTTTTTCAATCCTCTCAATCAATTTCCATAGGTGTGTCAAGCTTTGTGATACGTGGAGGTAAGCGTGAGTTGCTGCGGAAAGCCACTAAGTTCACATCAAGCGCAAATTTTGAATAAAAACCAAAAATCTGAACTTGTAAAACAACGAGAAGAGAGAATGACTAAAAGACCACTAGTTTCCAGGGTTGGTAATGGAGGTCGTGGTCTTTGTTTTATATATAATGTCAATGGCCTTGCTGCGGTAGAGAAAGATGCTTCAGGTATTTTAGTAAGCGTTGATGATCCTCCATGTATATCATCAATTAAACATATATTTAAGGGCATATCGGTGGTTTGTATAAATGAATCATTTGCTTCATTCATTTTCCGAATACACGCTGAAATAGCATATAATCGCGGTCGTCCAAATAATAGTCATTGTTAAATCAATCAATCATCCTCGTCTATTTCCACTGATTCTATTAATTGGAGCAGCTCTTCATTACTAAGTTTACTAAGATTAAATTTCCTGTCATTTCTATGCTCCATTAAAAAAAAAAATAAAAAAATACTTTCAAACAAAGAAATACCTAAGAAAAATCTCGCGAAAACAGGCAAGACCGCCCTGAGACGGTCTTCGTGTTTGTGTTCTTAAAACTCGAAATACTTCTTATTTTTTGTTAAAAATTATATTAATATAAAATAAATTAATTTACTTAATCAAAAAAAATCCTCGGTATGAATATTACGATAAAACACTTTTTATTTTAACTTTGAAAATTTTAAAACCGGCGTTGGAAATTATTGCACTTTAACACTGAATTTCTGCATTCAACTGACGATAACAAAAAAACGAAACGTCACAATAGATTTTTTGGTATTGAGTATTATTCAACGGTTCTTATAACAGTTGTAGATAAAAATAAAATTTCTTATGAATTTGGGACTATTTATTAAAGGTCGCCTCAGGGCGGTCTTACCTGTTAGAGGGTTAAAGAAAACTACAACCGAATATTAATGACCCTGACTGTATCTTCTAAAAAGCTTAAGCTACCACAACCAAATTTGCTAGGCTGGAAGAACCTCTAGTGACAGTGAAATCGGAAGATAACCCTGCTCACTCCCCATATAACAGTACTGTTAAAACTACTAAAAGTGCAATAAATCAATATCTAAATAAGCCAGAGACATTAAATTTTACCTTCAAGATGGTATGAAAAAGCTTTATGAGAGCCGGTGTGAAATATGGACGATAGATTTGGCACCGACCACCCGATTTCGTGAAAATGGAGGCACTCAAACAACAACCACGCCTACTTCCCTTCTAGTGTATATCACCTTATGACCAAAAATTGTTTAAATCCAACAAAAACTGTTCACGCCCCTAGGTAGCGAATATTTAACCCCGGTACCTATAGTTGACGTTTGTTAGAAAGTCTCGGTCAATGTCTGAGATATAAGTTAGCACCAGCTAAGTTGAAACCAAAGCTGACACCAACACTATTGCGCTTAGTCAACAATTACAAAGAACTGGGAAATAGCCCAGACGCGCGCTCAGCAAAATTGTCAATATCAGCGACGCAATATCCGGCATGCGCCGATCAAAATTCTGGATCGACCTAAAAAAGGAATAAGCAAAATAAAACACTTGCAACAACATCCGGCATGCGCCGACCAACACCAATTGCTGACACAGGTAGAAATAGTAGAATTAAGTTTTAGTATTAATATTTTGGTGATTCAATAAAGGTCTTGCGACCAACGAAAAAATATTTTTTTTTTAGACTTGTACAATACAAGTCGATAACTTATATAATTGAAATTCAGAGATAGCATTTCTCTGACAATGGTATATCTGTATTCCGAAAATTAAATGGTGAAATCGGACCAATACTTCCCCTTAGTCCCCATATAATTACTTGATATAAAGATTTTCAAACTAATATTTGATTTATATTATTGAAAATGAGCTAGCGCCTTGCACTAACAGTGTATTTTTGTGAATAAAAAATTAGGGTGAAAACTTGGAATAGCCCCTATATAACTAATATCAGGATTTTTGAACATCCGCCTGACTCTATATGATTGGTTTTACACCTTAGAGTATTTCCCTGGCTTTGATTCTTGCAAGTTGCAAGAGTATAAAATGTTCGGTTGCCCCCGAACTTAGCGCTTCCTCATTTTTTATTTTATATTTTATTTTATTTTTTTTTTGTTGTTTTTTAATATATATATTTTTTTTATTTTGGTTTATAAGACTTTTGTGAACTACTCTGCCTAATTCTGTTATAATTGTCGATGTTTTGTTCTCCTTAACTATTTCGTTTTTGTAGTTAGAAGTCAATTTTGTTAATTTTTATATTCCGAGTATTGTTCTTGTTTGAGCTTCAGTCTTTGTATGTTGTTTTGTCTTTCTCAGTCTTTCTCATATTGTTCGAGGTTTATGTAAACTTTGCGTCCGAAAAAGTTTTCTAGTGGTTTTTGTTCAGTTGTGGAGTCGATTGTAAAATTGTATTCATAAATTAATCTATTTAGTAGTTTTTCAAAATTTCTATCTATGGCTTCGGTCTTTAAGCATCTTATGTAAAATTTCTGCAAGAGTTGAATGAAACCATTCAATTTGTTTATTTGCTTTGCTTGTATGTGATAGTGTTCTGTAGATTTTAATCCTTAATTGGTCTCCTACCATGAAAATTATGGAGCGAGATGTGAGTGATTTTTCGTTGTTAATAATTACATTAATTTTACATTGCTTGACTATTTTGTTAACTTCAGACTGCATTTCGGGAAAGTCGAATTTTTTGATGATTTTCTATTGCATTTCTATGGGCTATAATTTGTTTCTATTGCTGTTCGTAAGATTCTAAGTCCCCAACTTTTGATTGGATGAATCTAATTTTGAAGGTATTAAAGTGAATAGGATAAAATTTTCGGATTTGGCCTATTATGTTTTCAGAAGTAAGTATTCCATTAGTTACAGAAGGGTTTAAATGGCGTTTTAACAGGCTGTCAGTAGTATGTGATTTAGTGATTGTACATATGTATGTCTGTGGTATGTAGGAAGGGGTATTTTGAATGCGTAATAATTCTCTTGTCCTTTAAGTAACAATTTTGTTGTAATACGTTATTAGACACCACTGCTGGTATCAGATTGTGTCCTGAACTTTCATCTTAGTGCGTTACTACTGTTAATGAGTTAAGTACTATGTTAGTTCTGCCTGATTTGTATCTGATTTCGTGATCATATTTCTCTAAGATGGCCTATGGTAGATGGTATGAATACGTATTTGCTATTTTTAACTGAGAAAGCAGTCTTCTCTATGTCAGAATATTTTAAAGGAATCTGGTGGAAACCGGTTTTTTATTACTATTGTGTTTTTTTTTTTTTTTTTTTTTGTGGAACGATCCAAATGAGGGAATTATGTAGGGAGCGGGGAAGCCTTACGATTCCATCGTCCAGTAATTTTTGTATTTGCTTTTCTACTTCTTCTTTTAGAGGTATGGGGTATGGACATTACTTTGTATAAACTGGTATATCGGAGTTGGTTCTAATATTGGCGAAGACTTTTGTTGTATAAGTAAGTTTTTCATTAGGGTCGGAGAAAAGTCGAAATGTTTGTTTATTATTGATTTCAATGTTTCTTTTTGGAAGTTGTTAGATAAAACTTTATATATATATCTGGTAGGCTAAACAGGTTGGCGTACGTATGATGAGTAATTTATACTATTTCACCTACTGAATTTGCGAACAAGTTCTTGTTATTTTGCATTATCTTTTTAGCCATAGGTGGCTGTATTCAGTTTTTTTGGAGCATGTATCCATTAAAATTTTTATCATGTCACCACTCTCCGTTCTATAATTAAAGTAAGGCATCAAAGAGTTTTTCAGCCTAATTAATTAATGTCTGAGAAGTCGTTGTTTTCCTAGTGATATTGATGATCGTGTTCGCTAGTTTGGTAGTCAGGATATTCAAAAAAATAATATTCATTGTGGTTAGATAGGTGGTTTCGGCGCGCTCTACGCTTGTAGTTACATGAAAATTTCTTTGTTGCTTAGTTGGTGGACTTGCTAGGTTAGATTTTTCCTGTCTTTTCGCTGCATATTGAAAATTCGGCCTCTTGCGTAGTTTACTGCATTCGTCCTTATGCTAGGATCGATATTCATTGGCTCCGGTTTCGGTTGTGATTATGTTGGTGTTGGTCGTAGAGGTTGGTTATAATATGGGCTCTGTTGTTGTGTTTACTGTTTGTGGGCTTTGCTGTGGTCTCATAAAAAGGTTTGGACTGTGGAGTTATGTTGCGGTATTGAGCGTGTTTAAATGGGTCTATATGATTGTTGAGCCGATAGCAGATATGGTAACTCCGGGTGAAACTGATGTGGTTTAGTAAAATTCCTTGGTGTTAGTGGTGGTTTAAAGTTATAGTCGTTAAAATCATTTTTCTTGTTAGCATGGTTTCTTCGGAATTTTTGGTTTTCTAACTTGAGGCATAAGTGGAGTGCCTCTGGAAAGTCTCTTGGTTCCTTCATACCCATCAATCCTAGCAGATCAGCATTGATTCCTCTTCTGAATTTCTCATGGGCTTTTATTCGGTAAGTAATCGGATGGACTCCTGGCTAACATCCATGCAACCTATTTTGTTTAATATTAAGGATAAGTGAGACTAAATATTTTGATAGAAATATTTAGAATTTTATTCTATTTTATTGGCTAATAGTTCGATATTTTGCATAAGTTCTACGTTTACATTAATTTATTTGTTCTGTGTATTAATGATATTGTGATTATTATCGTCAAATATTTTCAAATGTTCTTCTAATTCAAAAATTAAACCTTCATAATTCATTCCGTTTTCTTGTTTTAAAATTCTATATACTGCCTCATAATTTAATGACGTGTTTTTTAACTCTTTTGCCCATGAAATATGCGGTAAAAAAAGTAAAATTAGAGCTATAAAAAAAAAACAAAACAAAAAAGTATTTTGTTAGTTAATTTTGATATTTATGTATTCTTTTACTTCTTTTTGAATGAATATGTCTATTTCTATTATCTAATACTTTTCCTCTTCTTAATTTTTATTGGTTTAAATTTTGGATCACTGTTTATACTCACTTCTTGTTTTTTCCTAATAATTTCTTGTATTTTTTCAAAATCTTTGATTTTTCTAATGGTTTTTCAATCGTTATGGAATATATCGTATTATAAGAATCTACTGATTTTATTATTTTTGAGGGGATACCAAAGTTAGACATCGCGACTAACGGTAGCTCCTTTTCGTGCTGTCAAAAGCAGCTTTGAATCGACGAAGAGATGGTGTGTGTCGTTTTTCTTCTCACGAGTCTTTTCCAAGATTTAGAACATGGTAAATATTTAGTCGGTTTGTTCTGCTTCAGACGGGTAATTGCTATTCGAACTTCTTCATGGGCGGGCAATGGAATATCTGCTCTATCGTCATCGATTGGAGAATCGGATTCGCCTTCTCATGGCGTTATGCTTTCACTGCCCTGCAACAGACTGAAGAAGTGTTTATCGTAGTAACTGATAACCTCTGAAGGTTCTACAAGAGTAGAGGGATTGTCCGGAAAGTAACTGATTTTCTTCCGTCGTGACTGTACTTCGGGGCGTGCGCGCACCAACTGGATTCGGTAGAGGGCGGTCCTAGCTATCGAACGAGCGGCTGGTCAGTTGTCTCCGAGCACCTGGAGAGGCAGGACAAACAGTTTTGCGCGACGTGTTTCAGTGACCAAAACGCAGCGTTCATTAGAACAGAGAAACGCTTTTAAATTCAGTGTGAAACTCGGTAAATCTGCGACAGAGACGTTTGATATGATCAAGCAGGTTTACGGAGATGTTGCTTTATCAAGAATTGGTGTGTTTCGTGTGACAATCTTCCGAGTAGCATACGCCGGCGTCTCCTTGCCTAAAAAAAGGAAGAACGATCAAATCGAAAGTGAAAACGACTCAGTCTTATTATTTTCCGGACAAACCCTATATGCTCTGGTCTTCTATTAGTCACCGCATCATTTCGCAGAATTTTCGAGCATTATCACTGTCGGCCAGCTTGTCAAGCTCTGTGTCTCAAGCATGTTGTGTCTGCAATACGCACTCCTCATCGTACCAGCTGTTGAGGTGTCTTCCGTCTATCACATTATGATCGATCTGGTTGGTTGCTTTACGATCCGGAGACAGCCTGGTAGCTTGATGTATTTTTTTGTGTTGAAATCTAGTACTACAGATGACCTTATTTTAAATTACTTACTTCCGTTAGTTCGACGTTTTGTCTTCTTGTTTGTCTTAAGTCCTTTCTAAATTTTGTTTGTTGATATTGCGGTCTTTATAAACTCGCATTAACTGTATTTCTTCTGTCAAGGTTTTGATTTTTATTAAAAACTATCATCATTATTCGCATTACTGTACCTAATATATAGTATTGTCCACTCCCTTGATTTTGATTTTCTTACTGAAAAGTGGAAGAATCAAGTGGAATTTGAAATTGTGCTATATGAGAAGTAGGTGTGGTTGTACTCCGAGTTCACGTAATCACTGCCATGTCGACAAAACGTCATTAACCGAAAACCTATACAGTGTCATAAATAACCACTAAATTAAGATATGGAACTCAAGTTCCGCACAGGGGATCGCAGTAGCAAGGGCCACCTGAAGCAAAAAACTTAGAAAAAAAAGGCGTGGCCCTTGCATCTAAAAATGTACATATCCCCTAAACCACCAAAACTAAAACAACCAAATTTTCCCAGTTCAAATATTGTAAAAGCTTCTACCGACAGTGTTAAAATGCGATAAATCAATTACTTAATACGTCAGAAACGTTAAAATTTGCCTACGTTATGGTATGAGAAGGCTTTATGAGAGCAAAGGGAATTGTTGGACGATGGGCATTGCACCGCTCATTTTTGGTGAAATCGCATATCTCAGGACCCGACCGACCGATTTCGACTAAATTTAGTACGTGTACATTTTTCTCATATTCAAAGTGCGAACAGGGCCGAATCGAACTACAACCACTCCTACTTCAAATGTAACACTCCCTTAGAGTACATATGTATAATAATTTTCGTGTATGAGTTATATATAGTATATGTATACATAAAATTTGTTGGGTTCCAGTACTCTGGTTTACTTTTTACAACTTAAGATATTTCTCTGGCTTTGATTCCTGCAAGTTGCGAGAGTTTAGTTTGTTCGGTTGCACCCGAACTTAGCCCGAATGGAATGTATGTAAATTGACTGTCGGTCTGTAATAATAATGGTTTTAATTATAAACAACAAAATACCAATAAGAATGTATACCTTTATGAATGTTTCGCCTCCGTGTTTTATATATGGATATATTTAAATGATTTTTCAATTAAATAATTATCCAAAAAGCTTATCTGTTGAAAAGCGAAATTTTTTCCGAATGGAATGAATGTAAATTGACTGTCGGTCTGCAATAATAAGGGTTTTAGTTATAAACAACAAAACACCAATAAGAATGTATACCTTTATGAATGTTTCGCCTTTGTGTTTTATATATAGATATATTTAAATTATTTTTCAATTAAATAATTATCCAAAAAGCTTATCTGTTGAAAAGCGAAATTTTTTCACAAAATATTTTGAACAATAGCTAAATGTATTTGTGATATGTGTTTGTACTACTCTTGCTGCGATATTTTTATACTTTCACAACATATAACCAATCAAAACCGACATAGTAAAATTTCAAGATAAGATTTACTTAAATTTTATATCAAAATTAATTTTAATTTTATAATTGTTTCAGAACATTAATAATGTTGCTTTAAGTTTACTAGTTTAAATTTAAATTATTTTGTTAAAATGTTCAGAAACATGTGTTTATCCATTTTTGAAATGTACACAAAAATATAAATCCCCAAACAGTAAGAAATGTGTTGAAGAGTGTTGGTTATCATAGACGAATCGCACGTCGTAAGCCATGTATAATATAAGTAAGGTTAATAAAAAGAAGAGGCCGGCGTTTGCTAAACAATATTTAAACAAACCGTATTGGTTTTGGGAAAACATTATGTTCACCGACAAATCAAAATTTTATATATTAGGTTCGAATATATCACAAAAAGTGTGGAGAAAGATCAATGAAGAGTCGCAAGGAAAAAATGTATTGCCAATGGTTGAGTACTGTGGGGGTAATGTTATGGTTTGCGGGTCTATGGTTGAATCTAGAGTTGGACACTTGGACTTCGTTAGTAAAAAAAAGTATAAGCATATGTATCTGAACATTTTAATCAGCTGTTAATAGCAGCAAAATCAGTTTCTGCTTTCCACAGCATGAAAAGGAGCTGGCTTTATGCCACGATGTCTGAATTTGGTATCCCCGCAAAACTAATACGGCTGTGTAAACTGACGTTGAGCAACACCAAAAGATCGGGATCGGGAAGGAAGGGAAGGATGGTATTGATATCACGACCTCAACACCCGCGCCGTTAGTTCTGCTTTCTCCAGACTGGACAAGGAAGCAAAGCAAGTGGGCCTGGCAGTGAACGAGGGCAAGATGAAACATCTCCTGTCATCAAACAAACAGTCGTAGCACTCGTGACTTGGCACTCACGTCACTGTTGACAGTCATAACTTTGAAGTTGCAGATAATTTCGTCTATCTTGGAACTAGCGTAAACACCACCAATAATGGCAGCCTAGAAATCCAACGCAGGATAACTCTTGTCAACAGGTGCTACTTCGGAGTGAGTAGGCAATTGAGAAGCAAAGTCCTCTCTCGACAAACAAAAACCAAACTCTATAAGTCGCTCATAATTCCCGTCCTGCTATATGGTGCAGAGGCATGAACGATGTTAAAAGTTCAGCGAAAGATTTATGGTCCTTTGCGCATTGGCCACGGCGAATATCGCATTCGATGGAACGATGAGCTGTACGATATATACGACGACATTGACATAGTTCAGCGAATTAAAAAAACAGCGGCTACGCTGGATAGGTCATGTTGTCCGGATGGACAAAACACTCCAGCTCTAAAAGTATTCAACACAGTACCCGCCGGGGGAAGCAGAGGAAAAGGAAGACCTCTACTCCGTTGGAAGGACCAAGTGGAGGAGGACCTGGCCTCGCTTGGGATATCCAATTGGGGCTAGGTAGCGAAAAGAAGAAACGACAGCCGCGCTGGACTTAACTCGGCTATAATCGCGTAAGTTGTGTCTACGCCAGTAAAAAAGAAGAATAATACAAAAAAGTCGTCAGGACATGATAATATTACTCCATAAGTGCTGATTGAGTTACCAGATATTGCGGTAGAAGTGCTTTCTTTGCTCTTCAATGCTATTATGATTTTCGAATATTATCCATTTTCATGGAAAAAGTTGCAGATTATCTTGATAGTTAATGATGATCGTGATAAACATAGCATGATAGAGCAAATAAATAGAATTACTAACGAAATAAGAAAAGCATTTAAGCACAGAAAGTACTGTTCAGCTAGTATTTCTAGACGTGGCTCGGGCTGTTGATAACGTGTGTCATGAATGCCTTTTATGTACAAGTAAGATTAAAAAAATTTTACCTTTAGAATTGTATAAAACATTTTAGTCATTTAAAAAATAAACAATTTTTAATCAAAATAGGAGGATAAATCAATAATATCTGATAAACGACCGATAAGGGCTGGTGTATCACAGAGCAGTGTTTAAGGCCCAACTATATGCATCTTATATTCAGCAGATCTTCCAACACTTAATGATGTGTTGACTTCAACTTTTGCGGATGACACAGCTTTAGTGAGCTGTAACAAACGCCATATAATGGCATCAAGAATATTAATGGAGCATTTAAGTTCTATCGAAAAATGGCAGTTAACTGACTTAAAATGTAAATGAACAAAAGTGTGAGCATGTTACATTTTCGCTAAGACAAAAAATTTGCCCGGCAATAAAAATTAACAATATTCTAGTACCCCAAGCGAATGAAGTAAGTTATCATAACATTCACATAGACAGAATACTTATGTGGAGAAAACATAATATATCTAATAAAATAACTTGCACGAAGAAAAGAGCTGCAATTTAAATTGGCTTCTAAATAAAAACTCTGAACTTTGACAACAAAGTCCTTTTATACATTATAATGCGATCATAAAGCAGTGGGGTACGACCTTTGCAAATAATATTGATATAATACATACATAGGTTCCAATTGAAAATGCTTAGAACAATCACTTGTTCGCCTTGGTACATGCGTAATGAAAATATCCATTTAGATCATGGTATTCCTATGGTAAAGAAAAAAGCAGGGGACAGCAAAATGAAATATTTATCTACACTCCGAGATCACCATAACCCACTAGCTAATGCTTTAGTACACTCCTGCGATCAAGCACACCTAAAAAGAAAAGATATGCCTGCGTACTAAAGAGTGGCGTTTCATCAAAACAGCTCAATCACTTGAGCTTGTCTAGTTTTTAAATAGATTTAAGATTTTATAATTTATTGTTAGGCTTTTAAACCAAAAAGTAGATCCAATAAATAAAGAAATATTGAAAAAAACGACAGGAATATCTCGAATTTTAACACCGACATATCCGCTAATAATTTTCCATTGGCTCTTGACACCTCATTCTGGCCATATGGTGACTTTGTGAGTGAGTGAGTGAGATAAAGCCACTGTAGTTGTTGCTAAAATACAAACATGTTGACACAAAAAACTTATATACTCGTACAATAATATGCCAACTATTTATTATCAAAATGATGGAGATTTTAATACAAAACTAACTGAATAGTATTTAAATATAATTAATAATTCTAAAATTATCGTTTTCACTGAAATTTAGCTAAAACCCCACATTTTTGATAATGATATATCAAATCGCAAATTTGAAATCTTTAGATATGACCGGCTGAGCAAATAGAAGGTAGTCCAGTCAAAATAGGCTAAATTATGACTCAATGAATGTTGAACTTAACAGTTTCTCAGTTATAATGATTCTATTACCATACTTTAACTTTAGTTTTGACTTAATTGCTCTATTATCGATCGATGGTTCTTTGCAAATATCTTTCAATTCTTATATTGAAAATTGACAATCATCAGAGTCGCAGGCAGATGTTTCTCAGGGCCAGTAGAATTAGGGACGGGCGATGACTCACTCAGAATTGTATATTTTTCTCGTACCTGTGTGAATGGAGCAAATAAAACTATTTTAATGTTTTTTGTTCAAATGGTTAACCCGATGATGCATACTGGCCACGTATGAGTCCATATTCTTATTTTCTATGTTTAAAATAGCCATAATTCAAGAGCAGTGCACCGTAGAAGAAAAAGTCTTGAGATCTTTTTTGTAGACAATTTTACGATCTACAAATTTTGTTTGAACAATTTTTGGTAGTTCTCAATTTTTGAGAGATATACGCAAAAAACGAAAATTTGTGACCTTTGACCTCGAATAAAAAACAACGCACAAGTGGGATCGTTGGGGACTTTTGACATGTCATTTGTAATGACGAAGCAAGCAAGCTGTAATGTCTATTTTGACTTGACTAAGGTGATATGTATCTTGTTGCTTTACATTCTTCGCTTGCATCTGAAAAAGTTCTTCATGTAGATTTCATATTTACTCAACTTTATGATATATACCTCATCAATCGGACTTATCTGTCTATACGCTGGATGTTTCCTTAATAAATAATGTTTTCTTCATTACGAATAATACTGATTGTTTTGGGAGATTTCAATTTGCTGATTACATCATTCTTGTTAGTATGTTTTAACGAATTTTTAGAAGAAATATCGGAGATGGTTCTTAACCAAATTAATTTAATTTCAAACAAATTTGGTAAGTTTTTAGATGTGGTATACTCGGATAACGCTTCAATATTCTTTGTTATCAGATGAGATCCTTTGTTTCTGCCACAGGACTCGTATCATCCTGCTTTGGAAATTAATATCGAAATCATAACCAACTTATTTCATAATAATACAGGTACATTGGACCGTTGTTTTCGGCTCAAATTTGCGAAAGCTAATTTTAAGAAGATTAATTATAAACTTTCTAAAGTAACTTGGCCAGATTACTGTGGCAATATTGAAGTTAGTTTCTCTCATTGTGTTGTTACTCAAAGAATAAGTTTTAATTTGTGGTTTTTAAGAGGGTTATGTAAATTAAATAATAAAAAGTTCCGAGCTTTTAAACTTAAAAAAACTGGTTTAGCTGTTTCCTGTTTAAAATATTCTAAATTGCGTCAACATTTTGCTGAACTTAACAAAATATGTTATAATAATTACATAAACAAGGTAAAAATTAATATTATACGTAATTCAAAATCGTTTTACAGCTCCAAATGCAAAATTTCTAATTTTCCGTCCACGATGAAATGTACAAGGTCTGTCGCAAAAGAAACAGAACTTTATAAATATAATTGTTTCTGTTGGCGCCACCTATTTTTGATCTCTTGTTGACATTTCGTTAAAATTTTAAGACAATTGGATAACTACAATCGATGTTATCGATCAAAAAGTGACTTTTGGTCATCGGTCGTAAAATGCATTTTGAACAAAGAGAAAATATTAAATTTTGTTTTAAACTTGGGAAAACGTTTACTGAAACATTTCAAATGATGAAACAAGTTTATGGTGATCAGTGCCTATCCCGTAGTAATGTGCATAAGTGCCTTAAGCGATTCCAAGAAGGTCGTGAGGACCTCTGTGAGGATCAGAAGTCACCGAAAAAAAGTCGTCTTCAGAAGTCAAAAATAAAGACAATGCTGATTTGTTTTTACGATTCCGAGGGTATTGTACACCGAGAGTTCGTCCTACCTGGCCAAACAATTAATGCTGTGTTTTACCTTGGTGTTATGAAGCGTCTTTTGTCACGCGTTCGTCGTGCTTGACCACAATACCGTGAGACAAGGTCCTGGCGCCTGTTGTACGATAATGCGGCTTGTCATCGGTCGACGCTTGTCACTGATTTTTTGACAAAAAACTCCATATTAACCATTAATCATCCACCCTACTCATCTTTTTTTTTAATAGTTGTAATTAAAAAAAAAACAAAATCCTTCGTTCAAGACCTTGTAAATGATATCTCGAACACCTGTGTTCGTCAAGATCGGTTGAGTAGTTCGGGAGAAATCTTGACAACCGACTTTGAAAACATAGTTTTGAGAAAAACGCGTTTAAAGACGGTGCAGTTAGCCTAGCTAGCTGCAAGCGCACAAGTTCTCAAAGGCTATGTCTCCGAAATCATTAGTCGGATCAACTTGAAAATTTAGGATAATATTCTAGAGATGTTATAGAACTTAATAAGACAAAAAAAAATGTTCGATTTTTTTAAACTGTGAAACCCATGTAACCCCTTAAACAACTTAGAGTCTTGGTGTGTTAGAAATAAAATGCCTGTAATCTGTAGACGTAGAGTCTCATACGTAAAACAAAACTTTAGCTTGGATCAAGTATGCCATTAATCTTCATGCATCTTCCGTAGTTTTTAAAGCCAAAGACGCTCTTAGTTTTGTTAAACGTTGGTCTAAAGAATTTAGGGATCCGCATACTACAAGCATTTTTTTTTTATATACTAGAGCATGGTTCCGCGATATGGAACCCTAGTTTTCAAGTCTATTCGGAGAAGTAACGGACTTGTAAACAATTTTTTTCTTTTTGCTTTAAATTATTTTCTTTGGGGCTCCCCTCATACATAGTATGGTACTAATAGTTTAAAACAATATGTATCTACATACACTCGCTTGTCATAGGGAAATACTTGGTATAATATTTCTTGTAAAACTTATGAATGGGACAGTCTGTTGTCTGATATTAATTTTTACGTTCCCGTTCGCTCAACCAGGCATTTTATACTTTTGCTTTTAAAAGTTTCTAGTTCCATTATTTTGAGTTAAACGAATTATTCTTTTTCCAGCACATTTGACCTAAGGGACTTACTCTTTATAGTTAAAAAAATTATTTTAGCTACTCTAAACACGTAAAATATTTAGCTTTCAATGAGAGCTTCAGAACCAAAATCTAGTATCCATCTAGCAGATGGATACAATCGATGCTTAGAATAGGAAGATTATAGCATCAAACGGCGCTACAACACAAAGAAGTTATGTGAGCAGAGGAATACCTTAAGGAGGGGTCCCTTCCCCGCTTCTATGGGTTGTAGCGCTGAATGAAATATTACTCCAACTAAGCGGTGGAGGGGTGAAAGCAGTAGCATATGCAGATGATATACATAGTGTTGTTGGTAACAAGCATGTTCAACAACAGTCAGTGAAATCATGGAAAGAGCACCACGCAGGTTATACCTATGGGTTAGGCTAGGTGTTAACCCTAATAAAACAGCTGATGCTGTTTAAAAGCAAAACCAAAATCCCCCAATTTTAACTTTCCATGCTAAATGGTACAACACTCTCTCTATCCTCCTCAGCTAAATACTTAGGGGTGGAGATTGACATCAAATTGTTCCTAAAAATAAACAAAGAAAAAAGAATAAATAAAGCTTGGAAAGTCAGTAAAAAGTGGGGCCTTAACCCTTTCGCGCCGGAGTTTTATTTCAGTTTCCAGGATATTTTTGTGACATTTTGTTTTCAATATGTGAAAATAATGTTAAAAAAAATATGTTCTGCGTACTTAAAAAAACGCTAAGTCCTTTCGTTATCCTGGGACATTATCCCAATAAGGTTTTATATATAAGTCCCTATAAGAATGTCTCGAGTTCAAAAACCATTAATTTTGAAATATTATATATTTATTTAAAACATGCTGTAGCTTTTCAGCGATGTTTTTTTGCGATTGAGGATTGTGAACAATCCAAGCATTTACTGTGGGAAGCATCAGAACTTTGAAAAATACTTTTTTCCAACACCTCTGAGATTTTCGATTTAGATCGTATGCCGCTGCCTTTTATCGGCAAGATCTACGCCGCCCATTATACGGTTGTAGTTCACAATAGCTAAGGGACAATCAACTTGTTTCTTTTTACTATCCTTTTGTTTTCTGTCTGCGTTGGATATTATTAGTTTGTGGCAGTTAGAAGCAAATTTCTTGGAATCCATCCAACGTGTAGTCATTATACATACCATCACAACTTAATTGGAACTGACTTTGTCCACGTACTAGTCGCGACTCGAACTCCGAAGTTTCCTTTCGATTTCGCATATAGTATGTATGTACGTTCCAACGGAAGGTAAAGAAATAGTTTTCATTGGTGAAATTGAAGTGCAAAATCGGTCGAATGTAAAGCCACTTCCTTATTACTACTATCCGTAATAAGGAAGTGGATTTACATTAGCTAACTTTGTAACAACCCTTTCACCAAGTTTACCAGCAAGATTTGGAGTGATATATTTACCAGTGTATGCATTCAAATCGTACGTATGTATATCCGGTCTTTGCATCGCATCCCAACCAAATTTTAACACCGCGTTTACCTGGCATGTATTGTTTTAGACTAGATCGGTCTTTGAATTTTGCCATGCATTCGTGGATGGTTTGAAATCATTCAAATATAACTTCGAAGAAAGTAATGTGAAGCGATCACGAGAAATACTATTTTTATCATTGCATTTCCCATTGACACATGTTTACTCCAATAATCCAATAATAAGACGGCAAATGATTGTAGTGTATGACAATTATTATACCTAGAAATACCAATATTTCATGTTCATCCGCTAGGGCCCTATTAGCGTTTCTATCTCTATTCATTTTTCTTATTCGCAATTATTCGCTGATTTGTACACTGTGCGATGAAAATGTACAAACCTTTTGGAAAAAGCTTTCTGAATAAATTGAACTCGGTAGTTTACCTCTTCCGTTAGATTAGTCCAGGTAGCAACGGCAACGGCTCATTTGCGGCATTTTCACATAGTTTTTTTTCCTCTGCGGAAATTGCACCGCATCGGTCTCAGGCTGTTTCAGTAATATTTTCTTTCTCAAACGAAGGCACATAGCTGCTCTCAGAAGGGCTAAAATCTCCATTGTCGAAGCTTTTGCACAATATTGGGACAAATAAATCCCATATTAAACTCATATTGGGACGATATGTTCCAAGAATTGAAAACTTGTATAAAATTCACCGTTCTGAATATTTTTTATATTCATACGTAGTTTTGACAACTTTTGTCCTGCCAGATCAGCGAAATTTCAAAACAGCTGTGGCAGACTTGACCAGCCCTGCCAAACGGAATATTTTTAATACATGTTGCGGGATCTTTATCATAAACAAAATCCAAGTCTTGTGTTAGAACATTTCAAGTAGAAGTTTTCATTCATAAAAAAAGATACAGCATTTCGAATGCAGGTGGGATATATTGTCTCAGTGAGCGCGAAAGGGTTAAACCTAGTAAAATCATGTGGATGTATACGGCTCTCATAAGACCTATACTTACATATGGAGCACTGGTATGGTGACCAGCTTCTTTAGCGCTTCATCAGCAAATTAAATGGAGTATGAAGAGCAGCATGATCAGGTGTTACTGGTGCAATTAAGTCTTGTCCGACTGACGCGCTTAATACGATCCTGCACCAGCTACCCATTTATACCAATATTCACTAAATTGCGGCAAGTTCTGCAATAAGAGTAAAATAATTGGGAGGTTGGAATCAGAAGAACTCTGGACGTAAAGACATCCTAAACCAACTCAGTGTAAACGTCAATAAATAAGACTACATTTTCCCAATGCCGGATTTTAATAGACGCTTCCAGGGGAGGATACCCTCCAGACGTGAATGGGTAAGGGGCATAATAGGGAGGAAGATATAGTACCATCTCAGTCTATACCGACGGGTCCAAAATGGATTGCGGGGTTGGCACGGGAGTATATTTCGATGATCTGCACATCTCTCTCTTTCTATCCGTCTAACAAACTCGGTTAGCATCTTCCAAACGGAAGTACTGGGTATAGAGAAGGCCTGCGAAGCACTATTGGATAACTACGAGAGGATACATATAGCAGAAATATATAAGGCTCTTTGGCCTTGTCGTCGCCCATGGCTCATTCCAGCATAGTCCTTAACTGCAATAATGCACTGAGCTTACTAGAAGATAAGCTCCACCTAGACTTGATTTGGTTTCCCGACCAAAGGAACATTTTCGGCAACGAAAAACAGACGAGTTGGCAAAAACAGGAGCTTTCCTAAGCGATTTCCAAGCAGAGTAGATACAAAGCCCGCTAGGATTGATCAGAAGAGAGCTCAATTTACAATTTCAACGATTAGCAAACCATATATGGAAAAATATAACAAAATGCAATATACCAAAACCGATATGGCCAACATATGACAAGAAAAGAACAAAGGACTTATTAAATAGGTCCAGGAACAGTATCTATAGACTAGCTACTACTGTAACAGGGCACTGGACATTTGGAGAACATGCGTCCAAAATGGGTATGCCCTACAACAACATCTGCGAATTAGTAGGGAATAAGGAAACAATTTTCCACTTTCTCTGTGAATGCTCAGCTATCCAACACAGATCACTTGGAATCCATCAAGCATTAAACTTTGAATGGATATCTACAAAAAGCATATCGGACATTAGTAGCTTCATCGAAAATGGTTGGATGTCTGAATTTGGTATCCCCGCAAAATTAATACGGCTGTGGAAACTGACGTTGAGCAACACCCAAAGCTCCGTCAGGATCGGGAAGGACCTCTCTGAGCCATTCGATACCAAACGAGGTTTCAGACAAGGCGATTCCCTTTCGTGCGACTTTTTCAACCTGCTTCTGGAGAAAATAGTTCGAGCTGCAGAACTAAATAGAGAAGGTACCATCTTCTATAAGAGTGTACAACTGCAAGCGTATGCCGATGATATTGATATCATCGGCCTCAACACCCGCGCCGTTAGTTCTGCCTTCTCCAGGCTGGACAAGGAAGAGAAGCAAATGGGTCTGTCAGTGAACGAGGACAAGACGAAATCACTCCTGTCATCAAACAAACAGTCGTCGCACTCGCGACTTGGCTCTCACGTCACTGTTGACAATCCCAACTTTGAAGTTGTAGATAATTTCGTATATTTAGGAACCAGTATTAACACCACGAACAGAGTCGGCCTGGAAATCCAACGCAGAATAACTTTTGCCAACAGGTGCTACTTCAGACTGAGTAGGCAATTGAGAAGCAAAGTCCTCTCTCGACGAACAAAAACCAAACCCTATAAGTCGCTCATAATTCCCGTCCTGCTATGTGGTGTAGAGGCTTGGACGATGACAACAACCGATGAGTCCACGTTACGAGTTTTCGAGAGAAAGGTTCTGCGAAAGATTTATGGTCCTTTGCGCATTGGCCACGGCGAATATCGCATTCGATGGAACGATGAGCTGTACGAGATATACGGCGACATTGACATAGTGCAGCGAATTAAAAGACAGTGGCTGCGCTGGCTAGGTAATGTTGTCCAAATGGACGAAAACACTCCAGCTTTGGAAGTATCCGTCGCAGCACCCGCCGGGGGAAGCAGAAGAAGACGAAGATCTCCACTCCGTTGGAAGAACCAAGTGGAGAAGGACCTGGATTTTCTTGGAATATCCAATTGGCGCCACGTAGCGAAAAAAAGAAACGACTGGCGCGTTGTTGTTAACTCGGCTATAATCGCGTAAGCGGTGTCTACGCCAGTAAAGAAGAAGAAGAAGTATGTACTGCACACCACATGTGGTTGTTTTTAACTATACAATGCAATACATGTGTGTGTGCGTGTGTTATCGCATTGTTTATGCTGTATGGTTTGGGATTACTTTCAAGTGCATTGCCTAAATGTATATCTTATGAATAAGTTATGGCAGGGGTGGGCATATTAGCCTTCAGTGGCATTTTGCCCATTCGTGCACGAGTGCACATTTTGAGGGCTAGGTGAGGGGATCATCGCGGGCAAACATGAAGAGGGAAGTGAGAGCAAAGTATTTTACCACTCCATATTTACAAATGCGCGCGAGTTACATACTTTTTTCACCGAAGTGATGAACAACTAATAATTAAACAACTGGGTTGAAGTTTGAATCGATAATCAGCATTCCGTTTTATTTTGTGCTTTCTTAAATACTAATATTTTGCTTGCTTGCAATAACTTAAAAATAAATGCTTGCGTAAAAATTCTTAAGAAATGTTTCTTGTTTAACTGTTGCATTTTCGTTAGCGGAAATGCACTTGAATGAACAATAAATACAAATTATTAAAATTCTTCGGAATTAATGGTACATTTTGTTGACTGTTGCATTTTCGTTAGTGGAATTATTGGTACATTTTATTAACTGTTGCATTTTCGTTGGCGAAAATGCACTTGGACAAAGAATTATTTGGAAAACTCAATAAATTAATATTCTTTATAACATTACATCCCATGCTAACCCAAGAACAACAGCAAACACAGATGGTGTGAAGATAGTCTGGTAGATAAGAAAATACATTTATTTAAGAAAACCAGAAGATATGTAAAATTAAGATATGAGAAGAAACACTGATCCTAAATAAATATTGAATGCAAATAAAGGATAAGCAGCACTGTGGAATTCTCCCACAGATAAGAATTTTTGTAAAGTAGAAGATAAGCATTTTTGTAAAACTATAACATGATAGTAATAAAGGATAAGCAGCACTGTGGAATTTTCCCACAGATAAGAATTTTTGTAAATTAGAAGATAAGCATTTTTGTAAAACTATAAAAGCAAGAAAATCTTTGAAATAAAGACACACATTTTTCTGACACTCTAAAGAGCCGGTCGTGTAAAATTGTTTCATAATTGGCGCAGTCGGTAAACGTCTGACATAATCTTAAGATTGGTCAAACGGGTCGCTCGGATTTTCCGAAGAAAACCCACACATAAAAAAAAAAAACAAAATCAATTTTAAAAATAAAAATAAGGCGTTTCGGAGACCTTAAAACAGTTTTTATAAAAAAAGAAGAAAATTCGAACATCACCATGGCAACTATTAACAGCTCCGAGCTCCTGAAGGAAGCTTAGAGAATAAGGCCATTCAACGGAAGTGATGGTTACGACCTATCCTCATTTATAAGAGAAGTAGATGCCATACTCCGCCTCTTTAACGATAACCCATCGTTAAAGGAATTCGTTATTCAACGCTACGTACTAACGAAAATAAATGGAGACGCCCTGAAGGTAGTCCGACCTTTAGGAAGCACGCCGATGTGGGACGACGTAAAGGAGGAACTCATCCGGAACTTCGGGGTAAAGGAGAGCTACAGGAGTCTACCACCAGGCCATCAACGTTAAGCACTACAACGTAAGTGAATATTTTGTAAAATTAAGGGATATTTTAGATAAAACTAATATTAAGTATGAATTTGATAGTGAAAAACCCATAGCCTTTTCACCGGAGCCCACGAGGCATTTTTTCTAAAAACCTTCTTAAACGGAATTAGTCCTCATTTGTCCTCCATAATTTTGAGTAGGGATATTAGAAAACTATTATTGCTTAGAGGATACTGGATTAATCCAGCCAAATAAAAATAAATATAGTAACTATGGGCAGCGTTATTACCCCTCACAAAATAAATACGATTCAAACAATAGGGTACATGCTAGTAATCCTCAGCCTTCTTTTCCAACGCAACAACGTTTTTGGGGAAATAATAGTAGAATGAGTAATAATAATATTAACCCGCAACAAGCATCACGAAATAGCTATTCACAACAGAGTAGGAATAGCAATAGAAGTCAAAGGCCTGTGCCCATGGAAGTAGACCATATGGATTACAATCAGGGCGAAAATTTTCGGTCACCAGCCCGGGGTAGGAGCTACCAATAGTAGAACTAACTATAGGTAGAAATAGATTGAAGTGTTTAATCGACACCGGTTCAACAACTTCAGTTTTAAATAGTAAAGTAGATTTAGGATTTAGGAAAAATAGATTAGAAAATCCCACTAGATTAAAAACAATGAGTGGTGAATTTTTCATTACTGAAGAAGTGAAAACTCCCTCGCCTACGGAATTCAATAGTGAAAACATCGTGCATTGGCATTTAACACCATTTTTTAATAGAAAATTCGACTGCTTAATAGGGCAGAATATTTTGAGACCATTAAACGCAATAATTAATTTTGAAAAAAATCACATTTATGTTAATGGCAATAAAATTAAATTTTTAAATCCATGCCCGTTTGTTAAGGAAGAAATTCATTCAATTGAACCCATTGAGAAAGACTTTTCAATCCTAGAAAGGCCCGATATGAATACTGTAGAAAGGAAAATGTTAAAGGAAATACTACGGAAAAATAATGACCTTATATAGGGTGATTTTTTAAGAGCTTGATAACTTTTTTTAAAAAAAAACGCATAAAATTTGCAAAATCTCATCGGTTCTTTATTTGAAACGTTAGATTGGTTCATGACATTTACTTTTTGAAGATAATTTCATTTAAATGTTGACCGCGGCTGCGTCTTAGGTGGTCCATTCGGAAAGTCCAATTTTGGGCAACTTTTTCGAGCATTTCGGCCGGAATAGCCCGAATTTCTTCGGAAATGTTGTCTTCCAAAGCTGGAATAGTTGCTGGCTTATTTCTGTAGACTTTAGACTTGACGTAGCCCCACAAAAAATAGTCTAAAGGCGTTAAATCGCATGATCTTGGTGGCCAACTTACGGGTCCATTTCTTGAGATGAATTGTTGTCCGAAGTTTTCCCTCAAAATGGCCATAGAATCGCGAGCTGTGTGGCATGTAGCGCCATCTTGTTGAAACCACATGTCAACCAAGTTCAGTTCTTCCATTTTTGGCAACAAAAAGTTTGTTAGCATCGAACGATAGCGATCGCCATTCACCGTAACGTTGCGTCCAACAGCATCTTTGAAAAAATACGGTCCAATGATTCCACCAGCGTACAAACCACACCAAACAGTGCATTTTTCGGGATGCATGGGCAGTTCTTGAACGGCTTCTGGTTGCTCTTCACCCCAAATGCGGCAATTTTGCTTATTTACGTAGCCATTCAACCAGAAATGAGCCTCATCGCTCATCGGACACGGACGCGAAACACATTTCGAACCGAACACTGATTTTGGTAATAAAATTCAATGATTTGCAAGCGTTGCTCGTTAGTAAGTCTATTCATGATGAAATGTCAAAGCATACTGAGCATCTTTCTCTTTGACACCATGTCTGACATCCCACGTGATCTGTCAAATACTACTGCATGAAAATCCTAACCTCAAAAAAATCACCCGTTATTTAGAGAAAATGAACAGCTAACCCATGCTAATGAAGTACAACATGAAATCGTTACAACAACTGAAAAGCCTGTATATTCAAAAATTTATAAATACCCTCAAATACACGAGGAGGAGATAACTAAACAAATTAAAGAAATGCTGGACCAGGGAATAATTAAAGAAAGCTGCTCCCCATACAATTCACCACTTTGGATTGTCCCAAAAAAATGGATAATTCTGGTAAAAAGAAATGGAGAATAGTAATAGATTACAGGGCTCTAAATGAAATAACTATATCTGATAAATTCCCAATTCCAAATACAGATAGCATATCTGGAAAATTAGGTCAAGCAACATATTTTACGACAATTGATCTAGCCAAAGGTTTTCATCAAATTCTTATAAAAGAATATGATAGGAAAAAACTGCATTTTCTACACCGTTAGGCCATTATAAATTCATAAGAATGCCATTTGGTCTAAAGAACGGCCCAGCCACTTTCCAAAGATTAATGAACTCTGTCTTAAGAGAATACATTAATAAAATATGCGTTGTTTATTTAGATGACATTCTCATATTTAGTTCCTCTCTTCAAGAACACAAGGAAAGTATAGAAAAAGTTTTAAAAAAATTAAGAGAACACTGTTTAAAAATTCAAATCGATAAATGCAATTTTTTTGCTAAGACTACTGAATATCTTGGTCACATTCTAACTACAGAAGGATTTAAACCGAATCCTAATAAAATAGAAGCAATTCAAAAATTAAAGCTTCCTGAAACAGTGAAGCAAATTAAATCTTTCTTAGGAGCAACAGGATATTATAGGAAATTCATTAAAGATTACGCTAAAATTGCTATTGGCATGACAAAATTTCTTAAAAAGGGAGTTCGTATTAATATTAAAGATCAACAATTTATAGCCGCTTTTTATACACTAAAAAGACTTTTGGTTAACGATCCAATATTAAAATATCCCAATTTCGAAAAGAAATTTAAAGTTGCAACTGATGCTAGCAATTTTGCAATTGATGCCGTATTAATGCAAGATGGCCTTCCCATTTGCTATGCTAGCAGGACACTTAATGAACACGAGAAGAGCTATAGCACAACAGAAAAGGAACTCTTAGCCATCGTTTGGGCAGTTAATTATTTTAGACCCTACATTTATGGTAGGCAATTCGATCTTTTAACAGATCATTTACCACTTAAGTGGTTACAAACAAGATATAAAGGAAAAGACATAAATCCTCGATTACAAAGGTGGCTTCTGAAACTTGGAGAATACGATATATGTATTCAATATATAAAAGAAAATACATTGGCCGACTTTCTTAGCAGATTAGATGTAGATTCTGGAGAAATCTGCCTCGTAAATCAAACTTCTGAGGAAGATGATAACATGAGTACAGCAGCTACAATTCACTCTCAAGTAGAAGAATTAAATGACCATATCCCTACACTTGAATCTGTCATCAATCGTTTTCAGACTCAAATTATTTTATGTGAACATAAAGTAAGAGACACTGAAAAAATAGGTAAAAATCTTAAGATTTACATAAGGCAAGATGGCATTAATAGCGAATACATGGTAGACATCTTAAGGACACATGTTAAAACTAAAAAAGCGGGAATTTTTTCAGAAATAGCTGACTCCGAATACAACAAAGTTCAACTAAAATTAATCGAAATATTTGGCAGTAGCATCAAATTCTTTAAATGTTTATTTCATGCCAAAGACTTGTCAGATGAAACAGAGGCATATCGGTACATTTCAAAGTACCACAAATGTGAAACTGGGCATGCTGGCATAAATGAAAATTATAATGGTTTAAAACACCTTATATATATTAAAAAACTAAAAGAGTTTATACAAAAATATATAAACAATTGCGATATATGTAATAAAGTAAAGTATGACAAAAATCCGTTGAAACTTAAGTTTCACATAACACAAACTCCTACTGAAATTAATGATATTGTTCATGTTGATACTTTTACATTCCTAAAGCAAACTTTCATGACAACTATAGATAAATTCTCAAAATTTGCAATGGCGTTGCCTTTGGAAAACAGAAATAGTTTGACTCTTGTTGAAAAACTTAGACAATATGTTTCTATTAAAGGAAAGCCAAGAAAAATGATAGCTGATAATGAATTTAATAACGTTAATGTTAAGGATTTTTTTAACATAGAAAATATAGAGGTTCATTTTACCAAGCCAAATAGTCATACAGGGAATTCGGATATAGAACGTTTTCATAATACTATTAGCGAAAAACTTAGAGTTGCTGAATTAGAATATAGGACTCTCTCAGTTCAAGAAAAAATGTTTAGATGTATCGAAATTTATAACAAATCGATTCATTCGGTAACTAAGGAAAGACCAATTTACATAGAAAATGGGAAAGTAAATAAAGAAATAATATTCAAAAAATTAAAAGAAACAAAAGAAAACAATATTAAAAAACTTAATAAAAAAAAGAGAAAATGTTGTAATAAATAAAGAAGAAGCATTTGTTAAGAATTATGTGGCAGTACGTCATAAGAACGCACCACGATTTAGGAAGCTTAAACTAGATAATGTACATACAACCAATATTAAAAGAGAAAATAAATTTGCAGATCAACTGGACACTAATATTTTTGATACTAATGACAATGGCTCCAACAGCAACGTCCATTTTAACCATCCAACCGATTCATGAAAACAGCGGATATGTGGAAATTAGTACATCCAAAACGGAAATTGTAGTTTCATCAGAATTTATAATACACGCCATAGACCCTTATGAAATTTTATATTTAATTAACAACATGATTTTTAATACAAATCTCTTGAGGCCATTACATCGCGATTTACTTAGGAATGAACTCTTAATCCTTAAAACAAAAGTCAAAACCTTAATACCTAAATCTAGTGGGAATAGGCATAAAAGAGGATTATTTAATTTGGTTGGGACAATGAATAAATATTTATTTGGAACAATGGATGACATAGATAGAAAGGATATTGAGGATCACTTAAAGTTTATTGATAAAAATATGCACAATTCTATTACAACCTTAAACCAACAAGTTAAAATAAATAAATATTTTGAAAAAACATTTAAATATTTAAAAACAACAATAGAACAAGACAGGGAAAAAATACTAGATTATGAAAGAGGAAATGATAAAATTCTAAAGGATGCTGCATTAAACAACATGTTTAACTAGCAAATCTTAAGAATACATGTCCTTAAAGAAAAAATTGATCATATTCAAAATAGCATTGCAGCCGCCAAACATGTATTATTACATCCAGGAATTTTGACAAGTGAAGAAGTTGATATATACGAAAGAGACCTATTTAAGTTGCAACATTTAAAAATGTGTGCAATTCAGTATGCAGAAAAACTGCTCCTTTTAATAGTAAAGGTACCACGAAATTTTAGCAAAGTTCAATTAAAAGCTATTCAGCCCATTTCAAATGAACAAATGAGAGAAATTACTTCCGTTTCAGAAACAGTTTTTAATTACAATAATAAAACTTATACATATGAAAAAGACAAAACACTTAATGAATTAAAAACTTCAAAACATTGTATTTTTACAAAAACATGTCTATTAAGTAAGAACGAAATAACAGAAATAATTGAAATTGACGATGAAACATTAATATTAAAAAATTTGAAAAATACTAAGCTCTTGCAAGATTGTGATCACAGGAAAGTAATACTGGAAGGAAATTATTTAATACACTACCAAAATTGTACACTAGAAATTAACAATCAAATTTTCTCTAATAAGGTAAAAATATTCCAACAAAGATTTTACTTTCCTGTAAATGAAGAAACTAATTTTACAAATAAAATTTCATTTGAAGAAATGAGACTGGAACATTTAAAGAACATAGAAAAAATAGAACTTAAGTACCATAAGAAAATGAATTATTCAACTTCATTTGTAAATTTTATTATTACTTTACTTTTAATAAGCCTTCTCTTGTATATGTTACGAAAACAAAAACAAATGCGAGTAGAAATTGTAAACAAACCTCAGGAGAGTTTTGTATCTAAGGGGGGAGGAGTTACATCCCATGCTAACCCAAGAACAACAGCAAACACAGATGGTGTGAAGATAGTCTGGTAGATAAGAAAATACATTTATTTAAGAAAACCAGAAGATATGTAAAATTAAGATATGAGAAGAAACACTGATCCTAAATAAATATTGAATGCAAATAAAGGATAAGCAGCACTGTGGAATTCTCCCACAGATAAGAATTTTTGTAAAGTAGAAGATAAGCATTTTTGTAAAACTATAACATGATAGTAATAAAGGATAAGCAGCACTGTGGAATTTTCCCACAGATAAGAATTTTTGTAAATTAGAAGATAAGCATTTTTGTAAAACTATAAAAGCAAGAAAATCTTTGAAATAAAGACACACATTTTTCTGACACTCTAAAGAGCCGGTCGTGTAAAATTGTTTCATAATTCGCGCATGTATGGGAAGTTGCATTGTGGGTAATAACTGTAAAATTGCCTAAAAATTCTAAGTTTCTTTGTAACTACTATAAATGTTTAAAATGTAAGGCAAATAACAAAAAGTATGGGCTACTTCGTAAACGCAGTAATTTGGTTGCACTGCATATTTGCAGGGGCAACGCGTTCGTCAAAAAAACCTGCAGCAATTCTGCTCTTCGTCAAAAATTTTTTAATGCATGCAGTTGGCAGCACTTCGGCAAATTGTCGCAGCCATTGCAGTAATTTTTTTGCAACTGCGTAGAACCAAAGGCGAAATAGAAGAGTGAGAAATGGAAAGTTGATCGCGCCATCCGAAAATGCGATTGAAATACATCCTCTGGATAGTTTTTTATTATATTCAGGTAATTGCTCACTTTTTGTACGGACCGCCTTTTCTTTTTTAAATCACTTTTTAGTAAAAGATTTCTTCTCTTTACTTGTTTAATCCTTTTTTATTGTAATTCAATAAAATATTCTCACTCTGAGTTTCCTGGTTATCAATAACTACGTTAATTAAAAATTCCATTTCTCTGGCGTTCGTAAATGCGAAAAAATCCTTTGCAGCACAATCGCAATGGCAAGGCAGTAGAACCAGCTGATTGTGCAGTAGCAACCACAGCCGGCAAAAATGCAGCAGGGTTGCACAAAATTACTGCGTTTACGAACTAACCCTATAATGAATATTTTAGTTTAGTAATAATTTTTTTAATATGTCTTTATAACAGCATTTAATTTAGTTTATTTGACATAATAAATTCTATGTTAGGTTTAAGCTGAACGCATTCTTGTACCAAAATTTAAATTAGATAACCTACATCTTATTATATGTTTGTTTAATTTCATTATTGAAAAAAATTGTTCACAAGAGTAGGTGCGTCCACACATACATATAATTTTCGAAGAAAAAAGTTTTAAACAAGGAAATTCTTTAAACAAAGATCTTTATAAAAAGTAATTCTGTCTGAAATGTGCGCAGACTTGTTTTCAAAAGAATAGAGCACTGCAGATCTATTATAATGGGTTGTCAAAACAGTCTTGCGGTATATTTATTGAATCAATTCGTGTGGCACCCATACATCGAGCTTCTTAGTGACTCCAAGCTTCTTCAAATGGTTAATAACGGTTTGATAACTACTATGCCGGTCCCTTTCGACCAATTCAGCGATTTTATCGCAATTTTCGACGACAGGCCTTCCGGAGCGTGGCGCATCTTCGACCACCTCTACACCAAAACGAAAATTTTGAAGCCATCGTTGTGCGGTGGAAATGGAAACTATATCGGGTCCATAAACTGTACAAATTTTATTGGCGGCTTGAGATGCATTTTTGCCTTTATCGTAGTAGTACTGTAAAATATGCCGTATTTTCTCATTATTTTGCTCCATGTTTGCGACGCTATAACTCACGAACGACTTAAAGGAAACGACAATCAATGAAACACGTGTTAGCGCGTGAAATGAGCTTTCCAAAAAGGTATAGCATGACCCGATGCGGCGAATAAAACTAGAACTACGCGCTTTCAGCGCCAACTAGCGCAAATACCGCAAGACTTTTTTGACAACGTAATATATATACAAAGCAGAGCTTTTTCTTGACTTAAATACTTTTCTTCCCATTCCACATTAAATGGATTAATTTTTCTTTTTGAATTGTGAACACTGCTTTCACTCGTTGATAACATTTCGGCACATTTAAATTATAATAATTTCAGTTTCTGAACCACTGTTTCTTCAAACGCATATACAGAAATTAATCTTATGAGAGCCCGAATCTTCTACCGCCCGCTTACCGTAGAATTTCCAACGACTTGGGGTTTTCCCCGTAGAAACGACTCAGCAGATTGCTCTCTCACAACGCAGGGTTGCCAGTTTCGATATACTGTAGTAATTATAAAAATTGTCTTCAATGTATTTGAAATTTTCTTAAACTAACTCAAAATCAGAATCGAATGCTATTATTTATAAATATATAAACTATTTTTAATAGTTTGTTTTCAGTTTTGATATTTTATATTATGAAAAATTACAATTGAAAACTTAGATTTGTACAAAACTACATATGCGTACTGAGTAATGGCAACATTGTTCGAATGAAAACGAGAACAAAACGCTTGCTTTGTATTCTATTTGTGTGCTTAGCCACTCTCAATCAATAATGCCATACCGCGCAAATATATTTTTATTTGATGATATTCTTATATTTTTGAAAATATGTGTTCCCTCTCTATAGCGCGTATTATTATTTTAATACATTTCCAGAGGCAACTTAGATATTTAAAATTTAACAAAACAATCATAGAAAAGACCTCAATTCTTTGAAAATTTTGATAAAACAACCAAACTAAAAATATCACAAATCATATATTTATATAAGCATTTTCATTAAATGGAACTGCAATATGTCTAAACAAAATATATATTATGGTTACAAGTATCCTTTCTTTTTTATATATGCAGATATATAAAACTGCCTCGCATATGTACGTATAAAAGCCCACAACTTGAGAAGTTTTCCTAATTGTAGCTAAAATTAATTTTTATAACTGGCGTCACCACCATTAACTGTTCTATCACATGTACAGGGGGGAACAAGCATAAGGTGTTGTGAAATTTTAAAATGTGCTGTTTTCTTATTAAATAAAATTGTTTTTAGATACCTATATAATTTTTTCCTAATAGTGATTGGAATTTCCCACCATGAAAAATTAAATAAAAATAAATATTAATGCGAAATTCTAAAACCTGCAAATTATGTTTACTTCTTTTTGTTCACACAACTGTACAATTCCAATATGAAGTAAACTTCCGCTCTTTAATTTGTGTACAATGTCAGTATTGCCGAAACCATTCTGCGATGAACATTAAGTTACGGGGGGATGTAACTGATTTTTTTTGCAACTTTTTATGCCCTTCTCTCCGTAAACTGATATTCCCCTCATCTAGCCCTCGTGCGCACTTTGCTAACTTTGCGGTCTAAAAATGTGCCCATCCCTGGTGTTACGAACAATCTGGCAGCATGACTCACGTAATCCTCGTAAGTCCTACTTGCTTACGTATGAACTGACGTGGCGCGCTGTGATTGGTCTAATAAGTAAAGCGGGAGCAATTATTTTAAATCCTAATTGCTTACGCATAAACCTACGTGGCGCATTCTGATTGGTCCAATTGGGAAAACGGGAGCAATCAGACTATTTAGCAAAGTAGGCAATGGAAAAAACATCATACCGTCGATAACGTTCAGAGGGTGCAGTTGAGACTAAATTTTTTAATTAACCTTTATTTAACCTTTTAATTTAACCTTTTGATTTAATGTTTGAATTTACATTTCAATTCGGTATTAAATGTTATTTCAGTTAATTGCAAAAAATTTCTCGCATTTTTTATTAACATCTTAAAAAATTTATTCCACCCTCATCGCGCACTACATTTAACGTAAATTGTAATGTAGCGCGCGAATAATTCAGAATCGTCTGCTGCACCTGCCAATTTCGTTCTTGGTCCTAATTGTGCTGCAGCCGCCAATCTCACTACCTCAACCAGCTTTCCAATTGTGAACAACCTGGAGGATAATAGTGGTACTGATCGGGCTGCTAATCATCGCATTCCTGTGACACAAGCTGAGAGTTCGAACGCAGGCGTATCAAATGCAGCACCTCCAAATGGAAGTCGGGTGTATACGGTATCACCCCAACAAGCACGTCTACAAGATAGTGAACTCATAAGTCCCGTTCACTCCTCAAACTCTTTTGGTTCACTCGGTCTTCGTCGTCGCGTCGAGTTGCTACAAGAGCAAAGCGAAATCTTACGACAGAGGGAGGCTTTATTAAGAGAACAGCATAGCTTTTTGGATCGCATAGATGCAATGGGTTTTGATGACGACTTGGACGAAAGGCAATATTCAATGCCTAGGATCTCAACCAGGTTGCGGGATGAGGCTCTTCCTCCACCCCAAATGCTGCAGCTGCCACCACAAATTGTGGCGCCATTTAATGCAACCATTCCTGTTCTAAACGATATTACGAATAGCGGGTCTTCACTACCTAACAATATTCCAACCGGAATGTTAACGGGTCAACAAGGTGAAACCGATATTCAAACACCGGTACTTCAATCGTTATTGAACCGAATACAGTCACTTGAACAGCAGTTGCGACGGAATTCAACACTCAATCCGGAGACTGTTTTGCCGCAACCAGCTCATTCAACTTTTCCGACAGCGGGGCGCGTTAACAGCTTGTCTTTTGGTTCTTCAACTTGTCGCCGATTGACTCGGGATCAAGTTGCTTCTCGTAGCAGCCTTGCTAAAGAATTACCCAAATATGATGGTAAACCCAGCGAGTGGCCGATGTTTTATGCAACTTACAATCAAACTACAGAGGTGTGCGGATTCTCTGACGAAGAGAATCTGCTAAGACTGCGACAGGCGTTGGAAGGTCCAGCGCTAAAGGCTGTTAAAAATCTGCTATTTCACTCCTCATGCGTCAATCAAGTTATGGCCACTCTTCAAATGAGATTTGGTAGACCAGAATTAATCATCAGCGTTCTACAACGCCAAATTTGTGAACTACCGCCACCATCGGAGAGCCATTTGGAATCTATAGTCGATTTCGCCGTAGAAGTGCAAAATATCTGTACAACGATGTCAGTATCAGGTCTTACTGGTCATCTGAACAATCCCGAATTTGAGCAGCGGTTGGTTTCGAAATTACCTGGGCTTTTACCAGCGTATTGGGGAATGCATAAGCGTAGCCTAACAGCATGCAATCTACAAAACTTCAGTGATTGGCTCTTTCAGTTGGCTCAAGGTGCCAACTGCGTTCTCGTTCCAAAGGATCCAATACGAGAGCGCAAACGAGGGGCACTCAATCATCATTTCAGTTCGGTAAGATGTATCGTTTGCAATGGAAGTTGTAGTGAAGTTTTTAATTGTGGCTCTTTCAAGGTAATGCCACGAAATCAGAGGTGGCAAGTTGTCCGTCAACTAAAATTATGTCGTCGATGTTTGAGAACGCATTCGATGAATAGATGTAATTGGGTCAAACCTTGCGACGTTAACGGGTGCACACGCAGTCATCATCCACTTTTACACAACTCGGAATTCGATCAAACTGTAGCTACGAAAGCGTCAAAGAATGTCAAAATGATAGCCAGAGAACATTCTGCCAACATTAATGCGCATACAGCAACAGGGGCAAGCACACTGTTTCGAATACTACCAGTAGTCATACACTCTGGTCAGAAGAGTGTATCAACGTACGCCTTCATAGATGATGGCTCATCTCTTACACTCATCGACGAAGAGCTTTTAAAACAGCTGAATGTAAAAGGAACACCACAACCACTCTGCCTACGTTGGACTGGCGACACACATCGGTACGAGAACGAGTCTGTCGTAGCCGACCTGACTATATCTGCTCTAAATGGTCATAGGCAATTTTCCCTTTAAGATGTTCGCTCTGTCAAGAAACTCCAGTTGCCTACTCAATCGCTCGACGCTAACAAACTACGATTACAGTTCAAACATTTAAAAGGATTGTCATTACACTCCTATTCAAACGCCACTCCACAACTGCTGATAGGCTTAAATAACGCGGCTCTTGGATCTCCAATAAAATCCATATATGGGGGAGAAAATGGGCCAATTGCAGAAAAGTCTAAATTAGGATGGACCTTGAAAGGGTCGATGCATAAAGCCGGCACCGATCCTATACACCACGTTTATCATATCTGTGATTGCTCTGCGCAAGCTGAACTGCTTGAAATCACCAAATCGTACATTTGCCTCGACAACTTAGGTGTGTCAACCAAACCTGTTGCCTTAATGTCTAAGGAGGATGAGGTTGCTTTGGAGCAACTACAAAATTTCACCGTTCGCATTGGAAGCCGTTTCGAGACCAGTTTATTGTGGAAGCACCAGGACATTGAAATCCCCGATAGCTTATCAATGGCCTTATTTCGGGCGAATTGTTATGGTATGTAGACATCTTAACCTAAGAAATATATTTGTATTGTTGTAAATTTGAGTGCATGCGTGAGTGAGGTGTGTTGCATATAAATGCATATATTTTTATGTGTTTATTTATGTATTATGTACGTATGTCCAATATCTTTGAAAATAGATACTTAACATTAGTGGACTGTACGTTTATAATAGATATTAAATGTCACCCCTTGGCACCAAAGCTCATGTTAATTTTTGAACATCGAGGTTTCCAATTTTTTTTAAAGAAAACACACAGAAACTTCAAATTTAATGGGGAATAATTATTATCATTCGAAATAACATTCTTTGGCATTTATTTTTTGAAGATTATCGGTTTCAAATGTTGATGTGCGGCAAAGTCTCGAATGACTATCCATTCAGTCCAATTTTCGATGATGAATCGAAGCGGGATTGTCCGCATAGACTTTAGACTTAACATATCCTCACAGGGAAAGTATAATGGTGCGATATCACAGATCTTGGTGGCCAATCGATGATTTGCTCACCGAAATGTTCTCTAAATAAAATCATTGATTGATGCGATGTGTGGAAAGTGGCGTCCTCATGCTGAAATCAAATGTCGCCGAGATCAGGACCTTCAATTTCGGGCATCAAATAGTCGGTTATCAAGAGGCGATAACGATTGCTGTTGTTTTTGTGGCGGCAGAATTCTGCCGAGTTGACAGTCCTTGGCCGAATAAAAATTCGGGTCCTATCCAGCTACATAGACCCAACTGTGGTGGGAACTATAGACCCGACTGTCGTGGGCGATAACGGTTACCATTGACGGTTACGTTCTCACCGGTATTTTTTCTGGATGAAATGACTGTTCTCTCTTCAGATGGCTCTTCGTTCAAATATGGGAATTGCTTGTTTACATACCCATTGAGCCAGAAATGGGCCTCATTGCTGTCTTTGTGTTTACTCTCAGCTACGGCTGCTATATTTTCTTCACTGCGTGCTGAACGTGAACTATTCGCTCTAATATTATCCAATAATCCTGGATCTTAGATAGATAGATAGATTAAAAATTGAGGTTCTGCACCGCGACCTAGGGTCTATTGTGCCCTCTCCTATATCAAATGACCTCCAAGAGCCCCAGCAACCTGAATAGTTCCAGTAGTTTACCGGGTGCTAGTGAGGTGATGTGATCCCCGCTGATATAAATGGAATCCAGGGCCTTGAGCCTCTTCCCACAGATTGCTGTGCAATCTAGGATTAGGTGTGCTGGTGTCTCCTGTTCTAAGTCACAGAACCGGCAGCTGGCACAGGAGCCCATGCCCAAGTTGGACAGATGCTTCCTGAGCTTGCAACGCCCTGTGTAGACTGCGACGAGGAGACGGAGTTTCTCACGGGGGAGGTTAATTACTTCTTTAAACCTGGAGAGGTTATACCCGCCTAGGAGCAGCTTGGCGTGGCGCATGCCTGCTGCCTGCCGCCAGTACCGCTCTCTTTCATCTCTCTCCTCCGTGCGGAGCAGCTCTTTAAGAGTGTGGGGTCCTACTGCCATGTACGGCTCTGGTCCCAACATCCTGGACGCTGCTGCCGTGCGGGCCAGCTCGTCGGCCTTCTCATTTCCTTCCACTCCCTTGTGCCCTGGTACCCAAATTAGGTGCTCCCGGTTGCACAAGGACAGGCGGTTAAGCCTTCCTATGCACTCCTCGACCAAAAGCGATCTGGTTTCGTATGATAAGATCGCCTTTAGTGCCGCTTGACTATCGCAACCAGCGCATGTTGCGATAGTTGCGGCTGAGGTTGATTTCGGCGCATTGACTGATGGCAAGAACTTCAGCCTGGAAGATGCTTGGGAAGCTGCCCATAGGTATGGATAGCTTAGCACGCGGGCCCGCGATACCCGCCCCAATACCCTCCGGTGTTTTCGAGCCATCAGTGTACCACTGAATGGTACTGTCTGCTAGCAGCCTTTCCAGCGTGGAATCATTCCATTCCTTCTTGCTGCCTAGAGTTACTTTGAATTTTTTCTCGAGATTTATTTTCTTCATTGTGCCGTCCCTTGGGAAGAGGGCTAGCGGTGTGCTTCCCGCTAGAGCGTCCATCTGTCTGGAGGACATTATTTTCCCTCTTCCACAGCCTTCTGCTGACATTTGTAACATTGTGTGCTTTGCTGCTAGCTTTACACCTGATGTAGCGGTGTAAGCTCTAGAATGACTTCCAGTGCCACCGTGGGGCATGTGCGCATTGCTCCCGAAGCACAGACACATGCAAGTCTTTGCAGCTGTGACAGTTTCTGAATCACAGAGGGCTGCGCAGCCTTGGTGGCCCAGGCAATCGCTCCGTAGGTGACTATGGGCCTTACTACCATGGTATACAGCCATCTCATGATACTTGGCTTGCATCCCCATGATCTGCCGGCCAGACGTCTGCAAATCATAAGTGCTCTAGTTGCTTTGGACAGCGTTAGGTCCAAATGCCTGCTCCATTTCAGCATTGAGTCTAAGGTGAGGCCAAGGTATTTGACCTCCTTAGACATTTCTACCTCTGTGCCTCCAATTGTTAGGGACCTCAGGCCCGGAAGAGATCTCCGCTTAGTGAATGGGATCACGGTGGTTTTTGCTGGATTAATGTTGAGTCCTACCGTGCTGCACCATCCTTTCGCCAAGTTTAAGCCCCTTTGAACAATGTCACAGAGGGTGTTCTCAAATTTGCCTCTCGCCATTATGACAATGTCGTCCGCGTACCCTTGACAGCGGATTCCATTGCTTGTGAGTAACTCGAGTAGTTCGTCTACTATCAAGCTCCAAAGCAGAGGGGACAGTACTCCACCCTGTGGGCAGCCCCTCGTGGTGCCAAGACGAATCTTACTGTCTCCCACCGTTGTTTCTGCAACCCTAGTGCGCAGAAGGGCTTCTATCCATCTGCGTATCTGGGGGTTGACGTTCCTTCTCTCGAGTGCCTTGATCACGCTAGTATGAGACGCATTATCAAAGGCACCCTCAATATCAAGGAAGGCGCAGATCGCAACCTCGCCGTTATCCAGCGAGTCCTGCAGCTCGGACGTGAGTTGGTACAGAGCAGAGTTAGTGGATCTACCCGCTCTGGCGTGTTGCCCGGCATGTAGGGGCGCGGTCTTCAGCGCTTCCGATCTGATTTGATTGTCTATTATTTTCTCCATCCCCTTCAGCATAAAGGAAGTCAGACTTATGGGCCGGAACGATTTGGCCAGCGAATAGTCCCTTCTTCCTATCTTGGGGATGAAAATTACTTTGGCGATTCTCCATGGCTCAGGGATATACGACAACGCCAGGCTGTCTCTCATCAGCCCCAGCAGGTGTGGTAGGAGGATGTCCATACCTTGCTGCAGAAGGGCCGGGAAGACGCCGTCCACTCTCGGTGACTTGTAGCTTGAAAAGGAGGCCAGTGCCCACCTGACTGAGTCTGCAGTGAACAGGTTCCTTGCAGTCAGCCAGTCCGAGCGATCCGGCCTACGTGTGACCGAAGTTGGGGTTAGGTCAGCTTGAACCGTCTCCGGGAAGTGCGTTTGTAGGAGTGTTTCTGCCCTCTCCTCCGCGCTTGTCGTATAGGTCCCATCCTGTCTTTTAAGGGAGAAAACTGTGTCCGTCTTGCCCTTCGACAACGCCTTGTGCAGTCTTGATGCCTCCGGGGTCGAGGAGACGCTATCACAGAATTTCTTGAAACTGTTAGACTTGGCAAGCCTAATCTCCTTGTTGTAGGCTGTTAGGTGCCATTTGTAGTCCTCCCAGCTACCTGTGCGCTTGGCTTTGTTGAACAGCCTACGCACCCTTAGTGTGAGGGCTGAGAGTTTACTGGACCACCAGGGGCAGCTTTGTTTGCTGGTGGTCGTTTTCAGTGGACAGGCACAGTGATAGGCGTCCACAATGGACTGGTTTATCGCTCCCAGTTTGCTCTCCAGTCCAGCTGTGGTCGACCTAATATCCGCTTGCCCCACTTCACTTATGTTTTTGCTTAGAGTTTCTCTGAAAATACCCCAGTTAGTATTCCTAGGGGTACGGGTCGGAGGTCGGTCCCCGACTGTCACCCTTATAGCAAAACGAATGATCCTGTGATCTGACAGTGAGGGCTCTTTTGACACCCGCCACTGTGAGATCAGCCCGATCATGTTGTCATTGCTCAGGGTAATATCTAGGACCTCACTGCGAACACTGGTTACGAAGGTTGGCTCACAACCCACATTCTCTATGCTAATGTTATTACTAGTTATGAATTCAAGAAGTAACTCACCCCTCGCGTTGCAATCCGTACTGCCCCACTCTAAGTGATGCGCATTAGCATCGCACCCTATGGTCAGTGGGAGATTGTTGGCGTTGCAATATTCCACCAGACTGATTATAGATGGGAGGGGTGCTGTGGCTGTCTCTCCCGGAAAGTAAGCGGATGCGAGGACGAAGTCCGACCCTTCCTTGTCCTTCACCTGCACCGCCACTAGGTCTTGCGTTAGAAACTCTGAAATACAGAAAAAGTCTATATCGGCTCTATCGACTACACAAGAACGGGGTCTCTCACTAGAGAGATCCCAGATTACCTTACTCTTTCTCGAGTTGAGGCCTCTTACCTCTCCTCTGAACACCCAAGGTTCCTGGATTAGAAGGATGCCCAGGTTATCCGAGATGAACCTCTTCACGATGACCGCCGAGGCCGCCGATGCGTGATGTAGGTTCACCTGGGCCACTTCTATGCCAGTTCTGGAGCTTATAATAAGGGCTCGATGAGAGACAGGTCCTCGTCCACGGTCTCTTCATCCACCTGCATCTCCAGCCCCTCCAGAAGCTCTTGGGTGGTCGGCATGCCTTCCTGCTCATTCGGGGACTTGTTGCTTCCATCTGCATTCACGGCGGTGGTCGCATCCTGTCCAACCGAGATGGGTTCGTTGGGGGACTCGCTTTGCTCTCCCGAAACCACAGCTGCAGTCGCCTCATGCGCTGCTGGGCGGGTTACGGGTGGAGCCGGTGCTGCGGTCATCCCCGTCGCGGTTTCTTGGTTGGCCGACGTAGCTTTGCGCCTCCATGGCCTCACAATAATTTTGCCGAAGCGGAAATTCAGCCTAAATCCCTTCTGCCTGATATACTTATACGATTGGTCGTCCATCGTAATGTTGAGGTTCCACCCAGAACCCTCAATGCTGCTTGCTACGACCTTCCACGCTGAGGTACTTAAACCTTCATTCTGGTTCCTCACCAGACTGAGCGCGAAGTCGTAGCCCTTGTCTGCACTTCTTGGGAAGAACGCCACCATGCTGTGCAGCTGCGGTATGTCCTCCCCTCTCTTAACACACAGGGCCGGACCCTTCCAACCCTCTAGCCTCGGCGCAATCTCTGTCAGCCAGGTGGCCGACTTTTCCTCTTGGCAATCGACCAGCAGCATGCCGCCCTTAAAGAAGATGCCATTGAAGGCGCCGGTGAAGCCGACGCCGACAGACAGGGCATTTACAAGGCAGTCCTGGAGAGCCGTTAGCTGTTCGGACTCCAGGGCCTCCGCCGGGTAGTTGCGGGGCAACACTGCCATTCGAATGCTGCTCACGGCCTCCGAATATTTGCGGCCTGTGGTTTTCACCGGCTGCTGGTTGGGGTTGGAACGCTTACCACTGGCCTCCTGTGGTTTGTCCTCCCGTGGTCTTTTGGGCCTTGGTGGCTCCTGTGGTGTTATTTTGCCACTCTTTCTTTTCTCCGTGGGTGCTTCTTGGGGTGCCGGCCTTGCCTCGCTCCGTGCCTCCGACGCGGCTGCTTGGGCTCGGCGACGCCTACGATTTCTGCGCCTTGTTGCTGCCGACCTACCATTGGTGCCTGTGCGTTGTGCACTGTTGGGAGAGGGGTTGTTCCCACTACTCCTACTCAGAGCCCGCTTTTCCGCTGACTCCGGTGACAAGCCGTCCTCCAGGAATCTTAGGTACCACTTAAGAGTGGCCCCGCTCATTCCTATTCTGCGTGGGTCGTCGTGGCCTCCTGGCTGTCCTGGCTTCGGGGTACAGGGGATGTTCCCTCGTTGCCTTTTCCTCTTCCGTTCACCCCTGGATTCCACTTTCGTGAAACCACCCTCCTCTCCGCAGTCGATCCTGCTCAAGGGGGTTGCGGGGGCAGCATTTGCGCGACTTACCGTGGTCTCGGTAGACACACTGCGCTGAGTTCCATTGCAGGAGGGCACATCGTCGTCGTCGCGAGCGTGCTCTTCAGAGAGCTCCCGTTCTTGCGGCGTCAACACCTCCATGAATCTAAACTTACATTTAGCCCATGGGCCGCTCTTGCTAGCGGTACTACTGCTGCTGCTGCTATTGTCCGTTGTCGTTGCCGTTGTGTTTGTTGTTGTTGTTTGTTGTTGTTTTTGTGGTTGTTTGTTCATCTTTTTCTTACGACCGTTTGGCCCGTGTTGTGAGCCTCCCCGTCTAGTCATCGTAAAGGGGAATCCAGAAAGTCCGCTGCGCCAGAGCCCCTTGACGCAGTAAGGCCACCGTTACTTCCCAAGGCGGCCCGGTGTTGGGAAGGCTCCGTACGAATACAGCCGAATTCACCTCCTGGCTGCAAATCATCCAATGGGCACGGGTCGCATAACACCCTGGATTAGGAGGTGGTAGCTCTTGGTCACCGCGCACATGCGGCTTCCGCCAGCCCCCAGGAGAGATCCTATTCAGCATCACCCCTGGCGGCTGGGAGATGCCGTGCTGTGCTGCGGTTTAAGCCCCTGCACCACGACAAGGTGCCTACCATTCGCAGAGGATCTTAATGTGTGTGATGATGTTGCGAATAGGGCGCTCAGTATTCCGATTAAATATGTTGACCATAAATTGAACGAAGAGCGTGAAACACATTCTTCAGGAGTAAGTGAAATATTGAACAAAAATAAGATGACAGCTTTGCACGACTCACGCATGATCTTTCAAAAAAAGGCTATTGAAAAAAGTACCTCTACTTTGACACCTGTTATGCAATGTGACCAAAAGACACCCGGAAATTGTCATTAAACTCACCGGTTAAATGATATTAAAAAAAAAAATAAAATTATTTTGCTAAGGTGGTAGGACTAGCCTTAATTACTATGCCAAATATGAGCGCGTTCTGCCAACCAGTTTGTTTGCAGCAGCTGCTTAAGTCGGTACATCTCATTAACGTTGCGATTATTACAATGGATAAAAATATCGAAAAAAATCTTCACAAATTTTGTATTTCTAACCAAATTTCGTATGCAAATCCTTGCGAATGTTGGGAAAGCCTTACGTCGATTCAGTTTTATCAAAAACACAAGCCTTCGAGTGTTATAAAGCCTTCAAAAACAGTCGAGAACTCTTTGAAGACATACCTCGTTCTGGACGGCCCTGAAAGTATTAAAAAAGTAAAGAATATGGTGCTTGAAAATCGTCAGGAAAGTGTTAGAGAGATGGCAAGAGAGCTCGACATCTCTCGCGATTTGGTGGATATTTTGGGTATGAAACGCGTTCTTGCTCTACTCGTCCCAATAAAGCTGAATTTTTTTCAAAATGAGTACCATGAACAGGTTTCTTTGGACATGCTTGATCATGCGAATTCCGATCCCACATTTATGGAGAGCTTTATAACTGCCGATGAGATATAGGTATACGAGTTTAACATGCAAGCAAGTCGGAATGAAGGGCAAAAAGCCAGCCGAAACCAAAAAAAACCACGCCTAAGTTTCTCAAAAATCAAGTTCATTGTTTTTTCGATATTCTGGGTATAGCGATAAGCGGTGTGTAAGGAGTTCTATTTGGCCGTGCGTATTGAGACGTTTGCGTGATAAAATCCGCCGAAAACAGCCAGAATTGTGGAAGAACAATTCATCGATTTTACACGGTGATAATGCCCCATCGCATCGATCTACGATTGTGACCGAATTTAAACGAATACCATCGATCAAGCAGATTTTGTTCCCCAAACTGAATGTATGATTTAATCTCTGAATTTTTAGGATTAAATACAGTTACCACAACTCTGTGTGAAATAATTACCTTCTCTCGAGCTGTCAATTTCCAGTCGTTGCTGATTAGGAGTATGTGATGCCACCAACATGCGATATGGGTACAGGGTTTGTCCCGAAAGTTATTGGACTGATTTTCTTCCGCCGCGACTTTACATTTTCGCGCCACGTGTTTCAAAGGAATGTCTGCTGTATATATAAGGTTGCCAAAAAAGTCTTGCTGCATTTTCGCTAGTTGGCGCTGAAAGCGCGTAGTTCTAGTTTTATTCGTCGCATCGGGTCATGCTATACCTTTTTGGAAAGCTTATTTCACGCGCTAACACGTGATTGATTGATTGTCGTTTCCTTTAAGTCGTTCGTTGAGTTATAACGTCGCAAACATGGAGCAAAATAAAGAGAAAATACGGCATATTTTACAGTACTACTACGATAAAGGCAAAAATGCATCTCAAGCCGCCAATAAAATTTGTGCAGTTTATGGACCCGATACAGTTTCCATTTCCATCGCACAACGATGGTTTCAACGATTTCGTTCTGGTGTAGAGGTGGTCGAAGATGCGCCACGCTCCGGAAGGCCTGTCGTTGAAAATTGCGATAAAATCGCTGAATTGGTCGAAAGAGACCGATATAGTAGCAGCCGTAGCATCGGTCAAGAGCTGGGCATGAGTCTTCAAACCGCTATAAACCATTTCAATAAATCATTCAATACAAATACCGCAAGACTTTTTTGACAACCAATATTATGTACAGAGTTGGGCCTAGCACGCTACCCTGAGGTACACCAGCCCTTATTGCTTGTTCTTCTGATGTGAAGTCTGCTACTTTAACTGTAAATTTCCTGTTTCTTAAATATGACTCGTTTTTGTTTTTCCATAACAGGTCTTCATGTCAGACCTTATCGAACGCCTGAGTTGCATCTGAACAGTACTCTCTGTGCTCGAATGCTTTCCTGATTTCGTTCGTAATTCTATTTACTTGCTCTACAATGAATTGGTGCGCTGTCTCTTGATGTGCTGTACTATGTATATCTCGTACAGCTCATCGTTTCAACGACTGCGGTATTCGCCGTGGCCAATGCGAAAGGACCATAAATCTTCCACCAAACCTTTCTCTCAAACACTCCTAAGGGCGATTCATCAGATAATGTCATTGTCCATACCTCCGTACCAAGACGGGAGTAATTCGAGACTTATAGAGTTTGGTCTTTTTTCGTCGAGAAAGGATTTTACTTTTCAATCACTTACTCAGTCCAAAGTAGTAAGAGTGACGCGATGTATTTCGTCTTGTCTCCGTTCCAAACCAGAGCCATTATTTGCGCTTCCTTATCCAGTTTGGAAAAAGCAGAACTATTGGCTCTGTTATTGAAGCTAATGATATCAATATCATCAGTGTGCACCAGCAGTTGTACACCTTTATAGAAAATTGTACCTTCTCTATTAAGCTCTGATCGTATTATTTTCTCCAGCAATATATTGAAGAAGTCACATGATATCCTTGTCTGAAACCTTGCTGATGTCGAGCGGCTCAGAGAGCTCTTTCCCGATCCTGACGGATAATAGATAATAGATTTTCCAGGTCTAAAGCCAAACTAATAAGGTTCAATCAGTTTGTTTACGGTGAACTTAAGTCTTTCACACACTACGCTCGATAAAACCGTATATGAGATTACACCACGGCAGATTGTGGGGTTCCCTTCTTATTTATTGGACAGGGAACACTTAGATCTGGCAAAGAACCTGATACATGCACCTTGTTTGTTCTTCGCCGGCGTATTTGAATATTTTGACCGGTAATCCACTGCTCCCTGTCACTTTGTTGTTCTTCAGACGAATAATTGTTATTGCAACCTCATCATAATCGGGCAATGGAACATTTATTCCATCATCATCAAATGAAACCTGTTTTTAGACGCCGCATATTTTCGCAGAATTTTCGAGCATTGTCCCTATCGGACAACTTCTCAAGCTCTTCAAACTCACTCATTTCGGTTTCATTTTGATTCTTCTTATGCATTTCGCTTTCCTCTTCAATTCTCGGTATCCGCTGGTGTTGTGGTCGATCGCTGCATAGGCTGTACGCCGTCCCACAGTTCCCTTATACCGAGTTGTTGATGAGTGATATTGGAAAGTAGGGGTCCTAGTCGAGTAGAAAATCGCTTAGGTGTCGGTTGGGATTGTAGTTTCTCGACATCGTACAATACGAGTATCTATATCGTGGCGGGGGCAGTCGTTATATGCATCAGGACTCGACAATTGAGTCTTTCTCATACCACAAATCCCACGTCGAATTTGCGCTTCTTTATATGGCCGCTATAGTAAATGTAAATAGAAAATAATTCTTGTATCCGTCCTTATCCCGTCCCGTTTTAGACGGCGATGACGTCAGCTTTTACTTTTACGAAGACATCTACCAGCTGGGCAATTTCCTAATTTAGGGACCAGACATTCCAGGTGTATGCCTTTTAAGTCCTTATAACGTTTGCTGTGGTCGTCATCAAAAGTGGGGTCTTTCAGCCAAAGCTGTTGTTTCTTTTCATTGCGAGTGTTTTCTAGGTGGCGAGTCCCAAACTCAGCGCATACTACTCGGCTAACGATGTTTTCTACACATTTATATAGCGAGCTGCAATATTATTTTCTCTTACGGGAGGAGCCTGCTTTAGAAGCTTCAAAAAATCGATTTTTTCGCTTAAATCTCTTTAAAAATTATCTAAGAATATGTCCCCAAAATTATAGATGGGAATTCAAAATATTGTCGAAGCTGGAAAGGAAATAGTGACCGAGCGTCTAGCAGATATATTAGCGCTTGGGGAGAAAGCGAAAACTTTGACGCGCGATTTCTCGGTTTTTCATTTTTACGATTTTTCTGGATTGGCGGGCATGATAAAAAAAAAACTAAACGTCGTATGGAATTGGGGCAAAGTTTATTATCTTTCTATTTAGACTAAAAAAACTAATAAATGTCAAGTTTGAACATAAGTTCAAACAACATATAGTGTATAATTTCGTAACCATTAGATACAAATGCATATTGTATGCATGTATCTCTATTTTTTACCCTTCTTTAAATGGTTGTCACGCACAATCGAAATAAAAATACCGGGTACACTTGAGTTTGTATTGACAATGTAGTTTATTATAAAAATCTCTTCTTTTATATAATTTTATTTTAAAGTTAAATGTTCAATGTTAACGTTAACAGATACGTTAAATGTTCTTAAAATGTAATGTTATTAGCTTGTGGGGGTCACAGTGGTAACTGCAGCGCGCGAGATTGTTGACCAGAAAATGAGGGTATATGAAAGGGATGTTGATACTCGAACTGTATGTGACGAATTGATTGTGGCGAATGTGTCTCTATCCTGCTGTCCATCCTTTTTGTTTAGTGGGTACAGGTGTGGTGAGTTGCTTTGGTGTTGTGTGGTGATGTGTGTTTGTCCTTAAGGTGCGCCAGTTTTTCCCGGTTAGGGTGGGGGAGGATTAACTCATTTAAACATATAGTAAAATTTGTTTGGTTAAAAACTCCTTTTTTTATTTTAAAAATTTTTATAGTTTTTCACTTTTTTTTTTGAAATTTTCTTAGTTCAACTAGAGCATAAGTTATTAACAAATATGAATCCCTTTGAATTTTTTTTGTTTCCGATAGGCGACCTGCAATTGTTGGGCAGAACCCAACGTCCAACATCAACTTCGAACTTTCCCGATTGTTTTTTTCAAATGTTGAAATTAACTAATCGGTCCGGTTGTTTATTAATTAATAAATACATTCATTACAAATACAAAATGTTTTTTTTTACATCTATTTATTGGGTGTAACATATTTAAATATATTTTTGAAATTACATGTAAGAAAAAGGTCCTCTACGATGTCCACGATTGCGGCCGCAATTTTGATCTAAAACAAAAATTTCAAAAATTATTAATATGTAGGAAAATCGCCACCGCGCTATGGCACCTTTTTTTTTTGTTTTTTTCTTTTAATTTGACAAAATAGCGGCGTTTGAACAAAAGGTATCGAATTTTGCCCTTTTTCGACTGTTTTTCGTAGAACAACAAAAAGCTTCCATAACGCGATGATGATAAAAGTGCTTTTTCAAATTAGAACAAAATATCTTCAAAACTCTTACTTTTAAAGTGGAAACCGTTTTGAAAAACACCGTTCTGAGAAAAACGCGTTTGAAGATTGGAGTCGCTATGTTCTACAATAAACGCTGTAGCGACCGTAATAATTTGAATTTGGATTTCAAAATATGGGGGAATGTTTATTACAGTGTATACTACATTCATTGTAGCATTTCATTTCATTTTATTATATATTATGTATTTATATATTAAATGATTGTTTACATTTACAGCAACCTTACAGAGGAACAACTTTCTAAACATAACAGTCTAATCTTATTCAGCATTAAAGACAAAGACCTTTTTGGTATGACCAGCCAATACATAGGTGAGTGTTGCATAACTTTTGCTGACCTCATGGCAAATGAAAATGAACAAATTCATATGGAGCTATCTCGACCACAGTACATAGGTAAATGAAAGTAATATTGCATTTTTCCACCTATATTTACCAACTTTTATTTGCAGAATCGGAAACTATTCGTGCGTTAGAATATAGACAGGGTGACAAACAGGCACGTGATTTTTTAAAAAAGTTAAGAAGTAAAATGTGAAATTATATATCAAGCCAAACGTTTATTAATAACTATGTTTATATATACATTATATTTTTATATTATTAATATGTATAATAAACTTTTACTCAAAAACGGCATGTCTTTGATTGTTTGTTTTTAATTGAAAATAGTAGAATAAACTTCAATAAATGTGAGTGTGTTAAGAAACATTTCTAATTTTTATTTTATGATTTTACTAAAACAACAAAACGATTTAAAAATAGGGTACCTAATACTGTTTTTACACAGTCCTCTCAATAATAAAATAAAAAAAAAATATGTACACTATTTTATTCCATTTTGGTCAGTGTGGGCCTATTAGTGAATCAAGAGATGCCAACGAAGGTCTTATCCGATCCCATTCCGCAGACATTTAGACTGAGGAACCTACCTTAGCGAGCTCATCAGCTTTACAGATTCCTGCAATAGCGGGATGACGATAAAAATGTTTTTTCCAAATTAGAACAATACATATATCTTCAAAATACTTACTTTGAGAGTGGAACCGTTTTGAAAAACACGGATGTCCAAAGAATCAAAATAAAAAATAGAATCTCCCCCTCCTGAGTTCCAGGTCGTAGATGGGCGTAATCGGATCAGTGACAGGCCCACAAATCGCCATTAACGGAAAGCACATAAAGTGCCATAACTAAGCACTAAATTAAGGGGGTATTCTAGTCTAGAAATTAAAAAAAAAATCGAAATTTTTTATATATTTTAAAAGTTTAACTACTCAAGAATATGTGTACAAGAGGATTTTTCAAAATTCAAATTATTTTCGAAGGTATAGGCATTTTTCTGACCCGGCATCCAAACTGGTCCGGCCGAAACGCGAAACTTTAAACGCTGTTTTCTCAAAACTGACTCTTTCGGAACGATACCCACGATTTCTCAGGTTCTACTGGACCTATTTGCTTGAAATTTTTATAGAGTCTTCTTTATAGGCTTGTTTATGGTTGGAACTAGCCCCATCATCAAGTTTTTATTTTTATTATTTTTAAAAAATTCGAAGTAGTCAGAAAAAGTGATCCAAAAAAACTTTTTTTTTTTTAGGCAGTCGCCATTTTGTGAAAATTTTTTGTCCCACTTTTCCGTAGTTCCGGCCATTGCGACATTATTCTAGATTAATAATCTATTTTTCTTTTGGTTTCAGATAACAAGGAGGGTGGAAATCATGGGTATGGTCACGTGGAAATTTTTAGAGACCCCCCACTTCGTCAGCTCATAATTTTTGAAATTTTTTACTTTCTTTAGTTTTTAATTTTTTTCTCTACTCTTCTAAAATTAACAAATAATTAATAAAAAATGGATACTAAAAATATGAATTGCCTTTTTTTATGACACTTCAAAAATTAGCCGAAATTCATGCTTCTAGACTAGAATACCCCCTTAAGACATAAAACTAATTTGGCACAAAGCATTGTAGTAGCTAGGGGCACGTGTGGGCAAACAATTTTGACAAAGTGGGCGTGGCCATGCCCTCTAATAAGTTTAATGTACATATTCCCTAAACCAAAAAAGCTACAATAACCTAAATCACTCGCCTCAAATATTATAAGAACTCCTACCAAAAGTGTGAAAATGGAAGAAAGCGGAAGATAACACCGCTCACTCCCCATATAACGGTACTACTAAAAACGCAATAAATCAATAACTAAATACGAGAGAAATATAAGACTTTATCTACGAGATGATAGGAGAGGGTTTTAGTAACCGGTGTAAAAATTGGACAATAGGCGTGGCACCGCCCGAAGTTTGGTGAAATCTCAAATCTCGAGACCCCACTACACGATGTGGACCAAATTTAGTACGTAGCATTCTTCTTACACTCTTAAGTCACATTTTGAAAATAGATAAAATCGGACAACAACCACGCCTACTTCCCGTATAACACAATTTTAATTTCCATTTGATTCGTTCAGTTTCCAATACACAAATCGGGAAGAAATTAATATAACAGGATAAAATTCTGCACGAATAATTTCTTTAGTGCGTGCCACCTCATGACCAAAAATTGTTTAAATCCAATAAAACCGGATCAAGCTCCTTATTTTTTTACTGGCATAGAAACCGTTTACTTGGTTATAGCCGAGTTAACAACAGCGTGCCAGTCGTTTCTTCTTTTCGCAAGGTGACGCCAATTGGAGATTCCAAGCGAAGCTAGGTCCTTCTCGAACGGAGTGGAGGTCTTTCTCTTCCTTTGCTTCCCCCGGTGGGTACAACGTCTAATAGTTTCAGAGCTGGGGTGTTTTCATCCGTTCGGACGACATGATCTAGCCAGTGCAGCCGCTGTGTTTTAATTCACTGAATTACGTCAATTTCGTGGAATATCTTATACAGGTTATCGTTCCATCAAAGAATCATAAATCTTTCACAGAACTTTTCTCTCGAAAACTCGTACCTTCAGCCCATCAGATGTTATCATCGGACATGCCTATGCACCATATAGCAGGACAAGAATAATGACACTTACCGATCCAAACGGGATTAGATCGCCGAAAGGACTGCCATTGGTCGGATAAAATCCGAGTCAATTCCGGTACGTAGAACCGGCAGTCGTGGGAATTGTAGAACCGGCAGTCGTGGGATCCATGTGTCAGACCGTCATACGTCGGAATATTACATCAGTCAAGTGCAATTCCTGTGCTGGCTGGTGTCATTTCCCGACGTGTTCCGGCCTGCGCACCACACGTGAGTGGAGTGTAACCTACATTGCCGTTTGCTGCAGGAGTCTGCCCTGCAACTCACAACAGAGGCGTCGCCTACCAACACCCCAGCGCGACAACCGCCCCTGCGGGTTCTGCAGCTGCAACAACCATCACCTACACGTCACTCCCTCACCCCCAGGATCACCCACGGACACGCGCGACAAACTCGGCTACTTCAATTTAACTGCAACGGACTCCAGAGCAAGATCAAGGAGATAGTTGCATTAATGAATCGGGAACGTGTATCGATAGCTGCGGCCCAAGAAACCAAGCTAAACAGCCGCTCAGATCTTCTGAGTTGTGCCGGTTTCAACGTCATACGTAAAGATCGCGAGCGAGATAGTGGTGGTGGCCTAGCATTCATATTGCATAACACCGTGCATTATCGTCTAATCGATGAAGACATCGACCCCAGGGATACTACCCTAGAATTTCGGGGTATAGCTATCCGGTCAGGCGATGTCGAGCTCGAAATATTTAATATATACATCCCCCCAGTTACATGTTGCCCTACAGGATATCACCCGAATATAGGTGCGCTACTTCTTGGTGAAAACCGTTTGGTACTAGGCGACTTTAACGCGCACCACGATCTTTGGCATTCCTGCCTGTCAAACGATCGTAGGGGGATGAAGCTGGCGGAACAGATTGACGATTCGACATTCTGCACAATGAATGACGAAGCTCCCACCAGAGTTATGGGCATCTGTAATAGCTCGCCTGATATTACCATTGCTAGCGGTGGTCTGATAAACAGCATAACCTGCCGACCTATGCTAACTCTCGCATCAGACCATCTGCCCATAATTATCTCGATCGAGAAGCCTCCTGATTTTGTTTCTGTGGACAACCGTACCTTCATTAACTTTAACAAAGCTAATTGGGTCGGCTTCACAGAATTTACTGAGAGCACCTTCGACGCTCTACCCATTCCTACGGACGTATGCGTTGGCGAACGTCATTTCCGCAAGGTGATCGCAGCAGCTACCGCTCGCTTCATCCCGGCTGGTAGAATAGCGGAAATCCGCCCCAATTTCCCATTCGAAGCAGCCGTTTTAGCTAACGAGCGCGACACCTCACGCCATGCCGATCCCGGGGATCCCCGAATAAGGGATCTCAATTTGGAGATTCGGCATATGGTAAACCAGCATAAGCGGACGAAATGGATAGAGCACCTGAAGTCCTGCAACCTCTCCACCAGTGTGAGTAAGCTTTGGGCTACTGTCAAAGCTTTGTCTAACCCGAAGAGACATGACAACCGAGTTGAAGTTCAATTCAATGGTCATGCCTCTTCGGACCCGAAGAAGTGCGCAAGCTACTTTAGCCGGCAGTTTACACTGCACCCTTCGGCAGAGAAAGCTAAACGATGTGTTGACCGACGGCTGCGCAAAATACCAAACGAAGGCGCGCCACGAAGGAGGTTCAGGGTGTCATCAACAAGGCAAAATCTTCCAAATCCATTGGCCCTGATGGAATCAACATGCTAATGTTAAAGCAAATAGGCTCGACGGGAGTAAGTTACCTCACCAAGGTCCTCCACCTGTCGCTGACCACTCTTCAAATACCCGATGTGTGGAAGGTCGGAAGAGCAGTTCCACTACTGAAACCTGAGAAACCCGCCAACAAAGGGGGAATCTTATCGTCCGATAACTCTCCTCTCCCCAGTAGTGACGACACTTGAGGCCTTGTTACTCCCGACCTAGCCAGCCACCAGCATGGATTCCGAAAAGTGCACAGCACCACCACAGCACTTAGTTCGTGGCCTCAACCAGAAACCACCCTGCGAAAGAACGATCCTCGTAGCGTTGGACCTATCAAAAGCTTTTGACACGGTCAATCACACAACGCTACTGCAGGACATTGAAAAAACCACTCCCTCCAGGGCTAAAGAGGTGGTCCATGAACTGAAGAAGAATGAAACAGGGTGTTCCGCAGGCGGGTGTCTACTGCTTAACTTCTATATCTCGAAACTTCCTCAACCATCAGAGGGGGTTTCCATAACCTCGTACGCCGATGACTGTACGATATTAACGACGGGCAATGGAATCGATGGCATGTGTTCGAAGGTAAACAGCTACTTCACCGACCTTTCTCGTTTCCTCACTGCACGGAACTTAACACTCTCCCTCACAGGCACTGTCCGCCATTCACAGTGGAGCCATCAACACCTTCACCGACTTCCTTCCCGTGAATGGCGTTCTTGGAGTCAAACCACCACCTATAGCAGACGAAGAGCTCCAGCTGCCGCGAGAAACGCGAGTGACCCTTGCGCAACTTCGTTCTGGATACTGTAGCAGGTTAAACTCCTACCTATCCAGAATAGACCCTGACATACCTAATGTATGTGCTGCATGCAACGAGTATCCGCATGACACTGACCACCTCTTTGCATGCCCTACAAATCCTACACATCTAACACCCTCCTCCCTCTGGTCCGACCCCGAAGAAACAGCAGGTTTCCTGGGCCTACCGTTAGATGACGTCGACGACTACACAAATGACACTTACCATCCTAACGGGGATTAGTATCCCGTTAAAACAACAACAACAACAGGAATAATGAATGACTAATAGAGTTTTGTTTTTGTTCGTCGAGAGAGAACTTTACTTCTGAATTGCCTACTTAGTCCGAAGTAGTACCTGTTGGCAAGGGATATTCTGCGTTGGATTTCCAGGCTGACGTTGTTGTAGTGGTGATGCTGGTTCCAAGATAGACGAAATTATGTACAACTTTGAAGATGTGACTGTCAACAGTCGTTAGTTGACTGTCGAGGCGGATAGACGTGCGTGTGCATCGTTGTGATTTAGAAGTGTTTTTTCTGCGAATTTTTGCGATTCCCTTTTGCGCGTGTGCATAGCTGTCGGTGAAATTGTTCGTGCGATCGTTAGATGAAAGGGCTATTTACCGCGATTGCTTGTGCGGGTACACATTTCTGTACAATTTTGTGCATTTTTGTGTACTGACTCGTCGAATATAGCGGTAAGTTACTTTATTATTACTAAGTTATATACGAGTGCGGGCAACGTGGTCATCCACGTTGTTATTGTTGGAAGCTTCGCACGGTTCCAGTGCAGCACCGTGTTGTTGGCATTCTTGCTGACTGGAATGCCTGACAGTAGTTCTGTGATGAGCATCTGGCGCTTAGTTGGCTCAGTGTCAGGAAGATCTGGACAGGATTTCCCAAAGGGTGCAAGTGTCTGTCCAGCGTTGGAGATTGCGACTCCTGTGAGGACCAACGGTCGTATAAGCGAACCGTTTAGCCCACGGTGCGATTCGGCTCAGCGCCACATCGGTCGACTCCGGACCGTTACGGGGGCATTGTCCGGCCGGCGGCCAAGTGAGTGGCCTTAATCCGACCAATGGGTGGGGGCTTGTGGGCTCTGCCACGGCGAACGACGCAATAATTATTATACGATTATAATCGACCGCTTGGGTGGTCGCTTTTACTGAGCGGGCCTTCGCGGGAGTCGCACTTTTCATCGCGTTATGACGCACGCAGAGCAGCTGCTCCAGAATCTTTCTTTCCAAGAGCCTTCTGCGTTAGTGGTACGCCAGCGGATCAGTCCGACTGAAAGGTGGGTCGGGAAGCGAGATGCCTCCTGGACGGAAGAAGAGGACGAAGGCCCTCGCTGGAAGCGCGGAGTCCGCCGCTTCTACAGTCGTGGATGATTCCACGTCGGGTAGCGAAGGGGAAGCGACGGGAGCGGTAAAGTCCCTACTGCGGAGTAAGGGGGTCGTCAAGACGGCGGAAGCGAGGGAGGGAGCGTGAGTTGTAGTGGGAATTCCAATGTGGCCACCACTGGGAAAGCGGTTGCGCGTGCGAGATTACTCGCATGGAGCAGTTGTTGTTGGCGGTGGGACAGTCAGCTATGTTGCGGCTGCCAAAAGATTTGCGGGATAGCTAAACGAGCTGATTTTTGAGGCCAAGAATTTTGATGTAGCGACTGTTGGAGCTTGCCTCAAAATATGAGGCGCTCCTGATGACGGTAATAACCGAAAATGCCCATCTTCGCGGCCAAGTAGATGCCCTTAAGAGAAGTTGCGGGAGACACTCCTCGACGCCGAGCAGGTTAATGCCGGCTCCGTCGGCACCAATGCCTGCGCCTGTGCTGGAAGCAATTACACCGGTGACGCTGAAGCCTGTGGAGACTTGGTCGGTCGTTGTCAGGAGTAAGGGACCTGCAACTTCCTCTAAGGAGTGGTGAAGGAGATGGGTCCCTCACTTGGTGTGAGGGTCCACGAAGTATGACCTATTAAGGGAGGTGGGGCGGTTATTCGCACTCCCTCTGTTTTAGAGAGGGAGAAAGTGGCGATTAACAAGAAATTCGGTAAGTTGGGCATCTTACGATGTCAGATGTCTGCCCTATATATTGTGGTTTTGTTCAGCGCGCCCTCACCAGAAACTGATGGGTGGGATCATCCAGCTTAACTGTCAGGGCTCATATGCCGTGATGTGCGAGTTGGAGGGCTGCATGGTTGAGGGTGGGTGCGGTATTGCTCTAGCCCCTGTGGTTCGGGGTCTTAGAGCTAACGCCGCAATAGTTGTGAACACTCCACGCTACGATTGCGTAGTTGTGGATTCTTCACAACTGGGTATATTTGTAGCTATAGAAGGGGAGTTTGGTAGGATGATTGTCGCTAGTTTATATTGTAAATATAGCGAGCCCCTAGAGCCCTACCTGGGCTACATGGATAAGCTATTACTACTTGCGAGTAGTAGCCCAATTATACTAGGGCTGGATGCGAATGCGTCGTCCTCGATATGGTTTAGCAAGGTATCGCGGCATTCGTCTGGATACCATAGCCACAGGTGAGGCAAGCCGTTAAGCGAATGGGAGATGGCTAATAGCCTCCACATTTTGAATGAGCCGATCGAATGGTATACGTTCGATGGGCCTGGGGGCGTGAGCGACATTGACGTGACGCTTATGGATCAGGCAGCAAGTAGGGCTTTCAGCGTTAGATGGGAGGTTAAGGGAGGGTGGGGATTGAGTGATCATAATATGAATTATGGTTTCCCCTCAGTCTCCTCCCTTGCCTTATGAGATTCCATTGTGGCGATGGCGTACCAATGGTATTGACTGGAATCAAAATGAACTTTCGGTTAGGGAAGCGGTGTCTTGTATACCGCTTAGTGAGTTTGAGGAGTTGAAGGTGCACGAGAAAATTGCTCGTCTCTATGGGGTAGTTTGGGGGTTAAATGATAGGGTATTTAGGATGTGTGAAAGTCATAAGACTAGTAAAATTAAATGGTTGACACGTGAGTTAACCTTGAAGAGGAGGACTGTCAGGCGATTGAGGCGAAAGTTTCAACGCGCCCGACGCTCCAATTCTGACAGGCTGTTTCAGCTTAGGTATGAATTTACTAGTGTGGATAGGGAGTATAAGGAGATGTTGGTGGAAATTAAAGAGAAAGATTAGAGGAGTTTTGTCAGAGAGAATAGGAACGACTCCTGGGGTCAGGTCTATAGGATCTGGCGGGGTCGTAGGAAGGAGGATGCCACCTCTCTTCGCGTCGGTGACACTCTGTTATCGTGCATTCTTTCCTAGGTCGGAAGTGCAGGTACCTGAAGCACAAGAGGTGTCTGTCCCTCCATTAGATGATGGGGAATTGAGGTACGCCTTTGGCCTGGTTAGGTCTAAACGGTCCCCAGGTTTTGATGGTTTGAACGGAGAGATGTGTAAAAGCTTTTGGAAGCTCATTCGGGAATACCTGGAGGCCATTTATAATAAGTGCGTCTGGGAGGTATACTTTCCTCCTTTTCTTTCGAGTGGTTCAACGGTTAAATGAGCTTGGCGGAGTTATTTTTCGGACAGAAAGGCCTCTCTTGTCGGCATGAATGGGAGTGTGGAGATTGGAGTGGTTTGTGGCTGCCCGCAGGGTTCCATCTGTGGTCCATATATTTGGAACTTTATGATGGACATTCTGCTTGGGCAGCTCGAGCCACTCTGTAAGTGTTGTGCGTATGCGGACGACCTTCTTCTTATGGTCGAAGATCGCTCGCGGTCTGAACTAGAGCGGGCGGGAGGAGATCTCTTAGAGATCGTTAAAACTTAGGTATTCGTCCACCGATTGTTCGTGTGAATAGAGTCAGCATCAGATATGTTACGCATGTCAAATATCTGGGGTTGACCATGAGTGAAAGAATGTGTTTTACTCCACACTTGGCGAATGTGAAGGCGCGACTGCAGGCAACCGTAGACAAAATATGACGCATTTTGAGGAGCGATTGGGGTCTCGGACGTCGTGCTGTCCGCACCATATACCGTGGCTTGTTTGTGGTCTGTGCCACATATGAAGTCAGTGTACGGTGGGAGGCAGCTACGCCTGTCTTGGGGTCTTAAAAACTCCTCACAATTCAGCGTTGTATGATTCTTGCTTGTTTGCCAGTATATCGCACCGTCTCAACGGATGCGATGCAGGTTTTATTAGGTGCACCCGCTCTTGACCTAAGTGTCATACAGCGTGCTGTTGCATTCAGGTTAAGAAGGGGCTTGAGTGTGTCATTGCTGCGGAATGACTGGATTTCCGACGATGATGTGGGGAGGGAGGCATACCAAGGAAGCAAGAGGCTTCTAGATAATAATGTTAGGTGGCAAGAACGTTGGTACAATAGTCCTAACGACCGAGTGACGTACGAGTACATTCGGGACGTTGGGTTCGTTGAGGATAAGCCAGACTTCAGATTTTGTCTGAGTCTGGATTTTCTGCTTTCGGGGCATGGGCCCCTGAATGCATTTTTGCATGAGAGGCACTTATCGGATAGGTCGGGGTGTTTTTGTGGGGCGGGGGTAGAAAATTGGTCGCATTTAATTGCAGAGTGCCCGATGTACTCGGACATTAGGGATCTGGGTGGTATGGGGATTAGCTAGACTGATGGATGATTAGATATTAGTGGTGTGATCTCTATTAATCGAAATACCGAACAGTTAGGGTCGATTGTGCGTGAGTTATTTAAGCGGCGAAGGCGGTTAACTGGGAATGAGGGTTAGTTTTTGTATGACTGGTGTGTGAATGTGGTGTTTGTATGGGGTCCAACCCCTGGCCACCAGTCCAGAGCCGCACAGAAGCTCAACTGATAGTAGTTTCGGCTACTAGGTCTTACCGGAGACTTAATTCTGTAACCACGGAGAGCAGGAGCCTCTGGAGGTAACTCCGACTGCTCATGTGGACTGGTCTCTCGGGGAGGTTATGGTTAAAACCCAAATTCGGGAATAACTGACTTTGTCAGTTGAATGTGGTGTTGTATTGCAACCGGGTGCGGAACCCAAAGCACGGCAGAGGTTTTAGATGGGCCTCAAACCCGACCAAGGTGGTTAGTGTGTACATTCCACACTGCCAATTGGTACTGAAAATGCTTAGCATTCTGATCAACGCATTGGTTTGATCCGCTGTGCTTTTGAGCGCCGTGGAGTAAGGCTGTCGTAAGGTATCCGCCTTAAACACATCGGAAGTTGTCAACAGTGACGTGTGTGCCTAGTAGCGAGACCGACGACTGTTTGTTTAATGACAGGAGATATTTCATTTTGCCCTCGTTCACCATCAGACCCATTTGCTTCCTTTTTTCTGCCTTATTTATTCAGGAGAAAGCAGAATGAAGCAATGGTACCCCAAACCATAACGTTACCGCCACCATGTTTAACTGTGGGTATAATATACTTTGGATCAAGTGCAGGTTTTCTTCAAACTTTTGAACGGCCATCACTTTCAAAAATTTTATACTTACTTTCGTCAGTAAATAAAACACGTTTCTAAAAGTATATATCCTTGTCTAGATGGGCTCACGGTGAAGTTTACGATTCTTGGCTAAAATTAGTGGTTTTCTGCGTGCTACTCTGCTATGAAATCCATTGTCATGTAGAACATTTCTTATTGTTTGAGGAGTAACACTTACATATATTGGAACATTTTTCGATGCGTTCCACTAATTTGGGGACGTTTATTTTGGGATTTTGGTTGACTACTTTAATTATTAATGTCTTATTTTCGATACTATTAATATAATTTCTAATAATCGTTTGTAGAGTAGCACGGTAGTACAGATAAAATCTACATATAATGGTTTTCTAACAAACTTTATGTATCTAACAGAATTGAATTTATATACATATAGTGTATGTTTATATAAAATTGCTTGGATTTCGATCCTCAGGTTAAAGTTTTCCACCATAAAGTGTTTCCCTGGCTTTGATTCTTGTAAGTTTCAAGAGTATAAAATGTTCGGTTGCACCCGAACTTAGACTTTCTTACTTGTTTTGGGTTAATTTCGGTTTTTTATATACAAGACGTTACTTGTTTTTGGTTTATGGAAAACCAACAATGATGTTGTCGGTAGAATTCCCACGAAGACTCTTTCATTAATTATCCGGATCGAAGTGCCAAGAATGTCGGGGTATTTCGACGTAAAGGGTCGATTCCGTTTAAATAAAAAGAATCGGTGTTTTTGTTTGTTGAAACGTTATAAATAGTGATATATTCTAGTTTATATAGGTATGTATGTATATATAGATGCGAGTATAGCATATGTATGTTTTAACCATATGGATTAATTACACAGGCCAACACTCAATTTGCTTCTTTGAATTTATCAACTAATTCTAGTTAAGTTAGGTGCGCTGAATTCAAATCTGTAATCATTTTGTCTCTATCAGCTCTAGTTTTCATGATATAGCTTTTTTATACCCTCCACTTATGACCTCCAATTATGACCGTCTGTCAGTTTTTTCAGAAATTTTTTTTAATCAAAATTTCTTATTTACAGCTATAGTACTTGCCACAAAAAACATCTTTTTCGGAAAATAATTTTTTACCCAAAATTTTTTTTCATCAAAATTTTTTGCTTAGGCCAGTGCCTAAATTCGTATTACCCACCCAAGTGAGTATATAAAAAACTATTGCCAGTTAGCTGTTGACATAAACCGCTAACAACTTTCACTCAACTGGCAATAGTTTCGTTAAAATCGCTATACTTCACTCAATAGCTTAGCAAGCTAATCACTTTTTTTCAACTTTCAAAGAAGAAGGAAGATTATCACAAGACGTCCACCGGCCATCATCACCATTATTAACAAGGTAATTTATAACCATTTAATGTGTTAGTCATAATAAATTCGCTTTTTATATTAAACACAAAACTGAGTGTTTTTCTTTAACTAATACATTTTCCTTTTTCCTATTCCTAATAATCGACGTATCGTCCTCCTTGAGTGACGCGTCGAGAGTTCGAGAATAAACATTGGTCCTTCGAGCGGGATACTTTTTCAACAAATACATTTCAAGGCGCTGCACTCCAACTGACAAATTAACACCGCACACCGGGATTTTTTTCAACAAATAAATTTTTGGCGCTGCCCACAAGTTCCCAAGCAAACACCGCACACCGGAATCTTTTTCAACAAATACATTTTTGGCGCTGCACACAAGTTTCCAAACAAACACCGCACACCGGAATCTTATCAATACACTTTACACATAAAATTTTGGCGACGCACACCAACTGAGTCAAATCAAAGGTACGTGGTTGTTTTTTAATAGCACATTTTAATATTGGTGACTTTTTATAAATCTTTTTATATAAAAAAAAGAAACAAAGTGGTTTTTTAATAGCACATTTTAATATTGGTGACTTTTTGTAAATCTCTTTATATAAAAAAAGAAACAAAGTGGCTGTTGTTTAGTGTTTTAGTGAAATTATTGCAAAAACAAAAAAAAAACAAAATCCGTAAGTGCACTGTTAGGTTTACCGGATTTTGGGCGGTAACACTTTTTCATATATTTTTTTTTTCTTAACTTTTTGGCGGTGATATTAAATTAAAGTTTTGTGCACAGCAGTTAATTGCAATAGTGCAACTTCTAGTTCGATTTTGAGTTCACAACAAATCATTTTCCTCAAATTTTTCACAAATTTTCTGTTTTGTTTTTTTGGAGATTAAAGTGTATTTAATTTTTCACTAAGACACTTCACTTTTTCACTTTGAGACACTTTTTTTAAAACACTGATTTTCGTTGGCGTAGCTATATCTTGGGTGGCGAGCCATATAAAAATATATTCAAGAAATAAAGTAATATTAAAGCCAGATATATTGCGATATCGGCTACAGTAGTCAAAAATTTTTTCTAAAAGTATATTCAATAAATAAAGTAATATTAATAAGCCAGATATATTGCGATATCGGCTACAATAGTCAAAATTTTTTTCTTGAAATTATTATTATTATTTAAAAAAATAAAAATACGTACAAACACATAAGCGTTGAGTCATAATTATATTTTCTCGTTTGGTTGGCAGTGGTGTGCTGCAATTAAAATTTTTAATCCTGGGGAATTATTTTCAAAGCGATTCCCGTACTCTTTAGGCCAAAGTCGGCTCAGTCTTGAATATTACTCTTTTCTTTTAGATTTCAATTTTATTTTCAATTTTTCTTGTTCACTTCTATCAACAAAACAGGGAAGCTTTCATGCGCTTAGTAGACTACGTTATAGAATACGAGTCTGAATTCAGTGCCGCATCAAAGGCCATCTCGAAAAACGCTCTTGGGACGTAACAAGACGAGTTGAGAGAAATTTGGTGCAAAGCGAAAGCTGCTCATGATGAACTCAACAGTAGAGGGGACATGTCCTCAAAAGATTATGCCCTCATAAAAAAGAAGTTTAAGTTAGGCGGTCAATGTTACATACGTTGAAGGATGTGTCCGAGGTCCTCTCAACCCTCAAAAACACAGAAAAATCTGCTGAGGTAGATAATAACCACTCCCTTCCGCCTTGCTTACAGATGTGTTTAAAGGGGACTACCTTTCGAGGCCAACATTCCGAGATATGTTCCCGGCCGTATACATCAAAAGCAATCGTCTTTCACCGATTGAGAAATTATACCACCTCAACAAAAATACTCAAGGGGAGGCTAAGGCTATTGTGTCGAAATGCCCTCTTACAAATGAGGGTTTTGCAACGGCATGGAAAAATTTGACGGACATGTGCGAAAATGAGCGACATACTGCTCGACTTACCGTCAATCGACAAAAAGTGTTCAAGCTTGATAAAATGGCTACAACGGGAGATCAACAGCTGCATCTCCTGCCTGACAGCCAATAAAGTTGACATTAGGAACTGGGACCCAATTGTAATCCGCATTTGTTCAAAGAGACTGCCACAAGCAACATTGGCCCTTTGGGAACAGTCTGTCAAGAACAAAACGTAGAGGTCAAAGTGGGAGGAATTGGATAACTTCCTCACGGATAGATAACGTGATTTAGAGGCAATAGAACGTGCCAAGAAACCATCCAATTCTGCAAAGCCTGTCAGTGCACCCACACAAAATAAATACCACAACAATAGCCATCAGAACAGACTCGGCGCCTTCCAATTAGGCGTTGAGAGATCGGCATCACTGATGTGCAAAAGCGCAGATCACAAGCTAAGATCTTGCCCCATGTTTCTTAACATGGCACCGGCGGACAGGATCAAGTTCACTAAGCGCAACAATCGCTGCATTAATTGCCTCGGTTTGAACATTTGGTGTCGCAATTCACCAGTGCATTCAACTGCAGCACGTGCCATGCGAGGCATCACACATTTTTACATGTGAGGACAGTGCAGCCTATCAGCCAAAGAGTAACATCAACGCCATCGGACGAGATTCCGTCTACGTCCAGGCAAACGCAACAGAGACGCAACTTTAACAAGTCGAAAGGCAAGCCAACGACTCAGGTACAGTCGTACTTCGCTAACAGCGACAAAGGTGTGTTATTAGGAACGGCACAAATAAGCATAAATTACAGCGGCGTTACTTATGCCGTAAGAGCACTCATCGACTCCGGATCAGAGTGCTCTTTCATCACGGAAAGGCTGAAGTGCAGAATCAACTTGCCAGTTAGGAAGATAAATGCCCAGGTGTCAGGCATCAACAACACCGTATCTGCGCAGGTAAAGGAATCGTGTTGTGTCGAATTACGGTCACCAATTGACCCACTTATATCGGTAACAACGAACATGATGGTTCTGCCGAAATTAACAGGAAACTTGCCGACTTGCCATATTAGCGCACTAACTCGGCAGGCTTTCCCAGATCTCACGTTGGCATACGCAAGAACGTACTAGGATCACTTCTTGCGCAAGAGACCGTGTTCGGTTGGATAGTCATGGGGCGTGCTAATACAATTAAGCCAACCAACACTTGCGTCTCATATTACAACGAAATATCGCTGGAAAAGCAGTTAGCTTCGTTCCGTTCTGGGAGTTGGAAGAGATGTCCAAGGAAAGGAGATTAAGCGAAAAAGACAAATATTGTGAAGAGCTCTACAAAAAAACAACGAAGCGAAATGAAGACGGGAAGTACGTTGTATCGCTACCATTTAGGAAAGACTATCCGGTCAACATTAGTTTAGGTAGTTCTTTAAAGATTGCGTACTCCCAGTTTTATCGCAATGAAGCTCGGTTGTCAAAAGATGAAAATCTGCAAAAAGAGTACAACAGGGTTTTAAAGGAATATGTTGAGATGGGTAATATGGTAAAGATACATACCAATCAAACGGCCGACTCTAGTGACAACTATTACCTGCCTCACCACGCCGTAAAGAAGGAAGAGAGTACATCTACAAAAGTGCGTGTGGTGTTCAATGCATCGCAACCAACTTCAAACGGCACTTCGCTGAATGACATCCTTCTCCCCGGTCCAGTTCTTCAGGCAGATCTGACCATCTTAATTCTGCGATGGCGATTATTTAAATATGTCTTCAATAGCGATATTGAGAAGATGTATCGCCAAATCTTAGTGAAGACTGATCAAACGAAGTACAAGCGAATCGTTTTTCGCACCTGTCCGACCGAGCAAACTAATACTTTCGAATTGAAGACGGTAACGTTCGGAATTAACTGCGCTCCTTATCTGGCAATAAGGACGTTACATCAATTAGCTGACGACGTTGAAAGCTCACTACCATTAGCCTCAAACATACTCAAGAAATGCATGTATGTTGACGATGTCTTAGCAGGTGGACACTCTATAGAGGCTGCAATTAAAGCTAGAAATGAAATAAAATTAGCATTGGAGTCGGCAGGTTTCCCATTAAGAAAATGGACAGCCAATTGTGGAAAAATTTTACAAGGCCTACCAAAATACCACTTGCTCAACATAGAATTTTTAGATTTCGAAGACACAAGTGATGTCAAGGCTCTTGGGATAAGGTGGAATGCACATACTGATTTCCTCTACTTTAAAACAAAACCAATACTCAGCCCAGAATCCTTTACAAAGAGAGCTATCCTATCAGATATTGCCAAACTGTTTGACCCACTAGTATGGCTAGCACCGATTATAATATTAGCCAAAATGATAATGCAACACATTTGGTTAGAAGGAACACAATGGGACGAGGTCTCCTACCACATTGGATCGTTGGCACACATTCATGGACAACCACAGGTACATAAATAATATTAAAATTCCACGATGGGTTCACTTTTCGCCAACGGACGATGTGTCCATTCATGGTTTCTGCCATGCATCAGAGAAAGCATACACAGCAACTGTCTACCTGCGCGTAAAGACAAGCAACGAAGTTTTCGTCAGCCTACTATTGGCAAAAACCAGAGTAGCACCTGTCAAAACGATATCTTTACCGCGTCTGGAACTGTGCGGCGCCGTATTCTCAAACTATGGACGGATTCGACCATCGTTCTCGCATGGATTCGCAAGCCATTATGTTCATGGTCAACGTTTGTATCCCATCGAGTGACAAAAATCGTAGAAAAGGTCGGTAACAGGATCTAACCCTGCAGACTTAGCTAGTCGGGGACTTCTGGCACAGGAATTGGTGGAAAACACCTTGTGGTGGCAGGGACTTTCTCGGCTGCAAGAAGATCAATCTAAATGGTCATTACAACAAAACGACTACGAGACGACAATAGAGGAAAACAGGTACGTGTACATGCTTGTACAACAATACAAGGGAATTCTAACGACATTTTTGACCGTTTTTCTAATTTGCCAAGAGCTTTGAGAGTGTTATCATACGTTATGAGATTCTCTCAAAGAACTCATCCAAACACAAAAGCTTCCTTTCAACAAAAGTCTTGCTTAATTTCATCCGAAGAAATTAAAACAACGACAAGACGTTTGATAATAATTACGCAGAAGCACAAATATGGTCAAGAATATGATTGTTTGAAATCCGGTAAGCTTATTGATGCAAAAAGTGAAATACTCTCTTTTAATCCATTCCTCGATAAAAAATGAAGTTATGAGAACTGGTGGCCGTCTCGGTGCGTCTCTCGATTTGTCGTACAATGAGCGCCATCTAATTATCCTTCCATACAATAGCGTATTGTCTCGTCTAATAATCCAGTTTATTCATCAAGTCTCTCTGCATGGAGAAAACCAGCTTATGTTACGGCTATTGCGGGCTCAGTATTGGATTCCAAGGGTGAAAAACTTGACACGATCCATTATCCATAACTGCAAGACGTGCACGATCTTCAGAAAACGTGCTCAGACGCACGGGTGCACTTCCGACCGAACGATCCACATTTTCACGCGCTTTTACGAATACGGGGGTAGATTTCGCGGGTCTGTTCGAAATAAAAAGCTACCGTGGAAGAGGATGCCGTGTATCCAAAGGGTATGTCTGTCTGTTTGTCTGTTTTACAACAAGGGCCATCCACCTGGAGGCCACTTCCGATCTATCGACACAATCATTTTTAGCAGCCCTCTCTAGATTCGTTTCTAGAAGAGGTTGCCCCAAGAATATTTATTCGGACAACGGTAGAAACTCAACCAAAGACTTTCTTTTACATATGTATATATAAAAAGTGATATGGTGTAAAAATACACAGAACTGAATAGTCCTATTCAGTGTCACGTTTCTCCCATTGCTAACAAATACAAAATATATTCTAAAATCGCCATATGAAGGAATATCTTCAATTTCGCTCCCATTAGCGAAGATTTTTGCTCAAATAGCGTAAAAAGTATTTAAATATAGTATGAATTTCTTATTTTGTATATATTTTTTAGCATTTAAATTTTATTTTTTATTGCACAAATATCTATATTTGAGTATCTCAGTATCATATTTTTGTTCGTAGAAGTTTCACTAAAAATTTTCGAAAACTAAATACCTTGCAAGAGGTTCAAACATCCATCAAATTTAATTAATTAGCAAATTATAGGAGTTAAAGAAAAATCGGAATAAATTTTTCATTTTAAGTTTATGTTATTAAATCAACTTACCTTCAGCGTTGCCTTCCTTGCGGTCAGCCTTCCATCCCTTGAGCCATGGCGTGTTGGTGGATGCTTCCAGCATGTTATCACCATGCCAGCCAGAGATTGGCACGAAAGCAACAGCAGCTGGATTGTAACCGATCTTCTTGATGTATGAGGATACTTCCTTCGTGATTTCCTCATAGCAAGGCTCACTGTGTGGTGGTTCGGACGAGTCCATCTTGTTGACACCGACGATCAGTTGTTTCACACCAAGGGTGAAAGCAAGAAGAGCATGCTCACGAGTCTGAAAGTAAAGGAAAATATTTGAATAAATATGAAAATTACATCATTTTAACTTACCATAAGCTTCTGGATTTTGGCACATGTGCCAGAGCGTGCGAGTGAAATCACGTTTACCGAAAACTGTCAAATTTGTTTGTGCACATATTGTGCACATAACCAAAAATACGAAATGTCATTCATGACATACGGTGATGCCATGCCGCCAGTTTTTAATTCACTGCATTAAAATTTTACAACAGTGAATCTTAAACTGTTTTTCAAACTATGAGGCATAACTCATGCTTATGAATTTTAAATTCAATTTTTTTTGCTTCTTTTGTAATATTCATTGCAAATGCCATATTTGAAAAATATTGTTGGAATAAATATATTGTATTTATTGTGAAATGCGCACTTGAGATTAGTTACAAATTTGAGTGGGAAAATAATTGACCTGCCAGTCATAGTTCTAATACGATAATGCCATTTTAAAAAGAAAAGCTTATAATAATATACATAACTGTAAACTGCGAAAATAGGTGTAAGTGAACAATGCGATAAATAAGAACACAAACTAAACATCGCAGTGTTGACAGACTTATGCAAAATCTTATACATACATATTAAGCTTATTCTTATACAATTTCAACACTTCTTCTTAAGCATATATATGTATGTTATACAAAATTATAAAAATTACATTTTAATTCAAACCAAGTAGTTTTGTAAAGTAACAGTGCTTTTGCTTAACGTAAGTATGCCCAATTACGGCCTAATACCTAATCCCGTGCTATTTCGTTTACAAGTTTTTTAAATAAACAAAATAAGTCAATGCTACCCATCATTCAAAGGACAGTTATTTAAAATTGTCAAAAATATATTCAACTTTACATTTGAAAAATGTCAAACCATAAATCATTTTATTTCATATTAAACTCACATATGAATTGTTTAAGACTAATATTATAATTAGGTAAGTGCATATATATATATATGTACTAAAATATTTGTACATTATAGCATTTTTTAACGAAATATATGTTTTAATATGAATTTTATATAAGAAACTCATAAAAATGTTAAATGCAAAGTTAGAACGGAATTTGGTACATTGAAATTTCACCTGTACCGATCTACGTGCTATGAAACGGAATTAGGAACATATATCATATTTCGTTTTACTTTGTTTTGGGGTTGAAAATTGAGTTTTAATATATGTATATTTAAATTCTTAGCTTAAAGTAAACTCAATAAATTGTTTAAAGATCAATTTCCGTCCTATCGTTTTTTGAGGAAAAAGCTTATTTTTTGCATATGAAATTACAGAAATGAGCTTAAAATAAGCAAACACAATTCAGAGGCTTACTTTTTCTAAAGCTATGTTATTGGATTAACAAGACTTTATTTGCGATGATTCTTCATTAGTAGAATTTAAATTAGTTACAAAACAGTTTACATCAAATATTTTGGGAACTTCCTGCTTAATATTTATAAAAACATGTAGCACGAAAATAGGCTTCAGTTTTTAATTTTGTTCCTAATTCCGTTCTATAGGCCGCAGTTGGGAACGGTGTGTTTCTAATTACGTTTCAATTAATTTTAACAGAAATTGAGTGCCGCCATCATGTCAAAATATACACAGGAATCATTAAATTTAACTCTTGAAGCAATAAAAAGCAATAGGATGACATGTTACAAGGCTTCAAAGGTATATCGTGTTCCGAAGCAAACTCTACTGGATAAAATTAAATACAAGTATTCAAAAGGCTGCCCAGGATCTCCCGCTGTGCTGACGACAGAAGAAGAAAGTTTCATTGTCAAATGGGTTTGTTATCTGGCGGAAATAGGCTTTCCAGTAACAAAATATCAACTTGTAAACTGCGTTACTAACTTGGTTAAGGAACTAAATCGGCCGAATTCTTTTAAAAATAATATACCAGGCAGAAAGTGGTTGAAAGGGTTTTCGAAAAGAAATCCCACAGTGAGTCAACGTGTTTCGCAATCCTTAACAGTTTCTCGTGCATCGGTAACAGAATCTTCTATAAGAAATTGGTTTAAAAGAGTATATCAATACTTGGAAAATAACAATTGTCTCGATGTTTTAGAAGATTCAGTACGAATCTTCAACTGTGATGAGTCCGCGTTTTTTCTTTGTCCAAAAGGTCAAGCAGTTTTGACAAAACGGGGTTCAAAGCATGTATACATCAGATCTGGCAATGATGATAAAGAATGTCTTACATTATGCATAGAGCTTCCGCTTCCGGTAAAATGATGCCAACTTTTGCTCTCTTTCCGTACAAAAGACTTCCAACCAACACACTTTCCAAATTTCCTTCTGATTGGGCTATTGGAAAGTCGGATTCAGGCTGGATGACCTGCGAAACATTTTATGAATATATAACAAATGTCTTTTATCCCTTCATCCTGAAAGAAAATATACAACTCCCAATCGTACTATTTTTGGATGGGCACACGTCACATTTGTCGCTGCATCTTATTGAGTTTTGCAAGAAGCAAGGAATCATACTTATAGCGCTTCTTCCAAACTCGACGCACTTGCTGCAACCAATGGATGTTGCAGTATTTCATAGTTTAAAAAATGACTGGAGAAAGCAAATAAAAAATTGAAGAATGCTAAATAATGGACAAAGAATAAAACGGGAAGATTTCGGACCTATTATTCAGAAATGCATACAATCTGTAACCACTTCTGATATACTACAAAACGGTTTTAAGGCTTGTGGCATATTTCCGTTTAATGAAGATGCATTGGCTTACAATAAAATTTTAAAACCTGACATCAGAGACACATCCAATATAATCAGAGTACCAAACATGAATATAGCAGAAATTTCAGAGAACTATGAAGCAACAAAAACACCCGAAACTAATTCCGAAGAATTTTTACAAAGTTTTGAGAAAAGGTTTCCGGCTGAAAAGCTTAAACTGTTTATTGAGTGCAGCGGAACTTGGAAGGGTGATGTTAAAGACGAAAACTTATTTTACTTTTGGAGAAGTGTTAAGAATGAGCAAACAAGCAGCTGCATTGCAAGTATTTCTATTTCCGATATATTAATATTACGAGTATTTTAGCTCACAACGACTGTTTATTGGATATCGAAAACATGAGTATTGATTTCAGAGATTTCAATGAAGAATTAGTTAACAAACATAATTTGAGAAGCTCAACTCCATCTTGTGCCGTGAAGTCCAAGCAGCGTGAAGTAGTACATATATTGGACAGTATACCTTGCTCAGTAGCTCAAGCCATTAACTTCGAAGATATCCCAACAACTGTCAACCATCCACCAATACCTCAGTTGCCCCCTAACGAGGCGAATGACAATGTAGACGTGGTTAATATTAATTCGAGAACTCCACCAAAAAGCACAGTTAAAGCAATAGAAATAAAAAAATCTGAATTTCCAACGCCTTTCAAAAATGCTCTTTTCTGGCCAGAGCCCCAACCAGTGAACCCGAACAAAAAATTTGTCAAGAAAAAATTAACCCCAACCGTCGCCACTGCTTCTGAATACATTGAGTATCAGCGACGCTTTGATGAAGAAAAAAAGATTAAGAAAGAAAAGATAATTTTAAAAAAGAAAGGAAAGCAAGGTTCAAAGGTGAAAGTAAAACGGAACATTAATAATAGTTTTAATCCAGGAGACTATGTTGTAGTGAGGTATGAAGGCGAGAAATTTCCTGGGCAGGTGTTAAAAGTTACTAATGGGAATCCAGAAAAATTTCAAATCAAAACCATGACAATGAGTGGATCTAACTGACGTTGGCCAGAAAAAGAAGATATTTTAGAATACGACGCCGATGAAGTAGTTAAAAAAATTAATTTACCTCAGCCTATAAATAAGAGAGGAATATTTTCAATACCTGATATGTAATAAACTAAAATTTAATATTGAACTGACTTTATGTATATTAATGTAATTGAAATTATTTTATTTCACGTACAAGTAATTGAATGTATACAGTTTTACTAACTAAATACCTATTATTTTATGTTTTTATATCGCATCATTAAAATATTTGAAGTTATTTTATTTTATCTAACTAAGTAATTTTCTATGTGATTTATGTGAATAAAAATGTTTCGTTGTGTTCCACGTATAAATTGTGTAAGTTTTACTAACAAATTGCTAGGAATAGTTGAAATAAGAACCTTTTCTAATGTAGCACGGAATAAGGATCACTTTAGCATGGAATTAGGATTTTGACAAAATTTTAGCACGGAATTGGGGCCAATTGAGTGTTTCAGAAAAGCATTAATAACAAAAAAACAGTACAAAAATTATATCATTTGAAAAGTTAATATGAAAGATAAAAGCTTTATTTACGATTTGTTTATAATTCTTCATTCCGTCTAACTTTCGATTCACTGTAATATGCGTATATTCATCAATCTACCTTAATATGCCGTAATTAGGAGCATTTACCTTACATAAATTTTTAGTAAACATATCAGCAATGTTTTTATCAGTGGAAACATATTTTAATACAATTTCATTGCTCGCAATTTTTTCTCTTATAAAATGAAATTTAATGTCAATATGTTTTGTTCTTTTATGATGCACAGGATTTTTGGAAAATATGTTGAGAGCTTAAATTATCTCCGCAGATAATCATTGGCTCCTGCTTTGTCTATCCGATTTCGGTTAAAAGATTACGTAAGTATATTGCTCCTTTAGCGGCTGCAGTCAGAGCAACATATTCCGCTTCTGTGCTGCTTAAAGCAACAACACTCTGCTTTGCTGAAGACCAGGTAAATATGCTTCCACCCAAAAGGAATGCATATCCAGAGTTAGATTTTCTATCCAGCTGATCGTTTGCACAATCGGCATCTGCGAAACCTTGCACGGGCTCGCCAACTTTCCGGTATACGATTCTCAGATGAACTGCACTAGAGAGATATCGTAAGACGTGCTCCGCATGTAGATTTGTATTGCGTTGCGACAATTTACCCACAGCATGCAAAATGTCAGGCCGGCTCAAAATTGCTAGGTACATCAAAGACCCTATTAGTGATTGGTATTTATTTATAGTAACCTTAACGCAGCTATCATCCTTGCAACCGATATGAAAACCTGGGTCGAGCGGTGTTACAGCTGCACGACAGTCTTTCATACCGTATTCGTCTAACAGATTTTTGATATACGTTTTTTGACAAAGTGATACTGCACCTCGATCGCCGTCTCGTTGTATTTCTAACCCAAGAAAATAAGAGGCAGGACCTCCGTCATGCATCTCGAATTTGGATGCTATCTTCTTCTTAATCGCGCGTATCTCGTTCTCGCTGGGTGATATGATTAATAAATCGTCCACGTAAACGGCGATGTAGCTGCTTTGATGCTGAGTCTGCTTGAAGTAAAGGCAAGCCTCGTGCTTGCTTTGTTTGAAGCCAATATTTTGTAGTACTTCATCTAGCGTCTGGTTCCATACGTGACCGGATTGCTTAAGCCCATATATAGCTTTATTGAGCTTTAAAACTTTGTTAGGATGCTTTGCGCTTACGAAATTTTGTGGTTGCTGCATGTATACTACTTCATCTAATTTGCTGTTTAGATATGCGTTGGAGATGTCCGCTTGATGCATGTATAGCTGTTTTTCTGCAGCTATGGCGAACAACATACGAATGGTTTCGTAGCGTATTACAGGAGAGAAGGTTTCACTGTAGTTGATTCCCAATTGCTGTCCGCAACCCTTTGCGACCAATCTAGATTTGAATTTTTCGATTTCACCATCTCGATTTCTCTTTACTCGAAATACCCATTTCGAACCAATTGACTTTGCACCAGTAGGCAAATCAACCAACTCCCAAGTGTTGTTAGCTATAAGTGCATTGTACTCTGATTGCATTGACGCTTGCCAATTTGTTGCATATTTGCTCTGCAATGCTTCTGCGACTGTTTGAGGTGTTTCGACATCATCAAAAGAATTCAAGTTATTTAACACGTTATACGCCTTTTTGGGTCTGCCTGGTTAACCTGTGCGTATAATTTTTGGACGCCCTGGTCCCCGTTGTTGCGTTTCTTTTTGATCATTATCACTTGCGCTGACAAACTCTTGTTCTTCTTCGTCGGAGTCGCCACACTCGTAGTGTGGCTTATCGTTACAATTTTCAGATGTTGACTCACTTTCAACCTGATTTGACGTTGCATCTTCTTCGGAAGACGTGTGTGACTCAAGACGAATAATGTTTGTCTCAAAGTCATCATTTCGCTCTGATAAATTACATTTCTCAGATGTTACTGTGTCAAACTCACCTTCAACAAATTTGACATCCCTGCGCTCTATCACTGTACGTTTATTGCGATCATACAAACGATAAGCTTTTGCTGATATTGAATAGCCGACGAAAATATACTCTTTTGTCTTTGCTTTAAATTTGCCCGTTCTATTTTTATCTATAGCAAATGCACGTGAACCGAAAACTCGAAAATGTTTTACCGACGCTTTGCGATCTTTCCACATTTGGAAAGGGGTACACCCATTCAAAGCCCTAGTGGGGCACCTGTTGCGTAGATATGCGGCCGTTTGTACAGCTTCGGCCCATAGAAATTCTTCTAATTTCGCGTGAATCAATAAACTTTTCGCCATTTCCACTATTATACGGTTAACGCGTTCAGCAACGCCGTTTTGTTGAGGCGTGTACGGAACAGTGTTTTGCCTTTTTATACCGCATTCATTTAAAAAGTTATTAAATTCATTGTTCATATATTCAGTTCCGTTGTCACTACGCAAACATTTTATTTTGTTACCGGTTTGCAATTCAACGTAGCTTTTAAATAGTTTAAATTTCTGAAACACTTCATTTTTAGCGCGCATGAAGTAAACAAAAATTTTACGCGTATAGTCATCGATGAAGGTCACGAAATAGCGATTTCCAGCTATTGATTTAACGTTCATTGGGCCACAGACGTCGCTGTGCACCAACTCAAGTACACTTTTTGTCATACGCTTTGCGTTTTTAGAGAATGGTAATGCACACAATTTTGCTTGGTTGCATGTATCGCAGTTCATGTCCGTATATACACATTCAATGTCCATACCTTCTACTAGTTTTTTATCATTTAGTAATTTTAAACTTTGAAAGTTTAGGTGGCCAAAGCGATTGTGCCACTTTTTTGCATTTGATGTGTCCCTTAACATATGCACTTCATTGTTTTTCGCCAGCGTTTCATACAAATACAAGTTGCCTTCTTGCTTTGCTCTTAACACAACTTTATTGTTTTTGTTTTTTATTTGCACTTCTTTTTCGCCAAATATTATTGAATTTTTGTATTGTGCCGATTTACTAACCGACAAAAAATTCATTTGCAAAGAAGGTACGTACAACACATCACAAATTTCAATATTTCTTCTGTTTACTTTTAAGACAACTGTGCCTATACCGAACGATTCAACGTATTTATCAGCTGATAATTTTACCGAAGTCTTTGTTTCACTGAACGACACAAACATGTTTTTGATGCAGCACATATGTGTTGTCGCGCCACTGTCAATACACCACGTATTTTTTCTTTGCTCCGCGGCACTTACATGTAACAGACAATTTGAATATTCTGTTTTGCACTTGTTTTCTTGCGCTGTCGCTTTTTTGCGACATTCACTAGCACGATGCCCAATTTTATCGCAATAGAAACACTTGCCTTTGAATTGTTGCTTTTGATCGTTTTTCTTTATGTTCTTTTTTACACTTTCGTTATGACTACTGTTCGTTTTTTGATACTTATTGTATTGCGCATCCTTTTGCACATGTGTGTGTGCATATACCAACGCACTTGAATTATCGCATTCGCTTGTTTCTGCCTTTCGCGCACCTTCTTCTAGAAGTTTCAATTTTACACCTTCAAACGACGGCAAGTTGTCACGCGTTTCAATCGCAACAACAAAATTCTCCCAAGAATTCGGTAGGCTACACAAAAGCATAATTGCTTTAAGCTCATCATTAATTTTTATGTCAAGCTCAGCTAATTTGTCTATAGCTTCGACAAATGTTTGCACGTACTTTGATGCATCTTCCCCTGGCTGAATCTTTAAGCGCAAAAGCTTTTGGTAAAGTTGAACTTTTCTGACTGGTCCAGTCGACAAATGAACATCACGCAATTTTTTCCATGCGTCCGCTGCGGTCGTACAAGCTTTTATATGCAAAAGCTGATTTGGCTTTACGTTTAAAATGAGGCACGCTAACGCCTTTTGTTCTGTCGTGTCCCATTTTGCTGATTCTGCTTCAGTTGCTGTCTCGGGCTTCGCATTTATGATCACCTGCCACAAATCAGCCGTAATTAACACATTGAGAATGGTCATGCACCACACGTCGTAGTTATCATCACCAAGTTTTTCGATTTGATGTGACACGTTCATTTTGCTTTGCAAAAATTTTTTTTTGTTTTTTTTTTGTACACCGACACGATATACCGATTTTTATTGCCGTTTTCGCGCACTACTTATTCGCGATGGGTCTGGGCCCATAACCTTTGTTGGAATAAATATATTGTATTTATTGTGAAATGCGCACTTGAGATTAGTTACAAATTTGAGTGGGAAAATAATTGACCTGCCAGTCATAGTTCTAATACGATAATGCCATTTTAAAAAGAAAAGCTTATAATAATATACATAACTGTAAACTGCGAAAGTAGGTGTAAGTGAACAATGCGATAAATAAGAACACAAACTAAACATCGCAGTGTTGCCAGACTTATGCAAAATCTTATACATACATATTAAGCTTATTCTTATACAATTTCAACAAATATATTTTGCTAACAAATAACGAAGTTGCAAACCGAAAGTCTCCTTCTACCGCAGTACATGTATGCATTGCCCTTGAACTTACTGAGCAAGAAGTTATTTATTAACAAGTAAGAATTGAAAATAATTATTAAAACAAATTGTAATTAACATTTCCTTTGGTGCCAGGCCACTTTGTCGAAAACATACGACAAATAAAACAATAACGATAACAAATTATCCGACAAATTCTTTTGGGTGAGTAAAGAATAATCAATAGATAGGACTGATTTACTCATTTAAAAGATAATTCTACATAAATTCTACATAATTTATGCACTTTTTCTCGCCACCCAATCAGTCTTAGATGATAGGTAAAAACAAACAACAAAAAATCGTCAACAGGGTAATTTCAGGAAGATGACTCGCTACAGTACCTTGAAGAAGACTGCGGCGCTACAGCCAAACCGGTACCCACTTTCTTGCACGCTGTGCAAGGGAAAGCACCCATTGCGGCTCTGCTCGACCTTCCGAGCCAAGACACCGGAAGAGCGCTTACGGGTGGCACTCATTAGCAAGTACTGCGTAAACTGCCTTGCGGTCAACCACAGTGCAGCGAATTGCTCCAGCGACGCACGGTGACGGCGCTGCAACGAGAAGCACCACACAATGATGCACATCGGGGAAAATTCCCGTCGCCGCCCCGCAGTGCCTCAAAACTGTCCATGGAGCGAACAACTGACCTCAAGCTCCGACGATGCTCTCTCAATCCATGCTTCAGACTCTGCAACGGAGACCAGGCCTCTTCAACCAGAACCGGAGGAGGGAGAGTTAATTGAATTCGGAGCGGAAACACGGCCTTTCCGCCCATCACCGCGAGAGGAAACGGAAACCCGGACTTTCCGCCCCTTCTGCGACATGAACGTCGCTCGCGCAATCGTTGTCGTCACCGTCCAGGGCTCCATTTTCGGCTGGGTGCTTTCGGGTACGGCCCGGTACTAGAAATAATTTTTTATCTATCGCTATTTGATTTTTATTAAAAAAAAAAAATAAAAAATATCACGATTGAATTTATATTATATGATTTTTATATATGTATTTCTATTTATCTAAATATACGAACAAAAAAAGTCACACATGTAATTTACTCTAATTCATAGTAGTTTAAGGAAATATTGCGCTATAATTTTGTACATGGTTATGGTGGTCGATGGATATGTAATTTTTTTTTTTTTTTGTTGCCCACCGCAAGGGGGCCGGTATGTTTAAGCCAGTGCCTAAATTCTTATTACCCACCTTAGTGAGTATGTAACAAACTATTGCCAGTTAGCTGTTGACATAAACCGCTAACAACTTTCACTCAACTGGCAATAGTTTCGTTAAAATCGCTATACTTCACTCAATAGCTTAGCAAGCTAATCACTTTTATTCAACTTTCAAAGAAGAAGGAAGATTATCACAAGACGTCCACCGGCCATCATCACCATTATTAACAAGGTAATTTATAACCATTTAATGTATTAGTCATAATAAATTCGCTTTTTATATTAAACACAAAACTGGGTGTTTTTCTTTAACTAATACATTTTCCTTTTTCCTATTCCTAATAATCGACGTATCGTCCTCCTTGAGTGACGCGTCGAGAGTTCGAGAATAAACATTGGTCCTACGAGCGGGATACTTTTTCAACAAATACATTTCAAGGCGCTGCACTCCAACTGACAAATTAACACCGCACACCGGGATTTTTTTTCAACAAATAAATTTTTTGGCGCTGCCCACAAGTTCCCAAGCAAACACCGCACACCGGAATCTTTTTCAACAAATACATTTTTGGCGCTGCACACAAGTTTCCAAACAAACACCGCACACCGGAATCTTATCAATACACTTTACACATAAAATTTTGGCGACGCACACCAACTGAGTCAAATCAAAGGTACGTGGTTGTTTTTTAATAGCACATTTTAATATTGGTGACTTTTTATAAATCTTTTTATATAAAAAAAGAAACAAAGTGGTTTTTTAATAGCACATTTTAATATTGGTGACTTTTTGTAAATCTCTTTGTTAACTACTGTTGGTCCTTCCAACGGAGTGGAGGTCTTCCTCTTCCTCTGCTTCCTGCGGCGGGTACTGCGTCGAATACTTTCAGAGCTGGAGTGTTTTCATCCATCCGGACAACATGACCTAGCCAGCGTAGCCGCTGTCTTTTAATTCGCTCAACTATGTCAATGTCGTCGTATATCTCGTACAGCTCATCGTTCCATCGAATGTGATATTCGCCGTGGCCAACGCGCAAAGGACCATAAATCTTTCGCAGAACTTTTCTCTCGAAAACTCTTAAGGTCGACTCATCGGTTGTTGTCATCGTCCAAGCCTCTGCACCGTATAGCAGGACGGGAATTATGAGGGACTTATAGAGTTTGGCTTTTGTTCGTCGAGAGAGGACTTTACTTTTCAATTGCCTACTCAGTCCAAAGTAGCACCTGTTGGCAAGAGTAATCCTGCGTTGGATTTCCAGGCTGACATTGTTGGTGGTGTTTACGCTGGTTCCAAGATAGACGAAATTATCTACAACTTCAAAGTTATGGCTGTCAACAGTGACGTGAGTGCCAAGTCGCGAGTGCGACGACTGTTTGTTTGATGACAGGAGATATTTCGTCTTGCCCTCGTTCACTGCCAGACCCATTTCTTTTGCTTCCTTATCCAGTCTGGAGAAAGCAGAGCTAACGGCGCGGGTGTTGAGGCCGATGATATCAATATCATCGGCATACGCCAGCAGTTGTACACTCTTATAGAAGATGGTACCTTCTCTGTTGAGTTCTGCAGCTCGAACTATTTTCTCCAGAAGCAGGTTGAAAAAGTCGCACGATAGGGAGTCGCCTTGTCTGAAACCTCGTTTGATATCGAACGGCTCGGAGAGGTCCTTCCCGATCCTGACGGAGCTTTGGGTGTTGCTCAGCGCCAGTTTACACAGCCGTATTAGTTTTGCGGGGATACCAAATTCAGACATCGCGGCATAGAGGCAGCTCCTTTTCGTGCTGTCGAAAGCAACTTTGAAATCGACGAAGAGGTGGTGTGTGTCGATTCTCCTTTCACGGGTCTTTTCCAAGATTTGGCGCATAGTGAATATCTGGTCGGTGGTTGATTTACCAGGTCTAAAGCCACACTGATAAGGTCCAATCAGTTTGTTGACGGTGGGCTTTAATCTTTCACACAATACGCTCGACAGAACCTTATATGCGATGTTGAGGAGGCTAATCCCACGGTAGTTGGCGCAGATTGTGGGGTCTCCTTTTTTAAGGATTGGGCATAGCACACTTAAATTCCAATTGTTGGGCATGCTTTCGTCCGACCATTTTTTACAAAGAAGCTGATGCATGCTCCTTACAAGTTCTTCGCCGCCGTGTTTGAAGAGCTCGGCCGGCAATCCGTCGGCCCCTGCCGCTTTGTTGTTCTTCAGGCGGACAATTGCTATTCGAACCTCTTCATGGTCGGGCAGTGGAACGTCTGCTCCACCGTCATCGATTGGGGAATCGGGTTCGGCTTCTCCTGGCGTTGTACGTTCACTGCCATTCAGCAGGCTGGAGAAGTGTTCCCTCCATAATTTAAGTATGCTTTGGGCATCGGTGACTAGATCACCTTTGGGGGTTCTACAAGAGTATGCTCCGGTTTCGAGCATTACCCCTGTCGGCCAGCTTATCAAGCTCTTCGTACTCACGCATTTCGGCCTCTTTCTTTTTCTGTCTACAAATGCGTCTTGCTTCCCTATTCAACTCTCGGTATCTATCCCATCCCGCACGTGTTGTGGTCGATCGTAACGTTGCGAGGTAGGCAGCCTGTTTTCTCTCCGCTGCGACACGGCACTCCTCGTCGTACCAGCTGTTCTTTTGCACTTTCCGAAAACCAATGGTTTCGGTTGCAGCTGTACGTAAGGAGTTTGAGATGCCGTCCCACAGTTCCCTTATACCGAGTTGTTGACGAGTGCTCTCAGAGAGCAGGAGTGCAAGCCGGGTAGAAAATCGTTCTGCTGTCTGTTGTGATTGCAGCTTCTCGACGTCGAACCTTCCTTGTGTTTGTTGGCGTGCGTTTTTTGCTGCACAGAGGCGGGTGCGAATTTTGGCTGCAACAATATAGTGGTCCGAGTCGATGTTAGGACCTCGGAGCGCACGCACATCTAAAACAATGGAGACGTGTCTTCCGTCTGTCACAACATGATCGATCTGGTTGGTGGTTTTTTGATCCGGAGACTGCCAGGTAGCTTGATGAATCTTCTTATGCTGGAATCTAGTACTACAGATAACCATATTTCGGGCCCCGGCGAAGTCGATCAGCCTCAACCCATTTGGGGATGTTTCCTCGTGGAGGCTGAATTTACCGACCGTAGTGCCAAAGATACCTTCTTTGCCCACTCTGACGTTAAAGTCGCCAAGCACGATTTTGACATCGTGGCGGGGGCATCTCTCATAAGTGCGCTCCAAGCGCTCATAAAAGGCATCTTTGGTCACATCGTCCTTCTCTTCCGTCGGGGCGTGGGCGCAAATCAGCGATATGTTGAAGAACCTCGCTCTGATGCGGATTGTGGCTAGACGTTCATTCTCCGGAGTGAATGATAGTACTCGGCGACGGAGTCTCTCTTCCACCACGAATCCAACACCAAACTTGCGCTCCTTTATATGGCCACTGTAGTAAATGTCACAAGGACCTACTCGTCTCTGTCCTTGTCCCGTCCATCGCATTTCTTGGACGGCGGTGATGTCAGCCTTTATCTTTACGAGGATATCTACCAGCTGGGCAGCGGCACCCTCCCAATTAAGGGACCGGACATTCCAGGTGCATGCCCTCAAATCGTTTGCCGTGGTCGTCATCAAAAGGGGGGTCTCTCATCCGAGGCTGTTTACGCTTTTTCATTGGGAGTGTTTTTTTACGTGGCGGGTCCCAAACCCAGCGCACAACCCTATGCAGGGGATGTTTCGCCTTCTCACTTTAGCTCGCCTTCAAACGGATGTTCTTAGGCTACCCAGAGGATACTTGGTCAAAAACCGGAAGTCGTGAGCTGCTTGAGTCATATGTAAAAGAATCGTTTCTGGCCACTCCCAAGTGAAGGCGATCAGAGAACTTTCCTCACTTGCGTAAACTTCTACACATGACTCCATCCTCCCCTAGTACCTAGTATATAAAAACAAGAAATGTGCTGTCATGGGACACCAGGTAGAAACGAAGTTCCTTCGGATAATGTAGAATCGATACAATTTGCAAAAAAAATTGTGCTTAATTTTATTTTATGTAGGTTGTCCTGATTTTTCTCTCAAATTTCGCTGATTAAGTTTTATTTAAGTACAGATAAGTATTAAGAAAATTTAGTATTTTAAGAAATAATGAATTACGTAAAATAAAAAAATAATTCAAATTATATCTAAATAAAAATTGGTAAATATTTTTTTGTTTTAAATTATCAATTGTTATTACAAATGATATAATAGAGCTATTTTATGCTTTTATTTGTAAAATAACGTCAAGTTTGTTAGATCTGTGAATAATTTTACATTTTACATATTAGTGACATCACCACTCTACCTCCTCTTTCTATCTTCCATTCTACTGTCAACTCTACTGTCGTCCTACTGCCGTTGGCAAATATAGGAAATATTCAAGTTAGCGGGAACGACAACTGTCGGCCTGCAGTCGTGTAGTCGTGCAGCTGTCAAAATAACAGTGTCCATAAGAACGTCTGTATTTTAATCTTTGGCAGATGTAGTTTGCAGTCTGTCGCGCTCTATGTGTTCCGCACTTCACTCAAAACTAATTTGCATACACAATAATGTTACAGATTTTCATGCCTAATTATTTTGCAAGACCTAAAAGAAGGCTATAACTAGCGATCTTACGGGTTATTTCTTACGGTTTTTTACTATCACTTTTTTTTCAGTTAGCTCCCGCAGCAAAATCCTATCTTCTGCAAGCCTGCCGTAAGGAACTTCGTTCCAATAAAACACTACCAACAATTCTGGTCTAAATAATTAGGAGAGATACTTAAAAGCTAAATGTTAAGAAATACATTTGCTGCTACTGTTGTCTTACTAGGTCGGAAGGCTACTTGCGTTTCAACCGGATTTCTCACCCAGCAGTTTCGATGAGTCTAGAGGCTTCCTCTTTAACGTGCTGTCTAAGCCTCAGTTGGTGAGACTTTGCTAATTTGGAGATTTTATTTACCACTGAACTCAGGCCTAGATCAGGTGCAGGTCAGCAGATCTAATGTTCCAAGGAGCATTAACAAAAGTCCTTAGTACCTTACTTTGAAAGCGCTGAATGCTGGCAATACAGCTTTGACACATAGTTGGGCTCCGTAGGCTTAAATTGGCTTTAGGACTTGATTATATAATAACAGTTTGTTTTATATTGATAGCTTGAATTTCCTGCCAACTAGATGGTAAAGTTTGCCAAGTTTCATATCAAGCTCGCTCCTTTTTTTTTTGACATGCTCTTTCCAGCGTAGCTTAGCATCTAAGGTGATACCTAGGTACTTAGCACTGTTATGGTTATGGTGGTGGTATAAGAATGTTATTTATATAAATTGGACAATATGCCAGCTTTTTCAAGGTAAATTCGACATGAATTGATTTGGTGTCGTTTAATTTGATGCGCCACTTAGATGCCCACTTAGTAATTGCGTTGACTGATGTCTGCACTCGTCGACTAGATACTGAAGTTGACTCTCCAGCTGCTAACAAAGCTGTGTCATCCACAAATGTCGCTGTGTTTTGGTATTAGGTGTTTCTGAGCGATTATTGGTTTGAGCCTATTTATGAGTACATTCTCAAAGATTTTAGATAAGGCTGACAGCAGCGAAATTGGTCTGTATGGTGTAACATCGTGTACTGGCTTACCCGGCTTGGGTATCATTATGAGTTCAGATACTTTCGAAAGCGATGGCACGTATCATAGGCATAAAGCACTGTTTATAATGTTTACAAGTTTTTTATACAAGTCTTTGGTAAAATGCGTAATATTTCTTTAGTTATTAAATCGTACCCAGGTGCTTTTTTGAATATTGTGTTGCCAATAAGATTTTTAATTTCTTTAATAGTTTCATACAGATTTATTAAAATAAAAAAAATTCTCACAAAGCATCAAAAATATAATATATATATATATGTATATCTAATCAAGTTACAGAATGCAAAGCTTCTTTCAAGAGACAATCTGGAATGAACAGCCGGATCGGAGTCTCTGCAAATTCCAACAGTAGTCTGCCATCATATGTGTATCTCTCCTTCCCTGGTACCGATTCTCCATAATTTTGATATCTTGGTGAAACCTTTCTCCATGTTCTTCGCTTAAATTACCCAAATTTTCGGGAAATCGGTTCAAGTGCAAATAATGGATTTTAATACTCATGTTGCAGCCAAGGTATCTGAACTTATCCAGCATATTTTCCACTAATTGAACATAATTTGGAGCTTTATTATTTCCTAAGAAATTTTTTATAACTTGCACGAATGATGCCCACGCATTTCGTTCAGTTACGGTCATTGACTTATCAAAATCGTTGTCATTCATAAACTGCCTTATTTCGGGACCGTCAAAAATTCCTGCTTTCATCTTATCTCTACTTAGATTAGGCATTTTGCTGCAAATATATGCAAAACATTCTCCATCGCGATTCAGAGCCTTAACAAACTGCTTCATGAGTCCTAATCCTGCAACGGTGGTAGGACGATCTTTTCACGTGGAACTAAAGCTTCTTTTACAACTGTCCACGAAGAGACGCCAATCGCTAAGTAGATACTTGGATAGCCCCATTTTTTTGCATAAGACCATTTACATCATTACAAAACACCAGATTTCCTTCCTTAGTAAAAAATTTTAAAAAAGCTTTATCACTGGTGCGGTAATAAGTTATTTTTGTTCCACGTTCTAACAATTTCTTATCATTTAACCTCGAAGCTAACACTTTAGACGCTTCTTTTGATAAGGCCGAATCTCGAATTGAGTTATTCAACTCGCATTGATTAAAACGTTGGAATAGTTTCTGTGTCTTCGAAAAGACTGTCGCATTCACTTAGATCATTAGCGGCACTTTGTTCAAACTCCGAACTCGGCTCTGGAGAATCATTCAGTTTTGGAATGGGAACATCTGCGGCGTGCTGACGGTAAATCAGGATACTGCCATTTAGTTAGATTTTTACTATTAATACCAGCAATACTCACTAAATAGAAGTAACAGTAGCCTAATGATTTCTGGGCTCTCTGCAAACCATCGGCACACCAAACTTAAGCCTATTTCGTTTTCCTTGAGTCCACTGTCGCAAATTTACACAGCAAGTATTGCACCCAATGCGTGGAGCCCAGCTTTTATCTTTGTCACCAAGATCAACTCCAAAGTAATCTAAATACGATTTTTTAACAAATTCCGAAATAGGTCTTAAGTTTTCTTTAAAGGTGTATTCTCCACAAATCTAACAAAATGTGTCAGCGTAATTTTTACACCGTCTTCTATTGGAAGTAATTTCTATTTAGATCAACACTTTTTAATAAACTTTGCCAACTGCAATAAACCGCTTATTACAAGCAACTAACTTCCGATATGCAATTGAAGCGCAATAAGAAAAAATACCGTTCTCAATAATATTATACAAATAAAATTCCCGTTAAACAGCTAGCAACTACACAAAAAATAATATTTTCGGAAACTACTTGTACCGAATTTTATATACCATCCAGTAAATGAGTTACTAAGTTAAATTAACCGAATTCATCAAAAAAGCATATCTTAAGCGAACCTATAAGTTGACTGGAAGGTAAAATATACTTATGAAACGAAAAAAATATTTTAATTAAAAAAAAAAATTTAAGGTAAGAGGTAAAATTTTTTTTGCCGAATTCATAAGTTAAGTGTAGGGTATAAAAAAGCTATATCATCAAAACTAGAGCTGATAGAGACAAACTGATTACAGATTTGAATTCAGCGATAAATTTAAAGAAGCAAATTTTTTTTTTAGTTTTGTCGGGCTGTGTTATTCTTGTATTCGTTATTACTTATTAGAATTCAGTGTTAATATATGCAGCTAAATTTTGTGTGGATTCTTAGGTTAAAGCCGTTTTTGTAATTCTAGGTGTAAGATGGATTTATTTTAATTTTTCACTTGAAATTATTTTCTCTCACGTTACCATATCCGTTTTCACATATTGGTTGATTTCATTTTGTAAAAAAATACTTTTGTGTTTTTCTCGGGAAACGTTCAGGTAAAAAATTGCTACTTTATGTAGTTTGTGGGAGTAAAGCAGAGGAGCATTTGTTTGAATTAAAAAGTATTTACTACATACACGTTCCAAGAAATTCGAATATCTACATAAAAAAAACATAAAAAATGGAAGTTTTCCAAATGCACTATCATTATTGCTTTATGAAAATTCGAGTAACTTGAAAATGATAGTTTAAATGCATTTGTGTTTGACTGCTATTGCGGCAGCTTTGGCTAAATGTCTAAATACAAGTTGCTATACATAAAATAGTAATTAAGATTGTATATCTGAATATCTTGTTTTATCGTAGTTGCGGAAATGTGAATATGTATACAAGTTACAAAAAAAACGGCTTCGGGCCTAAACAAAAGAACGTCCAAAATAAGTAAATGAGCTTGAATATGTGAAGTTATTGTTTTCTAGCTAATACGATATTGATTGCTAAATAAGTATGTACAAATTACAAGAAAATTAATTTTCAATCGATTGCACAGGCGTTATGACTTCACGAAAACTCTAATGTGTTTTCATGCAATTGCGTTAGCTTTTGTTAAATGTGTATACAAAATTTAAAAGAAAATCAGCTTTGAGCCTAATCGCAAGATTGTGGATTTTTTCTAAATACATTACCATTATGACTTATAAAAACTCTAAAAATTGAAAATTAATTAACTCTAATATTGTTTGAAGGGGTTATATACAGTGAGAAGGCCGAAAAATGGGAATGTTCCAGATCTTTTTATGAGATGATTTTTAAATTTATTGATCCAAAAATTTGTACACATATTATGGTATCTTTTAACTGTATTTTACGACTTAGTATTAGTAAAAATATTTATATGGAGAGGAACTACAGCTAATTTCCGTGACCTCTCAAAAGTAACGTTTTGCGAAGACCACTAGATCTCTGAATTGGATTCTCTGAAATTAAAAAACCAAACAGATTTCGTTAAAGTAATGTTAAATCTAGTAATTTTTGACAAAATGGCGGTTCCTAAAAAAAAATCCATTTTTGACCAAAATTGTTTAAAAAAAAATAAAAATTAAGAAGCTCGTGTTAAAATTTCAAATTAATCGGCTTGGCCGTTTTCGAGTAATGTTGGTCACTGATTTTGAAAATACCATTTTGAGAAACCGTAATAATTTGAATTCCGATTTCAAAATTTGAGAGAATGTTTACAGTGTATACTATCCGACAATGCAACAAAAAAAAAAATCGATAAAAAGTCGCCAAGTACAAGATAATGCTCATATTTAATCATTTCAAAAAGCATTTCATTTCGGGCAACTATGTTCATTATCTTATATAATCTACTAGTAGACCCGGCAAACGTTGTTTTGCCATATAAATAATTTCCTAGTAATTTTTAGTGTAGACAAAATATAGCTTACTTATTGCAAGTATGTATGTATGTTAGAATGTGTATATTGTATGTATGTAAGAATGTGGTATATGCGTGAAATAAGCATGGAGCGCTGTGAACGATGAAGGAATATAAAAATAACAAAATGCAAACATTATTTTTAAGTTATTATAATTTATTCCTTAAAATAAATTACATATATATCATTAATTAAACAATTACGACAGTAACACTATCTATATATATAAAATTCTCGTGTCACAGTTTTTGTTGCCATACTCCTCCGAAACGGCTTGACCGATTTTGATGAAATTAGCAAAATAATAATTGTCAACGTTACTACTACACTTGATGCATAAACTATAATGATGGCCGACAACTGTGTAGGTAGTGAGAAAGAAAGGAGACCTGCTTCGTTCTCATCCCTACTCCGTGCTATTTACTGGTTCAGAAGTGACACCTGTAGACATCTTGCGGAGATAACTAATTAAATGACGATTGATCAGTTATCGACCGGAGAGGAAAAATGATTAAATTACTAAAATGGCTATTAAAAAATAATGGTTGATTGTGGAAGGGTGAAAATTGAGGATTGTATGTATTTTTGTATGTTGTATCATAAAAAAATAGAAATTAAAAATTTTGTCTAAAGAATAAAAAAAAAATTTTGGGATGGACTACCCCTAACATTTAGAGAGATGAAAAATAGATGTTGGCCGATTCTCATAGATACCGGATAAGCACACAAAATTTCATCAAAATCGGTCAAGCCGTTTCGGAGGAGTATGGCAACAAAAACTGTGACACGAGAATTTTATATATATAGAAGAGATATTAGTTTTGAAAAATTCTCAAGCGTTTTTGAGAAGCGATAATGAAACTTGGGAATGCGCGAATAAAATTAATAAGCCTAATTGCCTGTCACGATAGTTAATTGCGATAAAAAATGAAGACGCGTGCGCACGGTTCGATGGTTCAATTACAATTGAATTCTTTATTTCACTTAATCTAATTGCTAAGCCTAAATCTTAAAACTAACGGCTTAAACTAGTGGTAATATAAATATGTATTAAAAAGGAGTAAGTCTAATTATCTTCAACTTTTCGTTCAATATTGTAATAGATTATGGTAAGTATTAAAGTAAGTAGTAGATTAATATTATGAATGCATTATTAAGGTAAGTATAATAGATTTTCTTAATTTAATTTTTAACAATTCAATAGTTTATAATTTTTATAATTCAATATTTTACAATTCATTTATTGTTTTTATTTTAGGTACAAATTTGTAGATAGGTCGCTTGACGCAACACCGGCCACCTTGACAGGATCAATTTCCTTCAACCTCCATTGGAAGCAAGGCCAGCTTGTGGATGGGGCGTTTGATTGTGACCGCCTTAGTCGCCACTTCTGCGACTCGCACCTTGCCGTCTTGGCCTTCGACGGTTGCGCCGACGCGGCCGATTACCCACTGCTGCGGCGGCACGTTGTCTTCGTGAACGAGGACGAGATCGCCTGGCTGCAGGTTGCGTTTGGGGTGAAGCCATTTGTTGCGCTCCTGAAGGCTCGTTAGATATATTTTGGACCACTGTTGCCAAAACTGTTGCTTGAGACAGCAAACAAGTTGCCATCTCTCGCAGCAACGAATTGGGTCCGTTGGCACTTGTGCTGGGGGCAATGCTCGCAGAGGACAGCCGATTAAAAGGTGCGCTGGAGTTAGTGCTTCTCCGTCGTTGGGGTCCTGGCTCAACGGTGTTAGGGGACGCGAGTTCAAAATGGCCTCCACTTCGGCCAGTAGCGTTGAGAGCTCTTCCGTTGTTAGTAGAGCGTTGCCGAGGGCGCGAACGATTAGATGCTTGGCGGACTTCACGGCCGCCTCCCATAATCCGCCGAAGTGCGGCGCCCTGGGTGGTATAAAGCCGAAGCTGAATCCTTCTTCGGCTGCGAACCCCATTAGTTCTGGGGCTTGCGCTAGAAACGCCTCCTTCAGCTCGCTTAGCTTGCGGTCGGCGCCGACGAAGTTGGTGGCGTTGTCGCTGAATATCTTCGTCGGCATCCCTCGGCGTCCAATGAACCTTTTTAGGGCGAAAATAAATGAATTAGAAGATAGGTCCGAAACTAATTCTAAATGTACTGCTTTTGAAGTGAAGCAAACGAAAACTGCAATATATGTTTTTATGGGTGGTCGACCGCGTATTTTTAGAGTTGTGTATATTGGACCACAAAAATCTACGCCACATATAAGAAAGGGTCGTAGTGCTCGAAGTCTTTCGACTGGCAAATTTCCCATTATTTGGTTTTGCAACTTCGGCTTGTAATGAAAACAATGTATACAGTTTCTTACGGTTCTACTGCAAGCTTCTCGGGCATTTATTAGCCATATGCGTTCTCGAAGAAGCGCAACCAACGCTTTGGCCCCAGCGTGGTGATTTCGAATGTGCAGGAACCGTAAATACGTTATAACGAAGTGCGAACTTTTATTCAATAAAAGCGGAAATTTGGCATCATATTGGAGAGGTGCATTTAATAGGCGACCTCCTACTCGGATTAGTTTGAACGACAGCGACATATCCGAGTACTCATGCAAAAACGGGTTGAGTTTTTGCAAGTTTGCGGGTAGGGTGGTGCCTTTATGCAATTTTTTAATAACATCCGAAAACTCTGAATGTTGGACCACCTGTGCAATTTTTAGAAAACTCAAGTTTAGCTCTTCTGAAGTCAGATATTGGCCCCTGGAGGATTTTGGTGGTCGCCTGATCCATCGTAATATATATGCGACCACACGAAGCAATTTTTTATGAGAAGAGAATTTTTCAATGAGGTCAATATTGAATTTTTCTCAGCAGTCGAAATTAATGTAAATGTGGTTTTCTTCTTCTCTAATGCTTCGTCTTCTGGTGAGAACTGGAAGTGGTTATTAATTGGCCATAATGCAGGGTCTTCTAGGAGGAACTGTGGACCGCCAAACTATATTGAATTATTCAATTCGTCCACGTTACAACCCCGAGACACTTGATCCGCAGGATTTTGTTTCGTTGGCACATGTCGCCAATGTACTTTATCAGTCAACTCTTGGATTTCGAACACTCTGTTTGCGACGAAGGTTTGTAGTGAAGATGTACATATGTGTTTTAATCCAATGTAAAACGATTTCAGAGTCTGTCCAAAATTTAATATTTTCGAAATGTCGACTCAACATAGGCGCTACTCTTGACCATAATTTCGAAAGAAGATGTGCTGCCGAGAGCTCGAGACGCGGAAGAGATTTGGTCTTCAGCGGTGCCACTCTAGACTTTGCAGTAAGCAGCATGCATTTAATACCACTAGCAGATTGGCTTCGTATGTATATGCAGCATCCGTACGCCCATATTGAGGCGTCGGAGAAACCATGTATTTGGCAGCTGGCACTCGACTCAACGTTTACGTAACGAGGAATGCTTATCGATGAGAGCTGCATTAGGTTGGCTTTAAAGTTCTGCCAGCTAGTGTCAAGGCGCAATGGAATCGACTCATCCCAATCTAGTTTTTGGATCCAAAGCTCTTGCAATAAGATTTTTGCTTTGGTAACTAGTGGGGCTAGTAATCCAAGAGGATCAAAAAGACGAGCAGAAACTGACAATATGTTTCGTTTAGTGGCTCGCAGATCATTAAAATTGTCATCTAAAACAAATCGAAACAAATCCTCTTTCGGCAACCAATGGATTCCTAACGTTTTAGTGGAACTTTTGTCATTGAAGCTTAATGACTTTTCAGTGCATTCACTGTCGAAAAATTTAGGGTGGTTCGAAAACCACTTCGTTAAGGTGAATCCTGCCGAGTTTAATATTTTAATTACCTCACTTCTCAAAAGATCTAGAGACTCAAAATTTTCGGACCCTGTTAATAAATCATCAACATAAAAGTCTCTTTTGATGGCCATTGAACCGAGTGGGTATTTCATTGTATTGGCATCACTGAGCATTTGCAAACACCGTGTTGCGAGAAATGGAGCAGGCGCAGTGCCGTATGTTACGGTGTTAAGACGAAAAATTTGAATTTGCTCAGAAGGATGCTTTCTCCACACAATAAGTTGACAATTTCTGTCTTCTTCATGCATAATTATTTGACGGTACATTTTAGTAATGTCCGCTGTTAGTGCATACTTATGTAAGCGAAAATGAAGAAGAGTTGAATATAATTCTTCTTGGATGGTTGGACCTACCATCAAAAGTTCATTCAACGCTATTTGAGTTGAAGATCGACTTCGACATCAAAGACAACACGTAATTTAGTTGTTGTGCTCTCGGGCCTTAAAACGCATTGATGCGGAATGAAGTAGTGTGGCTCACTCGGGATCTTATTGTTCGTTGGGCTCATGTGACCCAATGCTCTATATTCATTCATAAAGTCCAGATACGTTTTACGAAGTTGTGGAGCTTTTAATGTCCTTCTCTCCAGGGCCTGAAACCGCCGAACTGCGGTTTCATAGGAGTGACCGAGTAACTTACGGTCAGCTTTAAACGGCATTCTGACTTGAAGTCGTCCTGAAGGCAATACTTGAGTAGTATTAACGAAAAATTTTTCACACTCTTGTTGTTCTGGTGTGAATTTGAAGCCATTTGATTATGAAGGTAATTCTTCTAGAGCCCAAAATTTTTGGACTACTGAATCGATTGACGTTAAGTCTTCTTCAGCTTGGCATAATGTGCTATGTAATCTGGGAGGAGAACTTATATTACTGGAGTATTTGCCAGACACAATCCATCCTAAAAGGGGTTTCTGAAGAGTTGGTTGGTTAGGACCATTTTTAATTCCATTATGGTCTGGATGATTTGCCGAAATGCATCGCATTACCCAGAATTCCGCCGAAAATTCAAAATTATTTAACCGCGACTTGACAAACGCGTTCAGTTTTGACCCCACTTTTGTATTGCAATTGCCAATTCCAATTACGCTTAAGGTTTTGTGCTGACGTCGAATCCGCAACTTTTGTGCCGAGTCCTCCGTCATAAAATTGACCGGGGAGCCTGAGTACAGCAGGGCTCTCGCAGGAAGGTAATCTCCGCAGCTGGTCCTCACTAAAATTACTGCTGTTGCCAACATTACCCGATCCGGCATACTCGCAGTATGCATGGCATGTGTGGTGGATGGTTGCGGATGAGATGCAGCAGGGAAGGAAACCGGATACTGATGCAATAATGTGTGATGCGATCGATTGCACACACGACATCGATCCGCTCTGCATTTGGAAACGGTATGCCCCTTACGCAAGCAATTTATGCATAAGGGTACCGATTTGGCAAACTCGAACCTCTGCTGCACCGGAAGCGCCTTGAAGGTGGGGCAGGCAGTCAAATGATGGTCCTTAGATTTGCACTGTTGGCAAAGAGGCTGCCTCGTATTTGCAGCAACTAGCGCCGATTTGGTCCTGTCCATATGTGTTTGTTTCCCATGATTCGAATTGCTTGTAGGTATGGGCTTCGAACTAGAGTGTGATGCTCCTTCCGCTGATAGCTGCTGGTATCGTCGATTTAGGGTGACTTCACAGTCCTTCCACAGTGGCAGTTTGTCATAGTCCAGCGCTTCTTCCCATTTGGATCGGGTGGCAGGGTCAACCTTTGTCATTACAATGTGTATGATTATTGCGTTCGTTATTTGTATTTCATCACCCAGCGATAGCAACGAATCATATACCGCTGACACTTCGTCGATCATTGAACGCAGGGAAGGCGCGGAAGGCTTTGGGATTGTTGGCAGCTCAAAAAGTTTAGCTATTGTATTGAAAAATATCAAACATTTATTATCATAAACTTTTTTGAGACTTGCCCACGCTTTCGGATAATTTTCATCCGACATCTGAAACGCTTTAACTGTTCCCAGAGCCTCTCCAGATAGACAATTTACCAAATGGTTAAATTTTTCTATGTCTGGGATATTTGGATCGTTATGAACCAAGCTCTCGAACAAACTCATAAAATTTTTGAATTCGGAATACTCTTTCTTGAATTTCGGCAAATTCATTTTAGGGACCCTTGAGCTGTGAGAAGCTACAAAAGATGTTTCGGCAAGTGAATTTTTATTTTTTGCTAAAATTGACTTAATTATGGACTTCGTTTCAACGATTATGTCCTCTAACTCCCCTCGGGCCATGTCGTCCTCATCAATTTCTTCAATCTTTGATTGGCATTTCATCAATTTTTCACTATGTGAATTTAATATATCTAAACGACATTCCAATTCTATTGGATCTAAAGACATAGTCTTTTCAAGAAGGCCCGTTTTAATGCGCAAAATACTACTTTTCGCCACCGTTCTTTGACGTCTTAACGATTTTAAGTCCGTCAACTCCTTACTTGGAGACAGGTTTGCGAGAGTTGGCTTTGGCTTGCTCATTTTGCTTTTTTAATTTAATTTTCCGAAAAAAGACTATTACGGTTGGCAAAAGATATACCAAGAATCGATATGGCGAAAACGAAAAAATATATGTATGTATGTCGATTCCCAAATATACGAAAGCCAAACCAATAGCAATAAAAGTTGGCAACAAATATATTTGGAATCGGTTACGAAAACGAGAAAAGAATAATATCGATTCCCAAGTATACGAAAGCCAGACCGATAAATGCGCAAAATGAGCAATAGCACAAAAAAGTAATTTAATCGGAAAATGTCCGAACGAAAATCGACAAAAATTGCGAAAAAACGACCGATAATTATAAACCGGAGGGTCCCCCTTGCGGTGGTGAATCGCGGTTTCAATATATTTTTATTATATGGCTGATCGAGCCTTTAATTACTGTTTTATTGAAAACATTTTTTGGTTGAATTAATTTTTTTTTTTATAATTCTCTGGAGGGTCCCTTGGGTGGTGAATCGCAGAGAATTTTAAATTGTTATAAGCTGGAGGGTCCCCCCGAGGGTGGTGAATCGCAGCTTTTAATTATTTAATTTATTGGTTGTACAAACCATTAGTTATAGTTTATTATAATTGCGAAAAACGCGATAATTTAATTTTGCAATTAATAATTTTTTTTCACCTTTATTTCAAAATAAAGGGCTACCGCAAAATCCCAAAATCCCTTATTCACTTTGATTTCGTACATACGTATATGTAGAAATATGTATTAATATATATGTATGTGTATGTATGTACACTAAATACAATACAATATAATAAATCAAATTAATATAAAGTGAAAAGGGAGAGCCAAAAACTGAAAGTGCACTTGTTTTGTTGTAGTTTGCTTTTTTTGCACTGCTTTCAGTAAATCGTACTAGTTACCTGGTGCGTCGGCTGTTTGCCGGCGCTTACGTCCCTTTTGCAGAGAATGCAGCGGCAGCTCATTCCCACGACGGCAGCGGCGTTGATGGCAGCAACGGTTTGATGGTAGCAGCGGCTTGATGGCAGCAGCGAATGATGGCAGCAGCGATGACGTTGGTAGCAGCGGCTTGATGGCAGCAGCGATGATGGCAGCAGCAAATGATGGTAGCAGAAAGTAATGGCAGCAGCGATTTGATATAGCACTTCACAATTTTAGCGTTTTTTTTTGTTTTTAATTAGCGTTGAACCGGCACTTTAATAATAATAGTAATTATTAAAATTTTTTTTTTCACGGAACTTTTACTTTTGAAAAGCTTTGGTGGAATTTTTTTGTAAATCACTGTACCTACCGGTTTTCCAGTTTCCTTACACTTACTTATGTATGTTTTGTTTGTCTTTTTTACTTCTTTTTATTCTTTTTAGGAATTAGCACTGGTAAGTAGAATTTTTTTTTTCTTGTTTTAAGCACACACTCTATATCACGTAAGTAGTTACAAATATGTGTATGAATTTGTATGTATATTTTATTTATTGTAGGAAATTTTTTCCTTTTTTTAATTTCTTTTGTTTCGTTTTTAACTATTTGCTGTTTCACTTTCACGTAAGTATACATATGTATGTACGTAAGTATAACTAAATTTGCCACCACTTTTTCCTTTTTAATCTCACTTTAGTTTCGTGCTCATATTTTATGTTTTCTTTTTATTTTTCATGTAGTTAGGTATCACCGTCACTGCACTGCACAACTTGTTTCTTTGTTTTTTGTTTAATGCTTATGTTCTTTAATTTGGTTTTTCCACTTCACTTCGCGAAGACCGAAAACCGACGATTGACAGGCAATTAAAACGATAATTGTTAATTAGACCGAAAACGAAAGTCAAATAAAATATTCTTAGCTCACGCACTAAGTCCCTGCTCGGGCGCCATGAAAAATTCTCAAGCGTTTTTGAGAAGCGATAATGAAACTTGGGAATGCGCGAATAAAATTAATAAGCCTAATTGCCTGTCACGATAGTTAATTGCGATAAAAAATGAAGACGCGTGCGCACGGTTCGATGGTTCAATTACAATTGAATTCTTTATTTCACTTAATCTAATTGCTAAGCCTAAATCTTAAAACTAACGGCTTAAACTAGTGGTAATATAAATATGTATTAAAAAGGAGTAAGTCTAATTATCTTCAACTTTTCGTTCAATATTGTAATAGATTATGGTAAATATTAAGGTAAGTAGTAGATTAATATTATGAATGCATTATTAAGGTAAGTATAATAGATTTTCTTAATTTAATTTTTAACAATTCAATAGTTTATAATTTTTATAATTCAATATTTTACAATTCATTTATTGTTTTTAATTTAGGTATAAATTTGTAGATAGGTCGCTTGACGCAACAAGTTTTATATAATAATTATGATTATTTACATTTACAGCAATTTTACAGAGGAACAACTTTCCAAACATAACAGTCTAATCTTATTTAGCCTAAAAGACAAAAACCTTTTTGGTATCACCAGCCAATATATATTTAGGTGAGTGTTACATAACTTTTGCGGACCTCATGGCAAATAAAAATGAACAATTTCGTATGGATCTATCTAGACCACAGTACATACGTAAATGAAAGTAATATTGCATTTTTTTAACCTATATTTACCAACTTTTATTTGCAGAATCGGAAACTATTCGTGCGGTAGAATTTAGATAGGGTGACAAACAGGCATTTCTTAATAAAGTTTTGAAGTAAAATGTGAAATTCATCAAGGAAAACGTTTTATTAATAACTATGTTTATATATACATTATATTTTTATATTATTAATATGTATATTAAACTATAAATATCAAATAACGACATGTCTTTAATTGCTTGTTTTTAATTAAAAATAGTACTATATAATAAACTTCAATAAATTTGAGTGTGTTCAGAAACATATCTAAACAAAACGATTCAAATTCTAAATAGGGTACCTAAGTCTGTTTTTACACAGTCCTCTCAATAATAAAATAATATAAAATTTTTTCACGATTTTATTCCATTTTGGTCTGAGTGGACCTATTAGTTATTGGCAAGAGATGCCAACGGAGCTCTTATCCGTTCCCATTCCGCAGATATTTGGACTGAAGAACCTGCCCTAGCGAGCTCATCAGCATTACAGATTCCTGCAATACCGCAATGGCCGGGTACCAGTCTATTGATAAAGCTTGATGCTAGAGATAATAGTCTTAGACTTTCAATAGTTTTGAACATACAGTCAGCGAATTCAATGCTAATATCGCTACCCTACAATCGATGTGGGTGGTCACCATTGTGAAATATCCCAATTTAAAGGAGTTCGAAAGCGTAATGGCTCGCTGCAGCTGTGCTGGTATGATACTATCCAACCCAGGGGACTGGTTTTAATTAGTTGATCGCCCATATCAGGTGAAGTTTATCCATAGGATTTGACAAGTAAGCGCAGTCAGTTTCAGGCACTCCAAAGGGTACTATCAAATTTTAATAATACTATTTAAGGTTAATATTATTGAGCAAAATAATATTTGTTATATGTGGGGAGAGGGAAACCCTATAATAGCTTAATGCGAACAAGAAATCTGGCAACTACGAGCAGCATCAGCAAAGTGTCCAGTGACGAGTTACGAAATTTTGGTGTCTGCAGTATTTTTTAATTATAAACTTTTATAAATTCATTTTAAAACCATCACTTTTTTCAAATCATCCATTTCATTATATTGTATTCGTTTAACAAATTTCTAATTAAACTCAATGAACATTAAATACATTTTTGAACTCATTTTTGTGACTTGTGGGTGGAATCCTACATATATTGTACTCACGAAATAAAGGTATAAAATCGGCACACAAAAAATTTGAAGGACAATCGCAATTTTTCCTCATGGTATTTATTTCATACTGGTTGTTTGCTTTAGTGTTTATTGTCGCTATAGTGTTCGCTACCAACAAATATTATGCTAACGGATGCGTTATTCGTATGTACTATTTATATGTATGAATCGCGGATGTACTTATATTTTTTTATACCATAGAATTATAGAATTTTAGTTCAACGATAATAGTGCAATAGCCGACGGCAAAATATATGTATGTACATATATATATTATTATTGCAGATAGATTTAGGGTTATATATATATATATATAAATGATCAGATGTCTGTCCGTCCGTGCAAGGTGTAACTTGAGTAAAAATTGAAATATCTCGATGAAACTTGTTATGTCGTTCCTACAATAAATCTCAGAAGTCCAATTGCTATTATAGCATAGGCTTATCCAAGAGATCCAAAAGTTTCCTTTTTATACGATTCTTGACTAATAATATGAGAAATTATTCCGAATCCTGGTAGAATTAAAATAAAAACTTCGGGATGTCCAAATAATCTAAATATGTAAGTGTTGATAAAGAATAGGATCTCCCCCTCCTGAGTTCCAGGTCGTAGATGGGCGTAATTGGATCAGTGACAGGCCCACATTTGCCATAACAAAACACTCATTAAATTTATAAAACTCTAATTTGGCACAGGACATCGCAGTAGCCAGAGCGCCGCCCGAATTTCGGTGAAATCTCATATCTCGCAACCCAACTATCCGATGTCGACCAAATTTAGTACGTAGCATTCTTCTTATATTCTTAAGGGGCTGTACCAGTGTGACACTTTAAAAAAAATATATATATATTTGCTCGGAGGTGCAAACATATATAAGTGAAACTTTAAACGAGTTTTTCTCGAAACGACATTTTTCAAAATTGCTGGCGTCATAACTGAACGTGATATTGACCGATTGACTTCAAATTAAAACAGTATTTCAAAATACATTTCCTATACAATAGCCTACGATCTTTTTGATTGGTTGAAAATCGTCAATTTGGCATTAAAAAAACGACAATTTTTTTTACCCAAAAAACAACGATTTTTTTTCAAAATTACGCCATTTTGTTAATTTTTGATATTTTTCAAAGATCGTGGGTCATTGTATAGGAAATATCTTTAAGTTTAATAAACTTTTTGTTTCAGCTACTCATTCGGCCGTAATCATGCCAGCAGTTGGGGCATTTATTTTTTGGCATATAACAGCATATAATTCCGTTATTTCCCAATATATTTTATTTTTTTCTTATTTTCATTGAGATAAATCACACATGCGGTACAAAGTTACCCGGAAGTTCGAAAATTTGTATATTATATACGTATATGGGGGATAAAGGAAGTATTGGTCCGATTGAACCTATTTTTGACATTCAGGCATACCATTATAAGATGAGGCTTATCCCTTAATTTCAATTATATATCTTACACATTGACCGACATTCTCGATCAAATGTCAACTATTGGTACCGGGGTTCAAATATTTAGTACTTAGGCTTGACCAGGTTTTGTTGGATTTAAATAATTTTCGGTCAAAAGATGGCACACACCAAAGGCATTATTTGAGCAAAGTTCAATCCCGTTATATTAATTGCTTCTTGATTTGTGTACTGAAAACTGAACTGAAACGAATCAAATGGAATTTAAAATTATGCTGACATAGGAATATATGAAATTTGTCGAAATCGGTTGGTCGGGTTCCGAGATATGCGATTTCACCAAAAAGTGATAGGTGCCACCCCAATCGTTCAATTGAATAAAGTTCTCTCGTTCCATCTCGGTGGAAAAATTCAATGTCTCTGGCGTACCTAGTTATTGTCGGTAGAAGTCCTTATGAAATATATACTCAGCAAATTTGGTTGTTATAGCTTAAGTGATTTAGGAGATATGTATATTAAACTTGTTAGAGGATGGGGCCACGATCACTTTTAAAAAAATTTCGCCCACAGGTGCGCCTTGCTACTGGGATCTTCTGTACCAAAGTACAGTTTTATGTCTTAATTTAGTGCTTAGTTATGGCACTTTATGTGTTTTCGGATAATGGCGATTTGTGGGCGTGGCTGTGGTATGTGGAATCTGCATACCAAGTTTCATCGAGATATCTCGATTTTTACCAAGTTACGGACGGTAAGACGGACAGATAGAAAGTCAATCTCGTCATCCTGATCATTTATATATAAATAACCCTATATATATCTCGATTAATTTTAGGTGATACGTGCAACCGTTGAGTAAACAAAAATGTAATATTCTGTAGTAGTGGTATATGCACATACGTACAAACATATGTATATATATCAACATATACATAAAATCAAATTTCTAATTATTCAATGCCTACTTACTAGCTTACTTTTGTGCATTCGAACACAAAAAACACAACACAAATTCAAACATTTCGTTTTGAAAAATTTCCGGCAAAATAGAAAAAATTCTCCCTAATAAAGTAAACAGGATTGCATATAATAAGAAAGCAACGGCAAAATAGCAATGATTAATTAAAACATAGGACAAAAACCGACACATAAGAAGCAAACAATTACACATGCAAGTTAACGCCACCAATAGCTAACAGTACTTATATTAGGTTGTCAAAAAAGTCTTGCGGTATTTTCGCTAATTGGTGCTGAAAGCGCGTAGTTCTAGTTTTATTCGTCGCATCGGGTCATGATATACCTTTTTGGAAAGCTCATTTTACGCGCTAACACGTGTTTGATTGATTGTCGTTTCCTTTAAGTCGTTCGTGAGTTTTAGCGTCGCAAACATGGAGCAAAATAATGAGAAAATACGGCATATTTTACAGTACTACTGCGATAAAGGCAAAAATGCATCTCAAGCCGCCAATAAAATTTGTGCAGGTTATAGGGCCGATACAGTTTCTATTTCCACCGCACAACGATGGTTTCAACGTTTTCATTCTGGTGTCGAGGTGGTCGAAGATGCGCCACGCTCCGGAAGGCCTGTCGTCGAAAATTGCGATAAAATCGCTGAATTGGTCGAAAGAGACCGGCATAGTAGTCATCAAACCGTTATAAACCATTTGAAGAAGCTTGGGGTCACTAAGAAGCTCGATGTATGGGGGTGACTTTTTGGACTTTTTGGACAACCCATTATATAAAATAAACAATAAGTACATAATTTTTTTATTAAACGAATATGTCAAATACATATGTCATTGACACATCGCCAATTAGGAAGTGGCCATCCACTATAACCTATGGCCCGTTTTAAGCAGAATTAAACAACATATCATCTAACACCTAAGATCTGCACTTCCTAGAATGTTAGATGAAACTTTGTATCTAGGCTTAAGAAAGTAATTGTATAAAAGAATGTGAAATGAAGATATTACCTTAACCAAACTCACTTGATTCACGTCTTTCGTGATACTTTCAAAAGCCAGCCCGCGTTCGGGCAAAATATAATTCGCGATCCTGCCAGGAGGACGAAAAACCTCCTGTTGGACTATAAAAGTTTAAAAAATTTAAAAAACACATTAAGCGTTCAAGTAATGGCATATCAATTACAAGTGTTGCGCGTCAAGCGACTTGAAATAAATTAATTTCTAAAATTAATTAAATAATTTTAGAATATATTATAAAATGTTTCTATATCAGGTAAAATACTTACTATTTTTATATTAACAAAAACATCATCTACTGCCAATGTATTAGAATACACTATTACTATGAATTATGAGATTGCTGAATTATAACTATCTATACTTACCCCTTTTTATATACATACTTACCACTAGTTTAAGCCGTTAGGTTAAGTTTTAAGCTAAGCCATGAAATCCATGTAATAAAGAATTAAATTGTACAAAAACCACAAACGAGAACGGTCGTTTTCTTAACCGCCATTTTTTTAAATTCGCTAAGGCAAGGCAATTCGCACTTTTAAAACAAATCGCGCATCCCAATTCATTTATTATATTTCTTAAAAAAGGTTGATAATTCTTCATCTCGTTTTTTGGTTTGAGGTGAAGTGAAAGTGGATGTGAAAAAAGAAAAATAAAATAAGAAATGTTTAGTATACTTACCTAAGTATATTCTAGTAGTCTCTAATCAATCAACGCTACAGAAAACTCTTTTGGGATGGATTGTGTCTGGCAAATATGTCAGTAGTCTTAGTCTTCCTCTCGAAGTTAATAGCACATTATGCCAAACTGAAGAAGACTTAATGTCAATAGATTCAGTCAGGAATAAAGGGATGTTCAACTTATTCCAGTGTGAGAGCATCTCAAAATAAGCGTTTTTTATAACTTTTTCCATTATGGCCAGATCGAACAAAATATGAATTTTTGGGCATTTTAAATTAAAACACCCAACATTTAGTACGAATAAAAATTACTATGTAGTGGTTATTTAATATATGGAGAAACTATTTAAATCTTTTTAAAGTATATTAGAAGAACTGAATTTTGACCTTTCAATACCCAATAAAAGGATTTAATCTTGTTAGCTCTCAATCATTAAATGTTTTTAATCATTTTCCATTTAAAACAATACTATGATGCTTCAAATTACAAAACCTTTCATCAAATACCTTTAAATTTCACAAGTTTATTTAATTTTCATTGTTTTTCCTTTTTATAAGTGGTCTTAAACGATAAAACAAATCCCTCCGTTTACATATTTTTTTGATAAGATTTAAATCTGGCCATCACTCGTTTCCAATTGATAAACGTCAAAACCTACTGAACTCGATTAGCTGTAAAAGTTCAGTAGGTTTTGACGTTTACCAATTGTTCTCTCATTTCAAAGCCAACCTACTGCAGCTGTCATCAGTTAGCATTCCTCGGTACGTAAATCTAAAGTCGAGTGCTATCTTCCAAATACATGGCTTCTCCGACGCTTCAATAGGAGCGTACGATGCTGTTATATACGAAGCAAATCTGTTAGTGGTGTCAAAAGTCCGCTGCTTACTGCAAAGTCTAAAGTGACTCCGCTAAAGACCAAGTCTCTTCCGCGGCTCGAGCTCTCGGCAGCACATCTTCTTGCCAAATTATGGTCACTATTGACGATTTTAGTAAACCTTTGTTGCAAATAGAGTGTCTGAAATCAAAGAATTGACATGTACCAATAAAACAAAATCCTGCGGATCAAGTGTCTCGGAGTTGCAACGTGGATGAATTTAATAATTCAATATGGTTTGGTGGTCCACAGTTCCTCCTAGAAGAGCCCGCTTTATGGCCAATTAACACTCACTTCTAGCTCTCCCCAGATGACGAAGCATTAGAGAAGAAGAAAAATAATTTCACACTAGCCATAAATTGAAAGATAACACATTATTAAACTTTATCGAAAAATTCTTCTTCTCATCTTCTCATCAAAATTTGCTTCGTGCCGTTGCCTAGTTATTACGGTGGATTATACGACCAAAAATGCCTACGAAGGGAAGGGATCTGACATCTGACGAATTACACTTGAGTTTTTTGAAAAACTGGCTAAAGGCCACGCTACCCGCAAACTTACAAAAACCCAATCCGCTCTTGCATAAGTACTCAGATATGTCGCTTTCATTCAAATTGATTCGAGTAGGAGGTCGCCTTTTAAATGCACCTCTCCCATATGATTCCCATTATTATAAAAATTGGCATTTCGTTATCCATTATTTACGGTTCCTGAACTTTCGCAATCACCACCTGGCGTCAGAGCGTTGGTTGCACTTCTTCGAGAACGCATATGGCTGATTAATGCAAAAGAAGCATGCAGTAGAAACGTAAGAAACTGTACACACTGCTTTCAATATAAGCCGAAGTTGCAAACCCAAATAATGGGGAATTTGCCAGTTGAAAGACTTCGAGCGCTTCGACTTTTTCTTGTATGTGGAGTAGATTCTTGTGGTCCAATTTATGCTACAGTAAAAATACGCGGTCGACCACCCGTTAAAACTTATATCGCTGTTTTTGTTTGTTTCACCATACCACTGAGGGCGCCGCACTTCTGCGGAATATGAAAGGCGGCAATGAAGTCCGCCAAACGCCTCGCCATGCGTCCAATGGACAACGCACCGCCGAAGAGCTGGGAACACAGCTGGCCGAACTGGAGGCCATCCTGAATTCCCGGCTTTGGCACCGTTGAGCCAGGATCCCAACGACGGCGAAGCATTGACTCCAGCACACCTACTCCCTCCTTTGCTCCCTCCAAACTTTACCGCCGGCACAAATGTCAACGGACCCAATTCGCTGCTACGAGAGATGGCAACTTGCTTGCTGCCTCAAGGAACAGTTTTGGCGATAGTGGTCCAAAACGTACGTTATGAATCTTCGAAACGCAATTTGCAGCCCGGCTATCTCGTCCACGAAGATAACACGCCACCGCAGCAGTGGGTACTAGAAGAAGGGCGAGACGGAAAGGTACGAGCGACAGACGTGGCAACCAAGACTGGCCCTATTCACAAGACAGACCCTATTCACATGCTCGCCCTGCTGCCTATCGAAGTTGATCCTGTCTGGTGGCCAGTGTTGCGTCAAACGACTTGGTAAATCTAAATATTGTTTTATAAATTAATTTGTAAAATTAATTCAATAATCTTTGAATATATTATAAAACAATTTAATATCATGTAAAATACTTACAATTTTTTACATATACTTACCCTTTTTTTACATATGACTCAAGAAGCTCATGACTTCCGGTCTTTGACCAAGTATCCTCTGGGTAGCCTAAGAACATCCGTTAGAAGGCGAGCTAAAGTGAGAAGGCGAAAAATCCCCTCCGCAAGGTAATGCGCTGGGTTTAGGACCCGCCACGTATAAAAACACCCCCAATGAAAGGAAACAACAAGCCTCGGATAAGTGACCCCCCTTTTGATGACGACCGTGGCAAACGAATCAAGGACTATGATTTGAGGGCATGCACCTGGAATGTCCGGTCCCTTAATTGGGAAGGTGCCGCTGCCCAGCTGGTTGATGTCCTCGTGAAAATAAAGGCTGAAATCACCGCCATCCAGAAATGCGATGGACGGGACAAGGACAGAGACAAGTAGGTCCTTGTGGCATTTACTACAGTGGCCATATAAAGGAGCGCAAGTTTGGTGTTAGATTCGTGGTGGGAGAGAGACTCTGTCGCCGAGTACTATCATTCACTCCTATGAATGAATGTCTAGCCACAATCCGCATCAAAGCGAGGTTCTTCAACATATCGCTGATTTGCGCCCACGCCCCGACGGAAGAGAAGGACGATGTGACCACAGATGCCTTCTATGAGTGCTTGGAGCGCACTTATGATAGATGCCCCCGCCACGATGTCGAAATCGTGCTTGGCGACTTTAACGCCAGTGTGGGCAAAGAAAGTATCTTTGGCACTACGGTCGGTAAATTCAGCCTCCACGAGGAAACATCCCCAAATGGGTTGAGGCTGATCGACTTCGCCGGGGCCCGAAATATGGTAATCTGTAGTACTAGCTTCCAGCATAAGAAGATTCATCAAGCTACCTGGCAGTCTCCGGATCGAAAAACCACCAACCAGATCGATCATGTTGTGATAGACGGAAGACACGTCTCCAGTGTTTTAGATGTGCGTGCGCTCCAAGGTCCAAACATCGACTCGGACCACTATATTGTTGCAGCCAAGATTCGCACCCGCCTCTGTGCAGCAAAAAACGCACGTCAACAAACACAAGGAAGGTTCGACGTCGAGAAGCTGCAATCACAACAGACAGCAGAACGATTTTCTACCCGGCTTGCACTCCTGCTCTCTGAGAGCACTCGTCAACAACTCGGTATAAGGGAACTGTGGGACGGCAGTTCAAACTCATTACGTACAGCTGCAACCGAAACCATTGGTTTTCGGAAAGTGCAAAAGAACAGCTGGTACGACGAGGAGTGCCGTGTCGCAGCGGAAAGAAAACAGGCTGCCTACCTCGCAACGTTACGATCACGTGCGGAATGGGATAGATACCGAGAGTTGAAGAGGAAAGCGAGACGCATTTGTAGACAGAAAAAGAAAGAGGCCGAAATGCGTGAGTATGAAGAGCTTGATAAGCTGGCCGACAGGGGTAATACTCGAAAATTCTACAAAAAGATGCGGCGACTTACAGAAGGTTTCAAGACCGGAGCATACTCCTGTAGAACCCCCAAAGGTTATCTAGTCACCGATGCCCAAAGCATACTTAAATTATGTAGGGAACACGTCTCCAGCCTGCTGAATGGCAGTGAACGTACAACGCCAGGAGAAGGCGAATCCGATTCCCCAATCGATGACCATGGAGCAGTCGTTCCATTGCCCGCCCATGAAGAGGTTCGAATAGCAATTGCCCGCCTGAAGAACAACAAAGCGGCAGGGGCCGACGGATTGCCGGCCGGGCTATTCAAACACGGCGGCGAAGAACTGATAAGTAGCATGTATCAGCTTCTTTGCAAAATATGGTCGGACGAAAGCATGCCCAACAATTGGAATTTAAGTGTGCTATGCCCAATCCTTAAAAAAGGAGACCCCTCATACTGCTCCAACTACCGTGGGATTAGCCTAGTCAACATCGCATATAAGGTTCTATCAAGAGTATTGTGTGAAAGATTAAAGCCCACCGTCAACAAACTGATTGGACCTTATCAGTGTGACTTCAGACCTGGCAAATCAACAACCGACCAGATATTCACTATGCGCCAAATCTTGGAAAAGACCCGTGAAAGGAGAATCGACACACACCACCTATTCGTCGATTTCAAAGCTGCTTTCGACAGCACGAAAAGGAGATGCCTTTATGCCGCGATGTCCGAATTCGGTATCCCCGCAGCGCCAAAAGCTCCGTCAGGATCGGGAAGGACCTCTCCGAGCCGTTCGATACCAAACGAGGTTTCAGACAAGGCGAGTCCCTATCGTGCGACTTCTTCAATCTGCTGCTGAAGAAAATTATTCGAGCTGCAGAACTTAATAGAGCAGGTACAATCTTTTATAAGAGTGTACAGCTGCTGGCGTATGCCGATGACATTCATATCACCGGCCTCAACACCCGCGCCGTTAGGTCTGCTTTCTCCAGACTGAACAAGAAAGCAACGCAAATTGGTCTGGCAGTGAACGAGGGCAAGACGAAATATCTCCTGTCATCAAACAAACAGTCGTCGTACTCGCGACTTGGCTCTCACGTCACTGTTGACAGTCATAACTTTGAAGTTGTAGATACTTTCGTCTATTTAGGAACCAGCATTAACATCACCAACAATGTCAGCCTGGAAATCCAACGCAGGATTACTCTTGCCAACAGGTGCTACTTCGGACTGAGTAGGCAATTGAAAAGTAAAGTCCTCTCTCGACGAACAAAAGGCAAACTCTATAAGTCGCTCATAATTTCCGTCCTGCTATATTGTGCAGAGGCTTGGACGATGACAACAACCGATGAGTCGACGTCACGAGTTATCGAGAGAAAGGTTCTGCGAAAGATTTATGGTCCTTTGCGCATTGGCCACGGCGAATATCGCATTCGATGGAACGATGAGCTGTACGAGATATACGACGACATTGACATAGTTCAGCGAATTAAAAGACAGCGGCTACGCTGGCTAGGTCATGTTGTCCGGATGGATGAAAACACTCCAGCTCTGAAAGTATTCGACGCAGTACCCGCCCAGGAAGCAGAGTAAGAGGAAGACCTCCACTCCGTTGGAAGGACCAAGTGGAGAAGGACCTGGCTTCGCTTGGAATATCCAATTGGCGCCACGTAGCGAAGAGAAGAAACGACTGGCGCGCTGTTGTTGACTCGGCTATAATCGCGTAAGCGGTGTCTACGCCAGTAAAGAAGAAGAAGACTTACCACTAGTTTAAGCCGTTGGGTAAAGTTTTAAGCTTAGCCATGAAATCCGTGTAATAAAGAATTCAATTGTACAAAAACCATAATCGGGAACGGTCGCCTTCTTAACCGCCATTTTTTTAAATTCGCTAAGGCAAGGCAATTCGCACTTTTAAAACAAATCGTGCATCCCCTTTAATTTATTAGGGAAATTCAGAATCTGGTGCAAATGGTCTTGCATCTTTGCAATTGCAAATTAGCGAGCATATTTTTGCTTTTACGCTAACAGAATGTACAGCGATGCATCTGCTACACCCTTGCAAATAAGCAACACTAAAACGCCATTGTATTATTTGCAAATTATCAGCTGCTGTCAAAAAAAAAACATTCTGAACAAAGAGAAGAAATGTAGCAAACCGGTTTGAATAAAATAATGCTAAAACACGAAAAGCCGAATAAAGAGCGGAGCGAAAAAGAAATCCAGAGTATACTGGATTTATACAGAGTATACTGGATTTCTTTCAGGGATCTCCAGAAATAAAAGTAAAATTTTGTGCAATGTGCCGCATAAAAATATTTCTTACCTTCAATGTCCATAATTTCTTCCGCAGCTTCATTAAATATAGCGTCAGTTAATTTTTCCCTAAAACTTTTTCTTAGCATATTTTCCAATTTGTGGGAAAATTATGTTTACAAACAATGTTTTTCTTCACCGATCAACTGTGAATTAATGAACTAATAGCCTTTTCAAGGGTTGTACAGAAACCACAAAAAAGACGTTCATTTTTGAAGGTAAATATTTGAACTTGCATAATTTTGGAAACTCAGATGCACAGATTCTGAATCTCCCTGTTTTATTTTTCAAAAATGCTTGAGAATTTTTCAACAAGAGCAACATTGTTATTGTAAAGCAACAATCCCTTGCATATACTACGCAACGTGAGGATTTGCGAAGGCAAACTAAACAAAGTGCAACACTAATCAAGAGCAAAATGGCGAGTGATCCACAAAGACAACAACGTAATCAGCAAAAACATCAAAAGCATAAAAATGAAATCATCAAGCGATAAAGCAGCGGCCAAGCGTAAAAAAACAAGAAAAAACGTGAACTTCGGCTGCTCTAAAGCTAATATACACTTCACAGATGCATCTCTTTTAGTAACTATGTGTTTAAGTACCTCTAACGACGTAACCGGCCAGTGGTTTTCATCCAAAGGAAAACATTTTACTAGTTCTTTTTAGCCAGGTTATTTGCTAAAGACATTAAGGTTATTTAATAAAGAATATGGATCTTTTAGACGTTTTGTATGGCATTGTTATCCGACCTGTAAAATTTCCTCAACTATTGTAGCGTTGCCTTAGAAAATAAACCACGAAGAATTTGCAGAATATATCTCGTTAACTGAAAAAGTCTCCAATGCAAGCATTTGACTCCGATCGATCAGTTTGTATGGATGCTATATGCTATAGTAATCCGATGTAAAAAATTCTTCGGGGGTTACATTATTTCTATGAACAATAACTCATACCAAATTTCGTGAAGATATATCGTCAAATGAGGAAGTTTCGATTCCGATCGTTCAGTTTGTGTGGCAGCTATATGCTATAGTTAACCGATCTGAACAATTCCTTCGGAGATTACATTGTTGCCTTAGAAAATAATCTATACAAAATTTCGTGAATATACATATCTTGTCAAAAGTTTTCCATACCAGTACTAGATTCCGATCGTTCAGTTTGTATAGCAGCTATATGCTATAGTAAGCCGATCTGAACAATTCTTTCGCATATTACATTATTATCTTAGAAAATAACCTGTGCCAACTTTTGTGAAGATACATTTTCCATACAAGAACATGATTCCGATCGTTCAGTTTGTATGGCAGCTACATGTAATAGTGGTCCGATATCGGCAGTTCCGACAAATGAGAGAAAATGACGTTTGCAAAAATTAAAAATGATATCTTAAAAACTGAGGGACTACTTCGTATATATATAGATGGACAGACAGACAGACGGACATGGCTAAATCGACTCAGCTCAACATACTGATCATTTAAATACATACTTTATAGGGTTTCCGACGCTTTCTTCTGGCTGTTACAAACTTCGTTGCAAACTTAATATACCTTGTCAGGGTATAAAAAGCAACAAATTTCCAAACCAACAGTAGTAGCAACGGCAAAACTAAACAGCAACAGTAGCAACAACAACATCAAGTTAGTTCTAAGTAAATCCTATATTTATTAATTAAATGGGTAATAATCCCACTAGTATTAAATATGAAAAATTGTTTCACTTTGAATATTGCAAAAACAATAATTATGACACTCACAAGTGCCCTTTGGAAAATACTTGCAGTTACCTTTTTGGTTTTTTGTACCACAAAGAAAACGAAAAAAATAAAACAAATAAGACCAGCTTATCCGTGAGTGTGACTATTGTGTCCGGGAGACACCAAACAGAGTTTTATTTTCAAGAAGAACCAAACGACTCGTACTGATTGTAATTATTGAAAATTATTAACATAGGTATTAAATAAATTATATTGCGGTGGGGATCTCGATAATGGCGGATTAGAAGCGGGACGCGGAAAAATAGTGTCGAACCGATCGCTGTTAATGTCGCAAACGAACTAAGAGGAGTAGATCTGTTCATCGGTCCTTCTTTATTCCCGTTGGTGCTGAATCGGATGGTGTGATTAGTGGTGGTGTATATTTGTGTAGGTGTCGGTGTGTACTACTCTCATGAGTAGTGTAGAATGTGGGTTGTAAGCGTACTGTGGTGAAGGTCACGTGTCTTTTTTTTTTACGAGGAGGAAGCATCGAAAGCCTGAACCCCATGGCAGTGTAGAACTTTAATCCGAACTAAACCTCCTACCGTCATGTATCATTCCCCCGGTACCACCGTCAAGTATTACGTCGGGAGGATGGTTGAGTGACACTCATGCGTACCACCCCTGTTGGTCTCATAACCCCCCTCGTACATTGTTCGTCACCAACCCTTCCCGCCACGTCAATGTTTGTGTGTTTGAGTCGTGGTTGTCCGTTACATTTAACAGCTCTCTTCTCCGCCGCTGTTCGCTGGCACGTTCGAATTTCATAACCCTGACTGCAACTTCGCAAGCATCTTTCCACTTCTCTACCGATTCGACCATTTGGCATACCAAGTTATCGGGAGTTGGGTCTACACCAAACGCATTTTTTAACTGTTGCCTCTCATGATTATATTTTGGGCAATAGAAGAATGTGTGTTCCACATTTTCGACGGTATGCTTTGAAGCAGCCATGTCCTGTGAGAATTTGAGTTAGGTGGAGGATGGAGTCATGTGTAGAAGTTCACGCAAGTGAGGAAAGTTCTCTGATCGCCATTCACTTGGGAGTGGCCAGAAACGATTCTTTTACATATGACTCAAGCAGCTCACGACTTCCGGTCTCTGACCAAGTATCCTCTGGGTAGCCTAAGAACATCCGTTTGAAGGCGAGCTAAAGTGAGAAGGCGAAATATCCCCTACTTAGGGTTGTGCGCTGGGTTTGGGACCCGCCACGTAAAAAAACGCACCAATGAAAACCAACAATCAGCCTCGGATGAGAGACCCCCCTTTTGATGACGACCATGGCAAGCGAAATAAGGACTACGAATTGAGGGCATGCACCTGGAATGTCCGGTCCCTTAATTGGGAAGGTGCCGCTGCCCAGCTGGTTGATGTCCTCGTGAAAATAAAGGCTGACATCACCGCCGTCCAAGAAATGCGATGGACGGGACAAGGACAAAGACGAGTAGGTCCTTGTGACATCTACTACAGTGGCCATATAAAGGAGCGCAAGTTTGGTGTTGGATTCGTGGTGGGAGAGAGACTCCGTCGCCGAGTACTATCATTCACGCCGGAGAATGAACGTCTAGCCACAATCCGCATCAAAGCGAGGTTCTTCAACATATCGCTGATTTGCGCCCACGCCCCGACGGAAGAGAAGGACGATGTGACCAAAGATGCCTTTTATGAGTGCTTGGAGCGCACTTATGAGAAATGCCCCCGCCACGATGTCAAAATCGTGCTTGGCGACTTCAACGCCAGGGTGGGCAAAGAAGGTATCTTTGGCACTACGGTCGGTAAATTCAGCCTCCACGAGGAAACATCCCCAAATGGGTTGAGGCTGATCGACTTCGCCGGGGCCCGAAATATGGTTATCTGTAGTACTAGATTCCAGCATAAGAAGATACATCAAGCTACCTGGCTGTCTCCGGATCGAAAAACCACCAACCAGATCGATCATGTTGTGATAGACGGAATACACGTCTCCAGTGTTTTAGATGTGCGTGCGCTCCGAGGTCCTAACATCGACTCGGACCACTATATTGTTGCAGCCAAAATTCGCACCCGCCTCTGTGCAGCAAAAAACGCACGCCAACAAACACAAGGAAGGTTCGACGTCGAGAAGCTGCAATCACAACAGACAGCAGAACGATTTTCTACCCGGCTTGCACTCCTGCTCTCTGAGAGCACTCGTCAACAACTCGGTATAAGGGAACTGTGGGACGGCATCTCAAACTCCTTACGTACAGCTGCAACCGAAACCATTGGTTTTCGGAAAGTGCAAAAGAACAGCTGGTACGACGAGGAGTGCCGTGTCGCAGCGGAGAGAAAACAGGCTGCCTACCTCGCAACGTTACGATCGACCACAACACGTGCGGGATGGGATAGATACCGAGAGTTGAATAGGGAAGCAAGACGCATTTGTAGACAGAAAAAGAAAGAGGCCGAAATGCGTGAGTACGAAGAGCTTGATAAGCTGGCCGACAGGGGCAATGCTCGAAAATTCTACGAAAAGATGCGGCGGCTTACAGAAGGTTTCAAGACCGGAGCATACTCTTGTAGAACCCCCAAAGGTGATCTAGTCACCGATGCCCAAAGCATACTTAAATTATGGAGGGAACACTTCTCCAGCCTGCTGAATGGCAGTGAACGTACAACGCCAGGAGAAGGCGAACCCGATTCCCCAATCGATGACGATGGAGCAGACGTTCCATTGCCCGACCATGAAGAGGTTCGAATAGCAATTGCCCGCCTGAAGAACAACAAAGCGGCAGGGGCCGACGGATTGCCAGCCGAGCTATTCAAACACGGCGGCGAAGAACTGGTAAGGAGCATGCATCAGCTTCTTTGTAAAATATGGTCGGACGAAAGCATGCCCAACGATTGGAGTTTAAGTGTGCTGTGCCCAATCCATAAAAAAGGAGACCCCACAATCTGCGCCAACTACCGTGGGATTAGCCTCCTCAACATCGCATATAAGGTTCTGTCGAGCGTATTGTGTGAAAGATTAAAGCCCACCGTCAACAAACTGATTGGACCTTATCAGTGTGGCTTTAGACCTGGTAAATCAACCACCGACCAGATATTCACTATGCGCCAAATCTTGGAAAAGACCCGTGAAAGGAGAATCGACACACACCACCTCTTCGTCGATTTCAAAGCTGCTTTCGACAGCACGAAAAGGAGCTGCCTCTATGCCGCGATGTCTGAATTTGGTATCCCCGCAAAACTAATACGGCTGTGTAAACTGACGCTGAGCAACACTCAAAGCTCCGTCAGGATCGGGAAGGACCTCTCCGAGCCGTTCGATACCAAACGAGGTTTCAGACAAGGCGACTCCCTATCGTGCGACTTTTTCAACCTGCTTCTGGAGAAAATAGTTCGAGCTGCAGAACTCAACAGAGAAGGTACCATCTTCTATAAGAGTGTACAACTGCTGGCGTATGCCGATGATATTGATATCATCGGCCTCAACACCCGCGCCGTTAGTTCTGCTTTCTCCAGACTGGATAAAGAAGCAAAAGAAATGGGTCTGGCAGTGAACGAGGGCAAGACGAAATATCTCCTGTCATCAAACAAACAGTCGTCGCACTCGCGACTTGGCACTCACGTCACTGTTGACAGTCATAACTTTGAAGTTGTAGATAATTTCGTCTATCTTGGAACCAGCGTAAACACCACCAACAATGTCAGCCTGGAAATCCAACGCAGGATTACTCTTGCCAACAGGTGCTACTTTGGACTGAGTAGGCAATTGAGAAGTAAAGTCCTCTCTCGACAAACAAAAACCAAACTCTATAAGTCACTCATAATTCCCGTCCAGCTATATGGTGCAGAGGCTTGGACGATGTCAACAACGGATGAGTCGACTTTGCGAGTTTTCGAGAGAAAGGTTCTGCGAAAGATTTATGGTCCTTTGCGCGTTGGCCACGGCGAATATCGCATTCGATGGAACGATGAGCTGTACGAGATATACGACGACCTTGACATAGTTCAGCGAATTAAAAGACAGCGGCTACGCTGGCTAGGTCATGTTGTCCGGATGGATGAAAACACTCCAGCTCTGAAAGTATTCGACGCAGTACCCGCCCAGGAAGCAGAGTAAGAGGAAGACCTCCACTCCGTTGGAAGGACCAAGTGGAGAAGGACCTGGCTTCGCTTGGAATATCCAATTGGCGCCAAGTAGCGAAGAGAAGAAACGACTGGCGCGCTGTTGTTGACTCGGCTATAATCGCGTAAGCGGTGCCTACGCCAGTAAAGAAGAAGAGAGGAAATCTACCTCACCGTGTGGTCTATTTAACCTTGGTTTGACATTGGGGACCAATCGGAATGTCCACCGCCCGTTTCCGCTTTCATTCCGTTTTTCGCCATTGATCTACTGTATCTCCCCTTGCTATTTCTTTTAATGGATTGTGCGGTAACTTGTCATTTGTACAGCATTGAATCTCCTTGGCAAGGAGGTCTAAAGGGTGTAAGCCTGTAATAACTAGAGTAGCATCTTCCGATACTGTGCGGAACGCAGAACATACTTTTAGCGCGCAAGGGGCATATATCGAAAAAAGGCCACGGTGATATGATTTTACTTCTAGGGCTTTTCACCATATCTGGACGCGGAACAGCGCGACTGACTTTAGTACACCAGCTAATAATCGTCTTCTTTTTTGCTTTGGCTCACGGGTATTGAGCATTAACCGGGTCAAGCCTCTGCACACTTTTGTAGCTTTTTCGCCTGTGTACGCTAAATGTTCCTTAAAGGACATCCTTCTTCTTCTTCTTTACTGGCGTAGGCACCGCTTACGCGATTATAGCCGAGTCAACAACAGCGCGCCAGTCGTTTCTTCTCTTCGCTACTTGGCGCCAATTGGATATTCCAAGCGAAGCCAGGTCCTTCTCCACTTGGTCCTTCCAACGGAGTGGAGGTCTTCCTCTTACTCTGCTTCCCGCGGCGGGTACTGCGTCGAATACTTTCAGAGCTGGAGTGTTTTCATCCATCCGGACAACATGACCTAGCCAGCGTAGCCGCTGTCTTTTAATTCGCTGAACTATGTCAATGTCGTCGTATATCTCGTACAGCTCATCGTTCCATCGAATGCGATATTCGCCGTGGCCAACGCGCAAAGGACCATAAATCTTTCGCAGAACTTTTCTCTCGAAAACTCTTAAGGTCGACTCATCTGTTGTTGTCATCGTCCAAGCCTCTGCACCGTATAGCAGGACGGAAATTATGAGCGACTTATAGAGTTTGGCTTTTGTTCGTCGAGAGAGGACTTTACTTTTCAATTGCCTACTCAGTCCAAAGTAGCACCTGTTGGCAAGAGTAATCCTGCGTTGGATTTCTACGCTGACATTGTTGGTGGTGTTTACGCTGGTTCCAAGATAGACGAAATTATCTACAACATCAAAGTTATGACTGTCAACAGTGACGTAGGAAGCCAAGTTGATGACAGGAGATATTTCGTCTTGCCCTCGTTCACTGCCTGACCCATTTGCTTTGCTTCTTTGTCCAGTCTGGAGAAAAAGCAGAACTAACGGCGCGGGTGTTGAAGCCGATGATATCAATATCATCAGCATACGCCAGCAGCTGTATATTCTAATAAAAGATTGTAGCTGCTCGATTAAGTTCTGCAGCCCGAACTATTTTCTCCAGCAGCAGATTAAAGGAGTCGCACGATAGGGAGGGAGGGAGGATAAGGAGTCGCCTCGTTTTGGTATCGAACGGCTCGGAGAGGTCCTTCCCGTTCCTGACAGAGCTTTGAGTGTTGCTCAGCGTTAGTTTACACAGCCGTATTAGTTTTGCGGGGATACCAAATTCAGACCTCGCGCCATAAGGGCAGTTCCTTTTCGTGCTGTCGAAAGCAGCTTTGAAATCGACGAAGAGGTGGTGTGTGTCGATTCTCCTTTCACGGGTCTTTTCCAAGATTTGGCGCATAGTGAATATCTGGTCGGTGGTTGATTTACCAGGTCTAAAGCCACACTGATAAGGTCCAATCAGTTTGTTGACGGTGGGCTTTAATCTTTCACACAATACGCTCGACAGAACCTTATATGCGATGTTGAGGAGGCTAATCCCACGGTAGTTGGCGCAGATTGTGGGGTCTCCTTTTTTATGGATTGGGCACAGCACACTTAAATTCCAATCGTTGGGCATGCTTTCGTCCGACCATATTTTACAAAGAAGCTGATGCATGCTCCTTACCAGTTCTTCGCCGCCGTGTTTGAATAGCTCGGCTGGCAATCCGTCGGCCCCTGCCGCTTTGTTGTTCTTCAGGCGGGCAATTGCTATTCGAACCTCTTCATGGTCGGGCAATGGAACGTCTGCTCCGTCGTCATCGATTGGGGAATCGGGTTCGCCTTCTCCTGGCGTTGTACGTTCACTGCCATTCAGCAGGCTGGAGAAGTGTTCCCTCCATAATTTAAGTATGCTTTGGGCATCGGTGACTAGATCACCTTTGGGGGTTCTACAAGAGTATGCTCCGGTCTTGAAACCTTCTGTAAGCCGCCGCATCTTTTCGTAGAATTTTCGAGCATTACCCCTGTCGGCCAGCTTATCAAGCTCTTCGTACTCACGCATTTCGGCCTCTTTCTTTTTCTGTCTACAAATGCGTCTTGCTTCCCTATTCAACTCTCGGTATCTATCCCATCCCGCACGTGTTGTGGTCGATCGTAACGTTGCGAGGTAGGCAGCCTGTTTTCTCTCCGCTGCGACACGGCACTCCTCGTCGTACCAGCTGTTCTTTTGCACTTTCCGAAAACCAATGGTTTCGGTTGCAGCTGTACGTAAGGAGTTTGAGATGCCGTCCCACAGTTCCCTTATACCGAGTTGTTGACGAGTGCTCTCAGAGAGCAGGAGTGCAAGCCGGGTAGAAAATCGTTCTGCTGTCTGTTGTGATTGCAGCTTCTCGACGTCGAACCTTCCTTGTGTTTGTTGGCGTGCGTTTTTTGCTGCACAGAGGCGGGTGCGAATTTTGACTGCAACAATATAGTGGTCCGAGTCGATGTTAGGACCTCGGAGCGCACGCACATCTAAAACACTGGAGACGTGTCTTCCGTCTATCACAACATGATCGATCTGGTTGGTGGTTTTTCGATCCGGAGACAGCCAGGTAGCTTGATGTATCTTCTTATGCTGGAATCTAGTACTACAGATAACCATATTTCGGGCCCCGGCGAAGTCGATCAGCCTCAACCCATTTGGGGATGTTTCCTCGTGGAGGCTGAATTTACCGACCGTAGTGCCAAAGATACATTCTTTGCCTACCTTGGCATTGAAGTCGCCAAGCACGATTTAGACATCGTGGCGGGGGCATCTCTCATAAGTGCGCTCCAAGTACTCATAAAAGGCATCTTTGCTGACATCGTCCTTCTCTTCCGTCAGGGCGTGGGCGCAAATCAGCGATATGTCGAAGAACCTCGCTTTGATGCGGATTGTGGCTAGACGTTCATTCTCCGGAGTGAATGATAGTACTCGGCGACGGAGTCTCTCTCCCACCACGAATCCAACACCAAACTTGCGCTCCTTTATATGGCCACTGTAGTAGATGTCACAAGGACCTACTGGTCTTTGTCCTTGTCCCGTTCATCGCATTTTTTGGACGGCGGTGATGTCAGCCTTTATCTTTACGAGGACATCTACCAGCTGGGCAGCGGCACCTTCCCAATTAAGGGACCGGACATTCCAGGTGCATGCCCTCAATTCGTAGTCCTTATTTCGCTTGCCATGGTCGTCATCAAAAGGGGGGTCTCTCATCCGAGGCTGATTGTTGGTTTTCATTGGTGCGTTTTTTTACGTGGCGGGTCCCAAACCCAGCGCACAACCCTAAGTAGGGGAAAGGACATCCTTGCATCAAGTAAATATGATTCCCAAGTATTTAATTGACGGTTGTGTCGAAATGCTTACATCCTTTGTGTTGAACGTGACAACTTCACAGACTTTTCTGCCAGTAATGACTACCGCTTCGGTCTTGCTCTCCGCTAGGTTCAGTCCATTCGTTTCGAGCCAATCGCTTATTAACTCTATTGTTCTGTTGGTTATCAAAATTATATCGTGTATATGTTTTGCTATATACGAGTAGCGATATAGTCTGCGAACCCAATAATATGAACGTTTTTGGGTACTTGCAGTCGCAGAACTCCATCGTACATGACGTTTCATAGTAGCGGCTCAAGAACGAATCCTTGGGGTACTCCACCAGAGACTTTATATTTTTTAGAGCCTTCGCTTGTGTTATAGCTTAAGTTCTATCCTCGAAATAGCTTACTATTATGTTGTAAAGGTATAGAGGCACGGAGAAGCTTTTTAGTGCACTCAATATACTGTGCCAGGAAGGCGAGTTAAAGTCATTCTTTACATCCATGGTTACAACCATACAGTACTGTATTGTGCCCCCTTTCCATCTTTTCCCGCTTATAGCCCGTTCAGCCAGGGTCTTTACTAAGTTTACAGCTGCAATTGTTGATCTTGCCTTTCTGAATCCGAATTGGTTGGGTGATAACCCGCCGGTATCGTTGATTGCCTTATTTAGCCGTTGGTATAAGATCCGCTCCAGAATCTTTCCAGCCGAGTGTAACATTCAAAGGGGAAGTGGGACGGTTCGGTCATTGGTTTGTTAAGTTTTGGCAATAATATCAGGTTTTGCCTTTTCCATATGGTGGGTAATTCGAAAGGGGTCTATGTTTCTAGCAATCGCTGTTTTTACCACTATATTCGGAATTCCATCTGGTCCCGGGGATTTAGATGTGTTTAATCGCTTGCATGCTTTTCGGACTTCTTCCTTCGAAACAGCCGGGATAACCTGGGCTTGTGGTACTCTCATGATCTCCTGATGGAGTGGGGGTTAGATAGGGGAGCGGACCGAAAAAATTCTCTCAATTGTTGAGGGGGAGGTTGGCATTTGCCCGCCAGTGCGGAGTTTTTCCATTACCGTTTTCGTCTGTGTAGTGAGTTTGAGTCGATGTGGTGTGTGTGTTGAGGTAGGGGGAGGATGCTCATTTGTACATACTGGCCCCCCTTGGTGAGTATTTAGCCTAATAGCCTCTGAAACCGTTGTAACGTTGCTGAGGCCTGTTGGACGGCGAGATTGCGGCCTAGGCTGTGAGACTGCGGGGACGCCAGGAACGTGAGTCCTCCGTAGGGTGTGCTGCCCTGCGCGGTTGCGATTGCTTGGGTCTTCTGATGGCATTACGGCTGCGAGGCGAATTACATGTTTTATGAAAGGAAAGATCATACGTTTTTTTTATTTTTTAAAATAAAATTGTATGTCTTTATTCTTTCAAGTTGGTCTTAAGACTAATTTTACAATAATTTTAAAATGAAACCTTCAATATTCATTAAAATAAGTAAATGTAAACAAAATTATATATGTATGTAATCTTCTAATACTTTTCCAAGTATTAAATTCTGTGCATTGACATTTATGTGGCTTAAGTGCTTTTTTAAGTGGACGTACAAATATTCCTACAATTGGACATTACTTTGACTCTTGCTTATGAAAGTAAAAGTAATAACGTTTCATGCAGATTTCATAAATTTTAGTTCGGTGACATGAAATTTGAGCCACAATGTTTAAGTACAATTTGTTTACATTACAGGTATCGTTGTTTAATTTTTATGAAGCAACGACACTTGCATTTTCGTTATACATATTTATGGGAGTATCAAGCTAAATCAAACCAACGAATAAATAAATGTTTTACACAGTAACGTTGTTGGGTTGATTTAAGTATTATCTTATGATTTCGTCTACGTTGGGGGTTTCATTACATATTTTTGTTTGTGGAACTTTATATGTAACTGGCGCCTCATGACGCCCGCCATCGAGAACGGCGGCGGTGTAGCAGAGTATGGTGGTGCCGCATGCACATCTGGCACTGATAGCCCGTTGCGCACTCCTGTGTAAGATAGGTGAGCGCCAGACAATTTAGGCAATGATCATGTTCCTGAGCGACTTGCTGGCGTTGCTGAGGGGTCATCCCCTTGAAGATGCCACAATGTGGCAACCGATGTCGACGGCGACATGAAGCGCATTGGGGTTATGGTGGAGCCAGTGATCGCGTGTCGTTTGTCGGAGCCGTTGAAACTGCTCGGGGAGCTGCAGTGGCTATAGTGGTTCGCGGCGCTGCTACTGGTGTAGTCTTCGAGGGCGGAACAGTAACGGCCGAACGTACTGTGGGCGTAGGGGCAGTTGACATCTCGCCATTCATTTTTATCTGTTAAAAGATGTTATTTTAATTAACATATACATATATATTCACATAGGCATTAGTGCCACGGAATGTGGCACGAGTGAGTCGTCATGTGGATCGACTCCCTTTACTTGGTTTTTGTTGTTACTTATTGATGTTGGAGCATTTTATCATTGTTTATTTTTTGTTTCTTTGTTTATTAATTAGGGTTACGACATTTTCGGTTTTATCGGCGGTTGCCAAAAAGCATAGGTTAACGAACGGCCTGGTTAGTGTTCCCGTTTGGATACGGAGATCGACTACGCGAATATGATCGTCGGAGCCGTAGTAGAGCTTCTCTATTCGGCCAAGATGCCATTCAGTAGGGGGGAGACAATCGTCATTGATCAAGACACATTCTCCAAGCTTAGGCGCATTTCCTGTTGCTTTCTATCATTCCATCGGCGACTGAAATCATGATGGAAAATCTTAATTCTTTCCCAACGGTTTAATAAGGAGAGGGACTCTACGCCCTTTAATAAAATGCCCTGGCGTGAGGGCAGTAAAGTCTAAAGGATCTTGCGAGAGTGCAGCGAGAGGCCGTGAGTTAAGAACGGCTTCAATTCTGGTTAACAGAGTCGTGAATTCTTCATAATTAAATTTGTGGTTGCCAGCTATCTTTTTAAAATAAGATTTGAAGATTTTTACATCTGATTCCCATAAGCCGCCCATATGAGGGGGGGGAGGATAAACTTCCAATTGATACCTTGAGGAGGGTATTTTTGGACAATGTCAGGTGAGACTTGTTTTGTGAAGTCCACAAACTGTCTTTCGGTAGCTCTTTGAGCTCCGATAAAAGTTTTACCATTTTCGCTCATGATTTTTGATGGACAACCTCGTCGTCCGACGAAGCGAGCAAATGCCGCGAGAAAAGCCTCCATCGTCAGATTCGTACATAGCTCAAAGTGTACAGACCAAAAAGCCAGATAGCCTTTCATGGACGCCTTTACCTGAAAAGACCCATCAAAATCAGCACCTGTAGTGGTGAAAAGCAGAGCAAAATTGCAGCGTTCAGGTGGAACTGCTACCATAATCTGCGATCGCATTTTCTGCTTATGCATAGTGCAGATTTTGCGCATGAAAATTCACTTTTTTATTTGGGGCTTCAGTCGGGGTATGTACAGCTCTTGACCATATGTTGCATGAGGCGATGTTCGGCGTGGAGCATTAGTATGTGAATATATCTAATAAATAACGTGGCAAACGAACACCTCTCTGGTATGATTATAGGGTGGCGTTCATTATACATTAGTCTTGAATTAGCAAGCCGACTATTCGCACGAAGCAGACCTTTTGTGTCTAGAAATGGGTTTAGAACTAAACGTGAGCTCTTTTTATCAATAGGTTTCGATTCTCTCAGTAATGCTATATCGCGGCTGAAGTAGCACGTTTGGGTTGATGCGGTAAGAGCGACCTTTGCTTTTTTAAATCTTGGTGCATCAATGCATCGCAATGGAGATAAGTTGCTCCTTTGACTTTAAGTTTAAGCTGCTCTAAAAATTTGAGCATATGGGTGACTACCCGGAGGGCTCGGGGGAACGATGAAAATCGTTCAAGGATGTCAGTGCCATCCAGTGTTGCATGATAAATGTCGATTTTTCGACTTTCTGGGGCAAGTATGCTGCGCATAGACGATTGTGGCCAAGAATCGGGAGATTTTGTTAACCATCGGGGGCCATTCCACCAGAGGGTGGAGGTGGCGAGATGCAGAGGTTTGCATCCTCTTGAACCTTGATCAGCAGGATTGCCAGCACTGACTACGTGTCGTCAAGTGGCTGATCCTACTAGGTCAAGTATTTGAGACGTTCGGTTACGTTTTCCACGCATGTTGTGGTTTTTCTAACCAGGCTAGAATTATCTCGGAATCGGACCATAAATAAAATTTGTATTTCGCCATGTTTTTGTGGGTCTGCCCCACTGAAGCTAGGTCTGCTAGTAGCAGAGCGCCACAGAGTTCAAGTCGTGGGAGACATAGCGCGTTTAGAGGTGCAACTTTCGCTTTTGCCGCTAGTAGGTGGCTTGTAGTTGCGGTATCGCTTTGTTTTTTTTTTTGCCTTTTCAGAGGCGTCGCAGAAGCCGTGTAGTTCCACTTTGTATTCGGGGGAATAGTTTACCCACAGTGGAATTTGTATCTGCGAACTTTCGGTCAGATTACTAGCGAAATGGGACCATTTTTCTAAGCGAAGAGGTTTCACTTCGTCCCAGTCGGTTTCGTCTAGCCATAATTCTTGGATCAGGATTTTCGCTTGTATCATAATTGGCGAAAGCTATCCTGCGGGGTCGAAAAGTTTTGCCACCGAGGATAAAATTTATCTCTCTGTTATGGCGGGTAATGCTGATATTGACTCTGTTGTATATGAAAACTTGTCAGATATCGCATTCCATTGGATGCCAGTGTTTTGTTGTACTTTCCTTTTCGAATATAAGGAAATTAGTATCCAACAAATGGTCTTTTGGAATAGTTTTTAAAATATTTGGGTGATTAGCTGTTATCTTTTTTAATTGAAAACCTGCGGGATTGAGGGCATTTATTACCTGTGATAAGGTCTCGTATGCTAGTGGAAGACTGTGGCTTCCAGACAGAGTAACTGTGGAAGAACCACATAAAAGAAACGGTCCGGTATAATGTACTAACTGCCAAGAATATGGGCATACTAAATCATACTGCACTCTATGCAGTGTTTGTGTGGTATGTGGTGATTTATATCCCACTTCTAAATGCACCCTTAAGAAAGAAGAATTAAAAAAATAATACAGCAATTGCGGAGGAAATCACACTGCTAACTACAGAGGTTGCCCTGTATATAAAGATTTGAAATCGAAGTTGTCACAGGGCATTCAAACACGTCGTAACCAAATATTACAAACACCCCGTAATGAAATTATAGCAACCTTCGAAAAAAGTTCAAATTCTATTACTTCTAACAATAATAATATGCAAGGAAGCTATGCAAATGTGGTGAAAGGCAACACTGTGCAAATGCAACTGCCGCAAAATCCCCCAAATGGAGGTATAGTATAAAACATGATTCAAGATTTAATAAAATCACAAAATCAAATGCTGCAAAATTTATTAAGTAAAAAATGAGCTTACTAAATATCTGTGTATGGAATGCTAACGGTGTTAACCAACATAATTTAGAGATTATCAGATTTCTCTCTGAAAAGAATATAGATGTAATGCTTATTTCAGAAACTCTTTTAAAAATAATTTCAACATACCGGGATTCAAACTGTATCCATCATCCGGATGGAAAAGCGTATGGTGGCATGGCAGTGTTGATTAGAAATCGTTTAAACCACAATGCTCTAGAATCTCATGTTACCACAGTTACAAGCTACAACTATATCACTAAAAAATCGGGTTTGTGACTTACACCTTACGGCTAAATACTGCCCACCTCGTTTTAAAATTACAGAAATCGAATTTAAAGACTTTTTTGGAACACTAGATCAAAGATTTCTAGCAGGAGATTATAACGCAAAACACACGTACTGGGGCTCACGTCTTATTAATCCGAAAGGACGGCAGCTGCATCAAACTGTTATAAATAGGCACAGTAACCTTGAAATAATACCTCCTGGTAAACCGACATATTGGCCTATAGATCGTAAGAAAATACCAGATTTAATTGACTTTGCTGTAATGAAAAATATAGATAAATTGCACATAACAGCTCTCTTGTATTAATAAAGTTATGTGAACAACCCATATTCGTTAATCCAAAAGTGGGTCTAACTTCTTATAAAACGAATTGGTAAAAATATAAAAAATACGTCAGTAGCCACATTAATATTGGGTACAAAATAAATACAGGAAGAGATATTAACGAAAGCATAAGAGAAGTCAATGATACAATAACCAGCGCAGCTGTCTTACCAACACCAAACCAAAGCTATAAGCCGCTTATTAATTAGGGTTATTGGGCAGATTTTATTTGAGTTTTGTAGTACTCATAGTTGGCATGTTTTGTTGGCATCTTTAGCCTATTCCTCCTTGGGCTATTAAACTACTAAAAACATTCAAAATAATTTGAGGTATTCGCAAAGGAACCTTTTTAAATGAGTTAAGCATCCACCCACTCTACCCGGAAAAACTGGCGCACACTAATAAGACAGCTTAGTTCACCACAGCTGACGACATCACAACACAACACCAATACAACTTACCACTCTTCTACATCATCAAAAAGGCTGGGCGAAAGGATGGCGAACACATTCGTTTTGATACACCCGTCCCGCGAGCAGTATCAACGTTCGAATCTATACTGCGCCGCGTCAAGACTACCTTTGGTTCTGATCAACATCGTTCCACCCGAGTTAAGGAACGTTTCATTCCACAAAAAAACCAAAACATCTCTTGTTTATGTCGAACCACGCATAAATAAATAGTGATAAGCAATCCCAATATATGGTGTGAAATAGAAATGGTATCACACATAACGAGTGTTATCTCCTACACGCTATTTTCTCGGGACTGTTTGTAAAGACAAACAATCGACTGTAGATAGTGTGTCTATCTTCAAATAATATAGCAGACAGCAAATAGAAACTACAAATAACATAGCAGACAGCAAATAGAAACTAGTACCATAAAGTAGTATAAATAGCACTAAATTATCAAAATGTACTTAGTCTTAGTTTTGTATTAACAAAAGAATTTGCCCTGACGGTGCAAAATACATAATGAAGTGAATCAATTGTGATTAACTGGGGGCTCAAGCGGGATAGCAAATTTTTACTTGCTATCAAAAAAGGCCAGGAGACATCCCTTAAAAGACAGGAACTCCGCGATCCTAAAGAAGAATAAATTAATTATTATTATTAAAATACCACGGGAAGTAGGACTTCCAATACAAAGTGCTTGAAAAAGTAGCATACGATTCAAAGCAGATCCTGAAAAAGCGGACAGCGCCAAATCCAACAAAAACGAAACAACAGTAATCTAAGAAAAAAGATTACATATTTACACCTCGACCAAACAGCAAGAAAGCAGCCTTTGACGACAATAAAAATATATTCCAACTAGAAACAAAAGCTATTAAGATGACTGAAGCAGCAGCACTCAAAGCTCACATTGATGTCCTTACGACTCAACTCAATTCGTTAAAAACCGACTTCGATGCATTAAGGACACAGTCACCGTTTTCGATGACCACGGTACCAACCATGCCTGCTGTAAAACCACAAAATGCCTACCAAAATTTGACGGAGCAGAGGGCGAATATAACCCTTGGCCTACCCAGGTGTGGACACAGATGGAGAATATAAAAGAATGTATGTACAGCCCTGAGTATTACAATTGCGTATGCATAATCAGGGCAAAAATAACAGGAGCTGCTTCTTGAGTTCTATCAGTTAATGGAAGTCAACTTAATTTCTATGCTATAATCAACCACTTGGATTATGCCTAATCGGATAAACGACCACTACATTTCCTGAAAGAAATAATGATGAACAAAAAACAAGGAAGTAAAACTCTCACTGAATTCCACGACGAAATACATCAAGCCTTAGCATTGATTCAACAAAAAATAGAAACAATGGAAGAAAATATGCGAGCTGGAAAATTATCAGACGTGAGTGATGACGCCATCCGCACATTTATTATGGCACTCCGGAGCAACTACACCAGAGGTATACTTTACTCAAATAAACCAAAGAGCCTTGGTGAAGCATATGCGATTGCTTGCACCATCTACCATGATAATCAGGATCTACACTTCGAGAGCACTGTTCCCCGTCGACATGAAGATCAGACCACCTTTTATCACCAAAGGAATAATCATCAATTGGGACCAGCATATCGCGTTAATCCTCAACGGCAACCAACGTATGAAGAGAGAAGGAAACATAATTCTGGTAGCTACATCCAGCGAAATGGCCAACAACAATCAAAACCTATACCAATGGAAGTGGACTTGTCACACCAATACGTGAAGCGAAAGCATCAAAACTCACCAAGAAATCCGCCTCACCAACAAAATCCATTTAAAAGGGAGAGAAACGTATCATCCCAAAACTTTAATCACAATAAAGTACAGCGTTTCAACCAAAACGAACAAGCTGACATAGAATCTGTGAACATCTCTAACTACGAGGAAAATTTTGAATCTGGCAGTACTTTTTTAGGCGAATAAACGGGTTGCCATGCATACAGACGAAATGCGGACTAACAGGCACACCCGTCACTTTACTAGTGGACACTGGATCCACAAATAACTACATTAGTAAGAACTGTAACATAGGTAAGTCAGTATCAATAAAACCATTTAGAACAAAAACTCTACATGACTATTCGGTTATACATTCAAAAAAAGTGATCACGGGCATCACTTAGTATTCTTTGAAATAAGCAAATTAAAAGAATTCGACATAATCTTAGGTGGACATGGTCTCAGATTAATTAAGGGAGAGATTAACCTCTTTGATTATTGTTTAAAGTACCAGAAGAAACTAGCAGGAAAAAAGGAACCTTTCATTAATTATACTGTAGATAATGCCAAGTATGAGGAGGAAATTAAGGAAATAATGAAAGCAAATGAAAATGTTAATGACACCCTACCCTTCACAACTACTATCCAAGCTACAATTAGGACGCAATCATAAGATCCTATTTGGACAAAGCAATACCCTTACCCCGTGGCAGGCCATGACTTCGTCAATAAAGAAATAAATAGGCTTTTAGAAAATGGAATAATTCAGCCGAGTAAAAGTCCGTACAATTCCCCTATTTGGACTGTTCCAAAGAAAGGATTAGACGGAAATGATAGACCTAAACGGAGAATGGTGGTCGACTACCAAAAACTTAACGCCCTTACTATAAACGACCGCTACCCTATACCTGATATTAATATGACAGTTCAAAATTTAGGTAAAGCTAAAGTTTTCTCGACCATCGATTTAGAATCAGGATTCCATCAAATTTTAATAAAGGAATCCGATCGCGAAAAAACCGCATTTGCAGTGAATGGCGCAAAGTATGAGTTTGTTAGGATGCCGTTTGGACTTAAGAACGCACCCTCAATCTTTCAGCGATGCATAGACGACATTTTGCGGCAATATATCGGTAAATTTGCTTACGTTTACATAGACGATGTTTTAATATTTTCTTCTACGCCTGAATAACACATAGAACATATTCGAACTATAGTCAATGCACTGCATGAAGCTAATATGAAAATTTCGGACGAAAAGTCGCATTTTTTCCAGGACTCTGTTGAGTACCTTGGCCACATAATTAAACATGACAGAGTAACGGTTGATCCAAGAAAGATTCAAGCTATAAAAGAGTATCCAACGCCAAAAACCTTAAAACAACTCAGATCGTTTTTAGGTTTGGCTAGCTACTATAGGAAATTTGTAAAAAAACTTCGCACAAATCACTAAACCACTAACTATACACCTACGAGGTGACTCAGGAATGATTTCAAAAAATCAAAGTAAAGCTCGATGAAGCAGCAATTTTTGCCATAGAAAAATTAAAGATGCTCTGCAAGAACAGGTAGAACTTTATCAGCCTGACTTTACCAAACCATTTGAACTAACTACCGATGCCAGTAACCAAGCAATTGGAGCAGTTTTCTCCCAATTCCGCCAACCTATTGCTTTTATTTCTCGAACGTTAACCGACACTGAAAAAAATTACAGCACAAATGAAAAAGAACTTCTTGTAATCGTGTGGGCGCTAAAGGAGCTCCGCAATTTTATAGAATAGATGAAGAGTTAATATTTCACTTTAATACCATGTTCAGACCGAATATTTAAAAGATTAGATTACATTTAATCATTTCATAACCCACAAGTGTTCTCACTGCCGTTCAAAAAACAGCTGTTATTGTCATTCATGAAGTCACATCGCTTAATACTTATCAAAAGAAAAGATTGTCAGAGAGTATTTTGAAATAAAAGCCGTCTTTTTTCCAAATATTTTCCATATAATAGAAATAATGGATGCATTTTTTCATTTGTTAAGTCGATTTTCAGGTGAAATTAGATTCATTGCTTTAAAAAAAATTGTTTGTTTACCCATTTTTCCCTTTGTAGTGTCTAAATCAGCTGTGATAATGTTACAGATTTCCAGTGCTGACAAGTAGATTGCGCAAAATCAGAGTCGCACAGAGAGATTTAGCGTGGATCAGTTTCAAATCATTTCATTGAAATACAAGAGATTGTTCTCACCAAAATGTATCATTTTTGTATGGCGAAATCTTGTTAATTTTTAAGATTAGTGGGATAATCCATTCAACAGCCGAAATCGTGTGATTAAGTGTCGGTCTGAACATAGTATAAGGATGATATTCTTTCCCACTTTCCCAATTGTACCTTTGTGATAGCACCAAACTTGCTAATTGACATTACTAATCAAAACGAACAATTAGAATTGGCAGAGAAAACACACAGACGTGCACACCGAAATGATAAACACAATGTGCAAGAAATAATGCTTAACTACTTTTGGCCTACCAGAGAAATGTGCAAAAAAGAAGCGATAGACTGTCAAATTTGTTTGACAAACAAATACGAACGACAACCAAACAGACAACCTATTGGAAAAACACCAATACCAACAAAAACTGGAGAATATATACAGATGGACATATTTCACATGAATAGTTGTACATATGCATATAAGCTCTACCGACAAATATTCGAAGTATTGCTATCTCCGAAAAATTCATACTAAAGCAAACTGTCACGAACATATCGAAGAAATACTTACACAAGTGTATCCAAATGCAAAACATCTAATGACTGATAAGGAAAATGTATTTATCAGCAACATGGCAAAGGCCGTTTATACTGGACTGCATATACAACATACGGGTCGGCTTTAGTATACCATCCCACGACTTCAGGGTTAAAAGTGGTATGGTTGAATAGGGCTGATGCTCCAGATTAAGAAAATATATAATTGTTGCCGCCGCAAACTTATAGTTTTCGAGATATTTGCATTTAAAGTTGAAAATTTTGCAAATTTCATCTTGCAATTTCTCGATTTCTAGTAATTATTTATTTTATATTATGCACTTTTTATGCACTTACACTTCATTACATTGTTTCTACATATTTATTTTTTATTTAGTATTTACATATTTTATACACATTTCATTGCATGCACAATAACAAAAGTATTCTGTGTTGACAGCTATTAAGTGTTGCCATAATTACATATTGATCAAACGAATGAAAATTAATAAAAATATGATTATACCCCAAATATATAAATCATTGCCCCTTTTCTTGATATATCATGATTTTTGATCGGGCAGGCCGCCAACGTCTAAGTTGGGTTATAGGTACCGCAAACGCAATAAAACCACTTTATATCCAATATTGAAACAAAATTTCAGTTTTCGTTATAAAATGGATAAATTTTGGTTATTATATCTGTCAGCGATTTCCATTTATTTTTGATGATACATTGGTTTGTATTTTAGGTGACAATGTATATATTATTATATTTATAGTAAAATATGAGTTTTGGATATAAAGTGGTTATATTTTTCGTTTATCAGGCACTCATATTGAAACAAAATTTGAGTTGTGGATATAAAGTAGTTATATTTTTTGGTTATTATGCACTCAAACTCATATTTTAAATATATTAATATATATATTGTTACCCAAAATACAAACCAATGTATCATAAAAAATAAATGGACATCGCTGATTGATATAATAACCAAAATGTATCCATTTTATAACGAAAACTTAAATTTTGTTTGAATATGAGTGCATAGTAACCAAAAAATATAACCACCTTATAACAAAAACTCAATATATTTTTTTATTTTTAACGCATAGGAGTTCTACGCGAAAGTACTTCCGTCACCCCCGGTATTCGCTCGGCCAGGATTATTTTTTAGAGCGCGGCCGAAGGCCGCCATGCAGAAAGGAGTATTACGCGATAGTACTTCAGTCACCCCGGGTATTCGCTCGGCCAGGGTTATTTTTTTAGAGTGCTGCCGAAGGCCGCCAACGCAGAAAGGAGTATTACGCGATAGTACTTCAGTCACCCCGGGTATTCGCTCGACCAGGGTTATTTTTTTAGAGCACGGCCGAAGACCGCCAACGCAGAAAGGAGTATTACGCGATAGTACTTCAGTCACCCCGGGTATTCGCTCGACCAGGGTTATTTTTTTAGAGCGCGTCCGAAGACCGCCAACGCAGAAAGGAGTATTACGCGATAGTACTTCAATCACCCCGGGTATTCGCTCGACCAGGGTTATTTTTTTAGAGCGCGGCCGAAGACCGCCAACGCAGAAAGGAGTATTACGCGATAGTACTTCAGTCACCCCGGGTATTCGCTCGACCAGGGTTATTTTTTTAGAGCGCGGCCGAAGGCCGCCATGCAGGAAGGAGTATTACGCGATAGTACTTCAGTCACCCCGGATATTCGCTCGGCCAGGGTTATTTTTTTAGAGCGCGGCCGAAGGCCGCCAAAGCAGAAAGAAGTACCACGCGAAAGTACTTCAGTCACCCCGGGTATTCGCTCGACCAGGGTTATTTTTTTAGAGCGCGGCCGAAGGCCGCCATGCAGGAAGGAGTATTACGCGATAGTACTTCAGTCACCCCGGATATTCGCTCGGCCAGGGTTATTTTTTTAGAGTGCTGCCGAAGGCCGCCAACGCAGAGAGAAGTACCACGCGAAAGTACTTCAGTCACCCCGAGTATTCGCTCGGCCAGGATTATTTTTTAGAGCGCGGCCGAAGGCCGCCATGCAGAAAGGAGTATTACGCGATAGTACTTCAGTCACCCCGGGTATTCGCTCGGCCAGGGTTATTTTTTTAGAGCGCGTCCGAAGACCGCCAACGCAGAAAGGAGTATTACGCGATAGTACTTCAGTCACCCCGGGTATTCGCTCGACCAGGGTTATTTTTTTAGAGCGTGGCCGAAGGCCGCCATGCAGGAAGGAGTATTACGCGATAGTACTTCAGTCACCCCGGATATTCGCTCGGCCGGGGTTATTTTTTTAGAGCGCGCCCGAAGGCTGGCCAGGGTTTTTTTAATTGCAGCCCAAGGCTGCCAATGCACAAAGGAAATCTAAAAGTTACTTGTATGTTAAATAGGGTATATCATTCTCTTTAAACTGCATTTGCTCCAATTTAATTTTTGAGTATATTTGAAGGAAAAATATTGCTAATAACACCGGCCAACAAAAAAAATATTTTTTTTTGGGTTTCTGTTCTGATGCTTGAATTCTGATTCTAGACATTGAAAACCACTTAAATATTATCCTTTAGTTCTTAAAGTTTGCTTTGGGCTAATCTACATCGATAAGTATATTTTAATTTATTTCATAAATCAAAGATGGCAGCACTTTGATTAACCCGAAAGTAAACAGTATTATTATTTGTAAGAGGCACAGTAGTGAAAGTTAACCTGTTTATTATAGCTATAACAACAATATTAGTGTATTACTCAGTTAAAAAATGACATCAAGGCAGTGTAAAAATTATTTTGATTTATTCTGTTTTATTTGCGGTGAATTTATTAAAGTTAGAAGTAAAAAATTTGCTTTATCTACAAATTTGAAACTTTGCGAAGCCTATGAAGCCTATTTCAACCTAAAAGTCAGTAATCAAAATGAAAATTGAGTACCACACTTCGCATGCGTTAATTGTAAAAATACTTTAGAAGGTAAGAAAAAAAATCGAAAAATTGCTCTAATTTGAACGAAAGCAAACTTTAACCGGAAAAAAAATTATTTTCCTTATTTTTGTCATAGGAGAAACTAAAATTTAACATGTAGAGGTCAGACCCAAAAATCGTGTTGACCGGTGTAATCATTATGATCCTTTTCTTAAATTATTAGATGCAATTAAACATACATATAAGCCTTAAAACTTTTTTTATTACAATGGAAAATTTATTTCAGAAGTTATTTGTTTCCTGCGTTTGAGTTTTTATGTTCATTTTTATTCGTTTGATCAATGTGTAATTATGGCAACACTTAGTAGCTGTCAATACAGAATACTTTTGTTATTGCGCATGTAATGAAATGTGTATAAAATATAAAATGCTTATTTTAAGCAAATATGTAAATACTAAATAAAAAATAAATATGTAGAAACAATGTAATGAAGTGTAAGTGCATAAAAAGTGCATAATATAAAACAAATAATTACTAGAAATCGAGAAATTGCAAGATAAAATTTGCAAAATTTTCAACTTTAAATGCAAATATCTCGAAAACTATAAGTTTGCGGCGGCAATAATTATATATTTTCTTAATCTGGAGCATCAGCTCTATCCAACCATGCCACTTTTAACCTCGAAATCGTGGGATGGTATACTAAAGTTTCCCCCAACATACTGCCACAGCATTAAACCACTCGACAACTAACGCATAGGTAACTTGATACGAGACTCTTTGGTTCGAGAGAGAGCTGTCAAAACTCGCATTTTTTATAACATTTGCCAGTGATGCCACTGCTGAAAAATATTAGATTGGATATATAATAAATTATATAATACAAAACACTAAATTAAACACTTTGAAAATGCATACATATATAAATGATAAAATGCAAAATAATTAATTAATTTACATAAACATTTATTTTGCCAAAATATGTTCGCACAGTTCAATGAAATTTCATTTTACACTTATTTCATCAAGTAGTTATAGCGCTGCCCTTCTGGCATCCCGCCTTTTTCACTAACTGCTGGGTGACGGCACCCTGATTGTGTTTTGTTGCCAGCTCAGAAAACAGATCAGGGTGCCTTGCCAGCTGACAAGCGACAGAGCAATAAAAGAGATTCAGATCAAGTTATCTATGACTAATGCTCAAGTTTAATGAACTTTTTAACGCCATCCGACAATATAATACTACAATTCACTGGTCTACAGGACTCAAACCTGAAGTAGTTTTCTTTAATCGCGAAAAGTATCCCAAAATTAAAGAAATCTTTCAGAACAATCAGGAGAAGCTCTTGCTATACCAAAACAAATAACGAAGAAACATCACGTATAAACCAGGAGATATCATATATTCCAAAACAGATCGTAGGAATAAAATTTCTAAACGATATAATCAGCACAAAGTTAAGGAAGATCGCGGGGACACGATCCTCACAACGAGAGGGAAAATTATTCATAAAGACAAAATCCGCAAACAAGCCACACAATGCGATCCGAGACGGTATTAATTAATCTATTTTTATTATTTGTTGTATCCCATTCTGATCTAATCACAGATCTCAAATTCAAGGAGTATGCTTTAACAGAGACCGATCCAGTCTACCTATTTGAAAATACGTCTTATCTGTACCACGTAGCAAACTTGTCAATTATCCTATGTCCATACGAGAATATGATGAAATCCAAATACGTTGCAGAAATAAAAGAATAAATAATTCTTATTAATAAAATAGAGGCACTTAAGACACAGTTTATACCTTCTAATCGTAGACTCAAACGCTCATTAAACTTTTTAGGTTCTATTCTCAAGTTTGTCACCGGTACTCCTGACCATGACGACCTTATAGAGATCAAGACAAGACTTAATCAGTTGATAGAAAACAATAATCAACAACGGAAGATTAACAGTCAATTTGAAAAAATACTAGAAACACTAGACCCAAAGTCAATTACTGAAGAATTAATTATTACAGAAGTTTACAAGGAATTAGAAACAATCACGAATACCATTAATTTTGCTAAAACAGGGAACTTTTATTCTGGTACTCTAAACCTCAAAGACATTCAAGAAATTGCCTCCATAGAAGATTTTAACATACCCATAATTAATATTTTAGAATATTCTGATATTCATGTATGCATGTACAAAGATGCTATAATTACAATTTACAAATATCCCGTAATAAATAACCGCTGAAAATTATATATGTAACTTAATACCTTTAGCATACAAACACGGTAAAGTCCGATTGGACTCTCAAGTTGCAAAATGTGAAGCGAATTTCAAAAGAACTTCCAAATGTAAAAATTATCTGGGATTAAATATTTGTAAACAGGAGTCTCCAGACAACTATACCATCCCATTGCTTGAAAACAATAAGGCAAAATGTAATAATAGACCACTTATTGTGTTAGATCACGGAAATATAATTATTGATGGAGAACATCTGTGGAACGGACACCGTGTTAACAGTCCAAACCTGTTACAATTTAATCACAGTACTAATTTATATAATAAGGTATATTTCAATCACGATCAGGAAATTAAAGATGTGATTCATGCCCACCAAGATGAACAATTAGAAGTTCTAAAAATATTAACCTCCAATTCAGATTATACATTTTCAAATATTCAAAAAATGTATAAATTCATGATTCCTATTGAAGAACAACCAGAAAAGTTCATATTGTACCTAATACTTATTGTACTCGTAATACCTTTAGCTTTATTAATCTATGCTGCTGTAAAATTATGCGAATGCTATCGAGTACATTTAGAAGATAAAAAGGAACGATTATTCCGCCAAACATACGAGATCGAACTTCGTCGACTCCAAGCCCAGATGACTTGAAATGAGGACATTTCATCTTAACACAGGAGAGAGTTAAGGAACGTTTCATTTCACAAAAAAACCAAAACATCTCTTGTTTATGTCGAACCACGCATAAACAAATAGTGATAAGCAATCCCAATATATGGTGTGAAATAGAAATGGTATCACACATAACGAGTGTTATCTCCTAAACGCTATTCTCTCGGGACTTTTTGTAACAAACAATCGACTGTAGATAGTGTGTCTATCTTCAAATATTATAGCAGACAGCAAATAGAAACTAAAAATAACATAGCAGACAGAAAATAGAAACTAGTACCATAAAGTAGTATAAATAGCACTAAATTATCAAAATGTACTTTGTCTTAGTTTTGTATTAATAAAAGAACTTGCCTTGACGGTGCAAAGTACATAATAAAGTGAATCAATTGTGATTAACTCCCGCGGCGACATATAGCATTGCAAAACATTGGACTGTGCTTCGTTGCCAACACAATTTTGTAACATGTATAATAATACCCGAGACAGACATGTAGTAACAAAACCATAGTAAAGGTATCATGGTATTCTGTTTACTACGTTGGTGACACACATGGCAATGTAGTAAACTCAAGTACAAGCTTTGTTTCATAGGCATTAAATATTTCAAAAAAATTGTAAACAATAAATATGTTGTTTGCGTTACGGAGAAAATAAGTTCAATTATTTAAAATGCTCCAAAGTTAATCTATTTTCATAGAAAATAAGCGATTTGGTTACAGTTTCTCTAAAATCCTCACATAAAATTAGGCATTTGCTGCTTTTACGGAACATAAATTGTGAAAAATGTTTTTTTTCCATTTCATTAATTAATTTTTTAAGTCACTTTGACAGAATATTTCGAAGAGCTTTTGTGTAAAAGCTTTTAGCAAAGTTTGTTACCTGTTTTTTAGCTGTGTTTATACAAATACCACAATGAAACATCATAGTATTATACCAGCAAAATACTACACTGCTCATATGGTATTTTGCTAGTATTTGGTGACACACATGTGGTATTTGTACCATATATGGTATTGTTACTACATGCCTGTCTCAGGTATAATACGATAATTATTAATATATTGTGCTTTTTATAAATACATTGATTTTTTTTTAAACACCCGCGCGAATATGATTGTAAATGGAATAATTTAAGTAGAGTTTTTCCCAATAAATTAATAAGTTATTACATAATTATTCATGGTCATTCGTGCCTCACAGAGAGGCACTATTGGAGAAAAAAAACATTAAAGATACATCTACTAGTTTGGTGGCAAAATAAACAAAAAAAAATAGAATAAACTACATAGGCTACTATATATATTTCTGGACTAGGCAACACTAAGTGTTGCCAGGTGCAATCTGACATTTCCATTGGAAAGTTTGACATTTTTTAGCATAACATCACTCAGAACGTTTTGTCATTTAATCGTGAATTGTTTTATTTACAGGGAATTAAAAAATTCATCTCGGTCAAAAAATGGAATTAACTCGTGAACATTTTCGTGCGATCATTTTTCACAACTTTCGAGAGGTTTATCACGATAAGACTGCATCGATGAACTAAAATCTTTGTATGGCTATGAAGAACCATCCTATAGCACTGTGAAAAACTGGTACAACGAATTCAATCGTGGCCGACGCTCGCTCAAAGACGAATTCCGTGAAGGTCGTCCAAAAACAGCCGTTGTGCCAGAAAACTTCGATGCCGTACGTGAACTGATAATGCAAGACCGTCATGTAACATACCTTCAGATAGAGGCATGCCTATGCATTTCTCCCACATTCGATATTGCATGAACACCTGGCCGTATAAAAGGTTTGTTCTCGTTGGATCTCGCACAAATTGACAATCGTTCAAAAAAAAGGCTCGTGTGGATTGGTGTAAGGAAATGCTGAAAAAATACGATCGCGGTTCTTCAAAAGACGTTTATAAGATCGTCACAGGTGACGAATCATGGATCTATGCGTATGAGCCAGAAACAAAACAGCAAGCGATCGTGTGGGTCTTCCAAGACGAGCCAAATCCAACGAAAAAAAAAACATTTTCGTTGATAAATATGCCTATTTTCATTATTAGGCCAGAAATATATATAGCAGCCCACGTACATAAGTGCAGTGACCCAGCAGAACAAAGTGACAAAAACAAAACCAATTTCGGTAACAAACTGCAGTGATATAAAGTGCAAAAACGAACAAAACAAGAAAGAAAACTAAAAACCTAATCATAAGCACAATCAAGAAAATATTAGAAGACACTTCCGAAATTACAAAAACCAAACCAACGGTGAAAAAAAAATAAATTATAAAAATAAAATATACAAAACTGTACAAGTACAAAAAAAAAGTAAATCGGGCGCGAAAATTAAAAGCGCCACAACAACAATAAAATTCCAAAAAAAAAGAGAACAGAAAATAAACACAAAAAACATAATCAGGCAATCGGACGCTCGATACCTAATAACAAAGCATTAATCGGGAGCGAAATATGAAAGCGCCTAAACAATAAAATATACACAAAAACAAAACAACCGAGCGTTTACTTTACTTTTCAATTGCCTACTCAGTCCGAAGTAGCACATGTTGGCAAGAATAATCCTGCGTTGGATTTCCAGGCTGACATTGTTGGTGGTGTTAATGCTGGTTCCTAAAGAGACGAAATTATCTAGAACTTCGAAGTTATGACTGTCAACAGTGGTGAGAGCCAAGTCGCGAGTGCTACGACTGTTTGTTTGATGACAGGAGATATTTCGTCTTGCCCTCGTTCACTGCCAGACCCATTTGCTTTGCTTCCTTGTCCAGTCTGGAGAAAGCAGAACTAACGGCGTGGGTGTTGAGGCCGATGATATCAATGTCATCGGCATACGCCGGCAGCTGTACACTCTTATAAAAGATTGCACCTGCTCGATTAAGTTCTGCAGCTCGAAATATTTTCTCCAGCAGCAGGTTGAAGAAGTCGCACGATAGGGAGTCGCCTTGTCTGAAACCTCGTTTGGTATCGAACGGCTTGGAGAGGTCCTTCCCGATCCTGACGGAGCTTTGAGTGTTGCTCAGCGTCAGTTTACACAGCCGTATTAGTTTTGCGGGGATACCAAATTCAGACATCGCGGCATAGAGGCAGCTCCTTTTCGTGCTGTCGAAAACAGCTTTGAAATCGACGAAGAGGTGGTGTGTGTCGATTCTCCTTTCACGGGTCTTTTCCAAGATTTGGCGCATGGTGAATATCTGGTCGGTGGTTGATTTGCCAGGTCTAAAGCCACACTGGTCCAATCAGTTTGTTGACGGTGGGCTTTAATCTTTCACACAATACACTCGACAGAACCTTATATGCGATGTTGACTAGGCTAATCCCACGGTAGTTGGCGCAGATTGTGGGGTCTCCTTTTTTATGGATTGGGCACAGCACACTTAAATTCCAATCGTTGGGCATGCTTTCGTCCGACCATATTTTACAAAGAAGCTGATTCATGCTCCTTACCAGTTCTTCGCCGCCGTGTTTGAATAGCTCACCCGGCAATCCATCTGCCCCTGCCGCTTTGTTGTTCCTCAGGCGGGTAATGCTATTCGAACTTCTTCCTGGTCGGGCAATGGAACGTCTGCTCCATCGTCTTCGATCGGGGAATCGGGTTCGCCTTCCCCTGGCGTTGTACGTTCACTGCCATTCAGCAGGCTGGAGAAGTGTTCCCTCCATAATTTAAGTATGATCTGGGCATCGGTGACTAGATCACCTTTGGGGATTCTACAAGAGTATGCTCCGGTCTTGAAACCTTCTGTAAGCCGCCGCATTTTTTTGTAGAATTTTCGAGCATTACCCCTGTCGGTCAGCTTATCAAGCTCTTCATCCTCACGCATTTCGGCCTCTTTCTTTTTCTGTCTACAATTGCGTCTCGCCTTCTTCTTCAACTCTCGGTATCTATCCCATCTCGCACGTGTTGTGGTCGATCGTAACGTTGCGAGGTAGGCAGCCAGTTTTCTCTCCGCTGCGACATGGCAATCCTCGTCGTACCAGCTGTTCTTTTAAACTTTCCGAAAATCAATGGTTTCGGTTGCAGCTGTACGTAAGGAATTTGAAATGCCGTCCCACAGTTCCCTTATACCGAGTTGTTGACGAGTGCTCTCAGAGAGCAGGAGTGCAAGCCGGGTAGAAAATCGTTCTGCTGTCTGTTGTGATTGCAGCTTGTGTTTGTTGACGTGCGTTTTTTGCTGCACAGAGGCGGGAGCGAATCTTGGCTGCAACAATATAGTGGTCGGAGTCGATATTAGGACCTCGGATCGTACGCACATTTAAAACGCTGGAAACGTGTCTTCCGTCTATCACAACATTATCGATCTGGTTGGTGGTTTTTCGATCCGGAGACTTCCAGATAGCTTGATGAATCTTCTTATGCTGGAATCTAGCACTACAGATAACCATATTTCGGGCTCCGGCGAAGTCGATCAGCCTCAACCCATTTGGGGATGTTTCCACGTGGAGGCTGAATTTACCGACCGTAGTGCCAAAGATACCTTATTTGCCCACCCTAGCGTTAAAGTCGCCAAGCATGATTTTGACGTCGTGGCGGGGACATCTCTCATAAGTGCGCTCCAAGCACTCATAAAAGGCATCTTTGGTCACATCGTCCTTCTCTTCCGTCGGGGCGTGGGCGCAAATCAGCGATATGTTGAATAACCTCGCTTTGATGCGGATTGTGGCTAGACGTTCACTCATAGGAGTGAATGATAGTACTCGGCGACGGAGTCTCTCTCCCACCACGAATCCAACTCCAAACTTGCGCTCCTTTATATGGCCACTGTAGTAAATGCCACAAGGACCTACTTGTCTCTGTCCTTGTCCCGTCCATCGCATTTCTTGGACGGCGGTGATGTCAGCCTTTATTTTCACGAGGACATTAACCAGCTGGGCAGCGGCACCTTCCCAATTAAGGGACCGGACATTCCAGGTGTATGCCCTCAAATTATTGTCCTCAATTCTTTTGCCATGGTCGTCATCAAAAGGGCGGTCACTCATCCGAGGCTTGTTGTTTCCTTTCATTGGGGGTGTTTTTTTACGTGGCGGGTCCCAAACCCAGCGCATTACCTTGCGGAGGGGATTTTTCGCCTTTTCACTTTAGCTCGCCTTCAAACGGATGTTCTTAGGCTACCCAGAGGATACTTGGTCAAAGACCGGAAGTCGTGAGCTGTTTGAGTCACAGATATATATTTAAGATTGGAAAACTTTAACATGTTAACACTAATAAAACAATAAATAAAAAGAAATCATGTTTGGTGGCCTTTTAGTACTTTATTAGTGATAATCACATTAGTTTATTTTATTACAAAAGTAATAACTTATATTATATTTAATATTAAAATTCAAAAGAAAAAGATAAAATTTTAATAAAACTATCAACACAAATTAATAACTTACACAATACAGAATTACAGAATATACTATATATACGTATTTATTGATTTAGAGGTGGGGGAGTTAACGCCACCAATAGCTAACAGCATTTATGTGTGTATAAAATAAACAATAAGTATATAATTTCTTTATTAAACGAATGTGTCAAATATGTCCTTGGCAATTAAGAAGCGGCTTCCAACTATATCCTATGATCTGCACTTCCTAGGATGTAAGATGAAATTTTGTATCTCATTGTATAAAATAAATAAAATTTTCAGGGAATTCTTTTTAAGGTATTTCCAAGGAAATTTCGTGACGGAACTGAAAAAAATTAATAGTTCAATAAAAAAAAAAAAACACCCTAATGTAGATGTATAAAACTGCCTTGCATATGTACGTATAAAAGCCCACAACTTGTGAGAAGATTTCCCAATTGTAACTAAAATGAATTTTTACAACTGGCACCATCACCATTAACAGTTTTATCACATATACATTGGTGTGAACAACATACGAACAGCAGTATGGTATTCTGAAGTGCTGTGTTCTTATTAAATAAAATTTTTTTTAGATACAAAGGTAAATAAAAACAAATATTAATGCGAAATTCTAAAACCTGAAAAATATTTTAACCTCTTTTTTCGCACAACTATACATTACTGATGTGAAGTAAATTTCCGCTCTTTAATTTGTTTTTTATAACATTTTCCATTGTGGCCAGATCGAACAAAATAAGATTTTTGGGCATTTCAATTAAAACTCCCAACATTTATTACGATTCCAAATTATTATATATTGGACTTTTAATTTTTATCCTTTTTTATGATTTCATGGTACATTAAAACAATTTTGATCTTTCAATACTTAATCCTGTGAATTAAGACTGTTAGTTTTCAATTAATAAATGGTTTTAATCATTTGTAATTGAAAATTAATTATACTATTCATCAAATTGCAAAACGTTTCAGGAAATATATTTAAATTTCGCATTTTCTTTGATTTTCATTGTTTTACATTTTTTATTAGCGATCTTGAACGGCGGCAACAAATTGCTCCGTTCACATACATTTCTGATATAATTTCAATCTGGCCATTCCAGGCATTCCAATTGCAAAACCTACCCAATCCATTAACTGTCCAAGGTTCGGTAGGTGAGCGGTTCTCATATTTCCAGCGACAGGAGAGTTGGTCTTCTCTTCATCTCTGCATTCTGCAATGAGCATCAAGTTTCCGGGGACGGTGATACATTTTTTCGAAACTTTTTATACCCTCCCTTCCGTAAGCTGATATTCCTGATCTACTTCAATGCATTTTCCAAATGCCATTTTTGTCGTTTTGAGATATGAAAAAATTGGTGAATTCTAAGTAATCTCGTTTAAAGTGTTTTACAGTTGAACGTATGATAATATTATTGTAAAGGGTATCTTCAGTTTTAAGTACTGAAATTACATAAAAATGGAGTGGGTTTTTAATGATCATAATGATCTGCATATTTAAAGGCTTGCAGTTAATTTTTAAATGGTAATGTCTCAGTTTGAGAGCGAGTATTTGCGATATCTTCCTTATTTAGAATTTGAGAATGAACGATTCCTTGTTTTGCTAATTGTGTTGCCATTATATTTTTTACAATTTCGTCTTTTGCTATACCTAAGTTATTATATGTATAATGTTTGCCGAATAATTCCTTATTATTCTTACTTATTTCACTATCTAATATTTTGTTATTTGTCTTGATAAGATATTGGTTTGTGGTATACTGTGCGTTACTGTTTTCAGTTAGTTCATGTGTTGTGGAAAGTATTCGGCCCCAGTTAGGGACATCGGGATTTCCTGCTAACCATTTCCAAGCAGATCCTATTCAATACATTAATCTCTTTTGAATAGTTGCATTTTTTGTTCGCAGTTGGCTTAATAAGCTATCTATCCCTGAAAGTTGATGTTTTAATTGTGGAAATACAATACTTGTTTTACTAATTTCATGGTATATAGTAAGTTTGACGTCGTTTTTATTTTTATGTAATTTTCATAATAACGTCGAATGTGTGGATAATTTTATACGTCCCTTTTGTAATCTTTCCTAATCCTTGTTTCATCGATACGAGCGGGCTGTGGTACTGGTAGGTGGTAGGTGATTTATGAATGAAACATTATATATTTAATAGTTTTTTTGACGGTATTGTCTTTAGCGATAGTTTCTTTCTTAAAAATGGGTTTGGTTTTACCTTTAATTGGTTTGTTCATTTTAAATATAGTATCACTTGGTTCGTAATTCTTTGTTTTTGATCTATTTTTACTTTGATAATTTAGCGTATTTTTTTGGTTTCCATCTATTCATTTCAAAGGTCAGAATTAACAATTTCCTTGAAGTTTGTTAAATCTTTGTAAATAATTTTCTGTGTTCTTCCACAGAATACAAGCACATAGGCTGGTTTCTTATTTACTGAATGTATGTTGTTATTATATCTGTCAACTGCAATGTTCGCATCTGATCATTTAAATAATAGTGGAATGCAGACGTTCTTTCGCACCATTGACTTCCCTTTTCTGAGGTGGTGCTAGATAGATTTCAATTGCCAACCCTTCCAAATAGTTAAGAGCTATTGGGCTTATAAAGCTGCCTTCATTGTCCATGACGAAAGTCTTTGGTACAATTTATTCCTGATATGCAATACTGATTTATTTTCTATCCTGAAAAAATTTACAAATTTAGAGAATTTGTCAACGCACGAAATAAATACATCAATGTGGCTCAGTGGCTGGTAATCAGTAAAGATTTTTATTTCTTTAGCTCCATACAGGTAAGTCCTTAACTTGTCTAGAGACCATACTATGGCGAAAGACAATTTCTACATTGTCGAGTAATGCTCCTCGGTTTTATTGAATTATCTAGATATGTAAGTTATGGGCCTATCTTGACCTATTATCACTTGTGAAAGGACTGTTTCGATTGCAGTATTGATAGCATCTGTCGTCAGAATAAAGGGTTCATTAAAGTCTGGGAATATCAGAATTTCAGAAGACGTAAGAAAATATTTTATATCATTAAATTATTTAACCCTTCCTCTGTTAGTGAAATCTGTATCTGTTTGGATCGACTTGCTTTTATTTGCGCATTTTCACCTCTACTTAAATTGGTAAGTGGCTTAACAATTTTTTCAAAGTCTTTTATAAATCTCCTATAATATGATGCTAAACCCAGGAAACCTTTTAATTCCTTAAGGTTGGCTCCCGTAACGATATGACCTAAAAAACTCACTTCTGTTCTACAAAATGTAGATTTTTCAAATTGACTTTTAAATGTACTTTGTACAAAAGCGTGAACACATCTTCAATGTTTTTTAAATGTTCTTTTTTAGTTTTTGATATTATTATAAGTCATCGACATAAACGTAGCAGGATTTTCCTATATGGGCAACCTAGAAAATTCATATTTACCATTGACTGTAGATCTATGTCCGTTTCCTTCATCCTAATTTAGTGAAGTCCGGATGTAAGGTCGAGTGTAGTAAAATACTTATCTGCGAGAGTGTTGTTTATATCAAGCATTGGATAGGAATTAGGTATTGTTATTGCATTTAGTCGTTTAAAATCTACAACTACTCCGTACTTTTTTCTCCTGATGGACCTGGTTTTTTTGGAACAAATTACTTGGGGAGTTATACGGACTCTTTGAATGCCTTATTAACTACACCACTTTTAAGAAGTTTTGTTATTTGTTTTTCTATTTCGCCCCTAGGTTGGTTCCGAATATTTATTCATCATTTCCTTAACTTCATGTTCATAGGGAATTTCTTGAATATTATTTACTTTTTTTATACTATGTTTTTATACTATGTTCGGACCAACATTGAAAACATCTTGAAAACACATTTGTGGACTGTGGGATCTAAGTTGTTCGGACCGGCAATGTGTGTTTTTTAGCAACGAGAATGGTAAGTTTTGGATGCCTTAATATTGGCCCGCAAAGAGCACTAATTTTGATTTGCCACAATTCAATGAGTAGGACTTCTCCCCTATCACTCCACAAATTTCTTTTTTTGTATTTTTGCTTTTCCATTTTTCAACATCAATGCAAGATTGCACGATTACACAAAATTCATAAATCCTATACCGAAATATGCAAGGCGTGCTCTCTAGGCCCTTACAGAATCTAGTAATAGACGAACGGCTGATTCGCTCAATTTATTGAGAATGACTATTGTGAATTAGCGCACCTTCTGCATACATTCTTAACAAAAAACTTTAACAAATCTTTATAATTTAAGTAGAAATTATAACATCTATTTAAAACTTACTTTCCTCAGCAATTGAATTACGAAATATGTCCTTATGTAAAATGACAACTAAAACAGGGTTTCAATTATTATATATTTTTACGTGTCATTGCACGAAAATAAATATGGGTTTTGGTCTGACATATTTTACAGCCATCCCAAATAATTTTCTGCGTGTGTTTGTTGTTGTGCCGTTGCACCAAGAGGAAAATTCTGCAACTTGTGCACCGTGCAAGGGTCTCTAATATGACAATATCAAGTGACAGTTGTATTTGTATATGGAATGTAAACAAATATCAAGTGACAATTTAGGGCCGGCAAAATATGTCTTCCAATAAAACTAGAGCAGGCACCGATTATAATGAATGGAATGTATGTTCTCAATTAGTTTTCAGTGAAAAGTGGTTTTCAATGTGTTTTCGTTTGACAGATTTTATATGGACGAAAACAAAAGTTTTAGGGCAGGACATGTTTTCATTGTCGGTCCGAACATAGTATTTATTAGAAATATTTTGTTTTAGGGGCAGTACCACAACTTTGAGGGCTATTGTGTAGTTTTTTCTATTTATAACTGCTTCTAATTCTGCGAGGGTACCATCACCAATGGTGGTACCTGATTTTGACCGTTTTTATTATAAATAAATTTTTTTTTCGGCAGGGTTTAATTCCATTGGTACAAATATTGGTTTTGGTTTTTTTGCCTTTGATTTGAGCTACTCCACTCTTTGCGTAGATTAAATAATTCCTTAGGTTAATGCTTTGAATTTCAAGGCCGGAAGCTTCGGGTAGGTTCGTGGGTCGTTGAATGACTAGCATTCTGAACAGTTCGCTGTTAAGGCCTTTAATAAATATATCGAGGGCTTGGTTCTTATAAGTTTCTAGCAGAACGATATTTGTTTCTCTGAAACAATCATTGGTCTTTATTTTGCTTATTATCTGAAATAATTGGTGATTGATTCTTGCGTAGAATTGTTCTACGCTGAAGTGTTTTTGGTATTATTATCCCAGTTTGTGGTCTTTAGTCCTAAGGTCGCGTTTGTCTGCATAGTGCAGTGGCAACCAATTTTTGATTGTTCTCCAATCGTCATTAAATAAGATCCGCGGGGCCTTTAATTTTCTGCCTAATATGTTGAAAGATGGCTCTTGTTCCGACTACTTTGTTGTCTTGTAAAACAGTCTGGACATTGTGGATCCAGGATATGAATTGGATCGGGTCTCCTTCGAATAATAGGAGATTCTGCACGACGTCCGGTAATCAACAAATTCCTATTAAGTTTGACTCAGTTATTTGAAATAGAACTTTCGTTGTGGGAACTAATTCTACTTTCTAATTGATTTATCCTATTGCTCAATATTTTGGATTGTTCGATCTGTGCGCCTGTTAGGTGTGTAATGAATGACCGAAAATACGCTCTTTCGAATTGAAAAGTTGAACTCGATTACTTTATTGAATAAATTTCTTTTTATACAAAGCTAGCTGACCCCGCAGGCGTTGTCATGCGTGATATTATGTGTTTTGAAATGAAAAGAAAGTTGAATTTCTATTGTGTTAAAAATCAGTTACTTGCGATTTTCCTACATTTTCTCTCTTTTTAAATGTAACCCAGATGACTTTCCAACTCGTAAACATGACACGTACTATATATTTGGCCGTGTAAAAAAAACATAATATTTTCAAATTTATGCCACCCACTTCTAGCGACTATCCTTGTGTCCTGTTGATTGTCATCGCGATGCAATTTTCGCTGGAAACTGAATGCGTTTGAACTTAAATGGCAAATCGTTGGAACTCAAAGGAATTTGTATAATTAAGCATTCTGCTCCTTGCATTAGATAGCTGCATCGCAATCAGTCGGGTTCCATTACACAGTTTCGGCGCATGAAGATTGGGAAACATAATAATGACAGATCCAAGCCTCACCAAAGAATTTAGAAATTCCACTGTATAATTGGCAGCTTCGTCTTCATTGTCGAGACAATCGATCGATTTATATGAGCGCAAATCTGCCGGAATTTGACTTTGAATCTTCCAGTTTAAGTCATTAACATTGGTATTTATGGCAGCTAAAATTCCAATGATTATCGTGTTCCAGGAATTGTAATTGCTGGCATGCTTCTCAAAAAGTGGATCCAGGATATGAGTCTTCCAGTTTAGGTCATTAACATCGGTATTTATGGCAGCTAAAAGTCCAGTGATTATCGTGTTCCAGCAATTGTAATTGCTGGTATGCTTCTCAAAAAGTTGCAAACACCGTACCATATACCCGCCATGTTGTTTTCTTTGGTGACGTACTTGCAAACGTGTTTGATCGACTTCACTAAACTGCAATACTCAACATTGATGAATTTTGAATGTGAATTAGACAATAATGGCGAATATGGTAGGATCCATGTGTTGTCAACTTCGATATTCACTTCCCTAAATTGAATGCTGAATTTTCTGCCAACGTCGTCTGGTGAGCGACACCAACACAGTGAATATCCATCGAATATCCATCATTTCCAATATGCGTTTATTGTCAGACATACGAACCGAAGTGGAGTTGTAGTGTCCACAAGGTCCCTATTGGTTTTAAGCACTTCGTATAATTCTGGATCTATCTCTGGATCAGAAATTTCCTCAGAAATGATTTCATCAATTTTATCTGGTGTAACCACACTACACTATCCAAAGAAGAATGTGTGCGTGCGGCAAACCTCTTTTTTGACACTCAACAGAGTACATCCAGCATCTCACAGCACCATAAATACATACGTTGCTTCAAGACAAAGTCCATCAAACATCGTAGCTACTGTTTGAAGAGTTGTGCTGTGACATCGTAACGATCTTGCTGATTGATCGCGATTCAATAATTCCGCAATCAATTCTGCGATTACTCGTGCATGTGCTTTGAGCTGCTAATGTACCACATGTTGATTGAAAAAAAAAACGCTGACCGATATTATTTATTTAGTTAAGTCTATGAACATCAATTCTTACAGACTAATGGAGAATTAGGGTGCAAATTAGAATTCTAAAATAATTAAATTACAATTACATAAGTAGATAATTTAAACTAAAAAACAGAATTGAGGGTATTAAGGAAGGATACCCTAGAGTGAGAAAAATCAAGAATAAATTTCTCATAAATTGAGTCAAACTCACCCATAGCACGCTTGAGAGGAGCATATTCAGCAAAATTAGTACTTTCCTTTTTATAATAAAGTGCGAAAATAGATCTGATACAACCTAATAATAAGAGCAGTCAATACCTCCATTAATTACATTGAAAACAAATGAAAAGCAGAGAACGGACCGTCGATTCCAGTAATTTAAGATGTAAAAGCAATAAACGAGATGTATACGATGGTATTGGATCAACAAACTTTAAGGAGCGGAGAGCAAATTTAAGAAAAATCTCACGCTCGATCCTATTAATTGACGATATGCAATAGGTCTCCAAATGAACACTGCGTACTCCAAATGGACCGAGCAAAATATGCATATAGTAATTTTAACGTGTAGGGCTCGGAAAAATTTAAAGCATTTCGACGGTCAAAGCCGAGCACAGAGAATGATTTAGAAGGGATATAGTTGATGTGATTATTGAAAGAAAATTTGTTGTCAAAGATTACCCCAAGATCTTTGATTTCAGTAACGCATTTTAGGACGCAATTAGAAATATTGTAACTGGAAGAAAAGTCAACAAGAATTGGGGCCTTAAACCAAGTATAATCATGTAGATGTATACGGCTGTCATAAGACCTATACTTACATATGGAGCTCTGGTATGGTAGCCAGCGCTAGACAAACAATACAAGATTAAAAAATGAAATGGAATGCAAAGAGCAGCATGTGCGGGTGTTACTAGTGCAATCAGGTCATGTCCGACTGTTGCGCTCAATGTGATCCTGCATCAACTACCAATGGACATTTTTATTCACAAAACAGCAGCTATTGCGGCAATACGAATAAAAGAATTAAGAGGATGGAATCAGCAGAGCTACGGACATTAATCCTAAACAAGCTCACCCTTAATAAATCAAGCTGGATTTCAATAGACACTTCCAGGTGAGGATACCATCTAGACGAGAATGGAGAAGAGGTTCAATAGGAGAGGACGATACCATCTCAGTCTATACCGATGGGTTCAAAATGGACTGCGGAGTAGGCACGGGGGTATTCTCTGCTGATCTAGACATATCTCTCTCTATACGTCTACCGAACTCGGCTAGCATCTTCCAAGCAGAAGTACTAGGCATAGAAAAAGCCTGCGAAGTTCTATTAGAAACCCACAGGGATATACACAAAGCAACTACATTTACGGATAGCCAGGCGGCGCTCCTGGCCTTGTCTTCACCCATGACAAATTCCAGTATAGTTCACAACTGCAATAGAGCACTAAGCTCAATAAAAGACAAGCTCCAACTGCACTTGATCTGGGTTCCCCGCCACAGGAACATTTTCGGTAACGAAAAAGCAGACGAGTTGGCAAAGGAGCTTTCCTCAATGAATCTGAGGCGAAGCTAATACCACGACCGCTAGGATCGATCAAAGGAGAGATCAATAAACATTTTCAACAAATTGCAAACAACAGGTGGAAAAACATTACAAAATGCGTCATAACTAATAGTCTAAGAGCCAGTAAAAAGCTACCAGTATGTATTTCACCAGACCTAGGGTTTTGTCCAGTGAGGCCCCTATACTTATTTTACATGACATTGGGACTCACTAAGCCCAACGTGGCGGACGCGGTGCGCGCCCAGGTAAGACAGGTATCGATTTTTGGTGAAATTTAAATGTATTTGACCACGTCTGCCGTTTTGAAATTTTACAATATATTATTATATTATCGAAAAACAGCAGACCATTATCGCGCGTTTAACATTGCAGCAGACGGTTTTGAAAGTGCTGAAAAAAATAAAATTTTAAAAGTATTTGACCAGATCTGCCATTAATATATTTTATTTATTAGGGTCTTATAAACCTATTTTAATCACGGCAGGCGATTTTATTGAGTACTCACTTCAGCAGACAGTATAATATTTATTACTATCCGGTCAGGTATATGCATAGACTGTTTGTAGCTATCCTTCATTTTTCCCCTAAAGATTATTATTTCACTCACTCTAGGCTGTAGTATTCTTTTGTAAACTTACTAGCATTCTAGTCGTTTAGATTTTAGAGGGCCAAGTTGTATTCTCATCTCAACGGTTTTTGTCAGATGTTTTCAGTACAGTGTGAACCTAAATAGAGTGCCTTGGCTTTTGTGAATTTCTAAAGTTATTTATCAAATATTTTAAAGTTTATTATTCATTTTATTTATCTGAAATGTCGAGTGAAGAAGAAAAACTAAAGTGTGTTTTTTTGTGACACTGTAAAGGCTGAAAAATTACAGCTTTTCTCACCAGAGACATTATCAAAATGTAAAAAGACTTTCAGGTTACGGAAACTTCATAAATTAAAATATCATAATATTATTTTACCGGACGAACTTTATGATTGTGCGTACCATAGTACTTGTTATAAAACATTCACTGCATTAAAAAGGCAGTTTTTCTTGACAGACGTTAAAGAAAAGGTTCCACCACAGCCCAGTGCGATTTCATCTGCAATTGAGCAACCTTCTACGTCAGCTGAGAGTTTATTTGAGGATGTGATTGCACATAATTCCCTAGTAGAAGATGTGAACCTTCCGCAGACTGAAGCTCATCAGCCGTTGGAGGAAGAGCCATCTGCAGTCCCAACAACAACCGTTCAAACTTCCGACACTGTTGCTTGCGGCAAACATCGATGTATGTATTTTTTTTTTTTGTAATACAAAAAAAAACAAATTCGGTCCAAAATTGAACCTTTACGAACTTCTGAGAAGTGTTCTTTCCTCAGAAGTATGTACATTATCACGATGTTTGTCGACAAAATTTTAGGAATCGAAAGAGATCACTGGTGAAAATTCCAGTCTGTACTACATGGCACATTTCCTGAGAAGTCTATGACACTGCTTACAAAGAAATATGTCATTTAATACAAGAGAATGTGATCAATCGTGGACGTTGTTATTTTTTAACTTTTTTACATAGAGAATATCTTCAAATGTTTAAAGATTTAACAGAAGGCTCGAGGAAAAGATTCGTAAGAAATTCACTGATAAAATCCAAATTTTAATATCAAATAAAAACAAGTAAGGAAGGGCTAAGTTCGGGTGTCACCTAACATTTTATACTTTCGCATGATAAAGTGATAATCGAGATTTCATTGTCCGTCATTTACATATTTTTTTATTTTGCTGTAAAATTATTTAGATTAGGTCAATTTGTGTACTTTGAGTATTGAATTTTATTTTCATTTATTTTAACTGTATTGAGGACTACGTAAAAAAACAAAAACAATTGTTTTTCGAAGTTAATGCACATTTTATTTTTTACATGAATAAAATTATACAGGTTTGACTTAGAAGTAATAAGTATTATATATTTTAATAATTAAATGTTATATTTTTAAATTCTAAAGATATGTTTTTACAAATAGCAAAATGTATCCTACGTACATTTCATTTATTCCTAAAATATTTACTTCTACTTTATACATCCAAATATGACCCTTCCTAGTGCGATCCTTTGTACCAAATTTTACTTTCATATCTTTATTTATGGCTTAGTATTATATATCTTTATAAGTTTACGGTTATCGCCATTTTGTGGGCGTGGCAGTGCTCCGAAATCGCCCATTTTCGAACTTAACCTTCTTATGGTGCCATCAAATACGTGTACCAAGTTTCAACAAGATATCTCAATTTTTTCTCAAGTTACAGCTTGCACGGACGAATAGACGGACATCCGGATTTCACCTCTACTTGTTACCCTGATCACTTTGGTATATGTAACCATATATCTGACGATATATACCGTTATTAGCAACTTTATTGCGAGAGTATAAAAAGGATGCCTTCTGAATTACATGAAAATATCTGAGAGATTTACCAATATTTTCGATGAAAAATTAGGTTAGGTTAGATTAGGCACTGAATTCTTCGTGTTCGATATCAGGGACCTTGAAAAGTTATAGTCCGATCACGACAATTTTTCCACAAGGGATACCTCAGCTCAAATACCGTATTTTTGTAAAGTTTTGTTCTGCTATCATCATTGGTTCCTAATGTATGTATATATTATACAGAGAAGGCATCAGATGGAATTCAAAATAGTGTTATATTGGAAGAAGGCGTGGTTGTGAACCGATTTCACCCATATTTCGTACATGTCATCAGGGTGTTAAGAAAATATTATATACCGAATTTCTAAGTTTTCGGTTATCGCCATTTTGTGGGCGTGGCAGTGGGCCGATTTTGCCCATCTTCAAACTTAACCTTCTTATGGAGCCAAGAAATACGTGTACCAAGTTTCATCTTGATATCTCAATTCTTACTCAAGTTACAGCTTGCACGGACGGACGGACAGACAGACATCCGGATTTCAACTCTACTCGTCACCCTGATCACTTTGGTATATATAACCCTATATCTGACTCTTTTAGTTTTAGGACTTACAAACAACCGTTATGTGAACAAAACTAAAATACTCTCCTTAGCAACTTTGTTGCGAGAGTATAAAAAAGTCGTCGCCCCCAAAGGTATTTCAGTAATTGATGATTCGTTATTTGAGCACTTAAAAGACTAAGATATTCTACAAGAAGCTGCTGCGATTTTACGAGCGGAAATTTTGAGCATAAAAGCTAAAAAATTACCTGACGATTTAAACAGTCAGCGACTAATTAAAGGTGAATGCTCAACACCACTGATGATTTCTGAATTTTGTTCATCGATTCTCGGACGTTACAACCGTAAACGACGGAATTGTGATAGTTTTCAACGTCACTTGAAATCTTTGTCACAGGACATTTATATGACTCACAACGGTAACATCAAGACTTCCAAACATACTTGCTCAGGCATGGCACTAAAAAGTATGACAAGCAGTCGTAAAGTCATAGATATAATTAATCGTTACGGTTATTACATAAGTTATAGCACTGTCGAGGAGCTAGAAACAGAAGCAACGTTTTCATCAGTTTCACTACCGAAATATGTCCAGAAGTAATTAACAAAGAAGAAAATCTCGTGGCTGGTATGGCATTTGATAATTATGACCGATTTTTTGATACCAAGACAGTTGGGATATTGTATCAGAATATTGACTCCAAAGCCGACAATGGGGAAGAAGAAGATGAAGATGAATATATCTAGCAGACGATCTTTTGAGTTACCACAGTGTGCTAAAAAACTAAAAAAAACTAGTAATATTTAAGCTGAAATTGAGGAAGGAGTTGAAATAATCGTGCACAAGAAACTTTACGATCGTATTGACACAGTCATAGTCATGCTTCCACAGCAATTTAACTTCGATTAATCACTCACCAACAAGCAACGCAGACGTTTTGGCAACTATGCAACAGTGCATGAAAGCTTTGCAGGAGTTAAATCAAGATTACATGCAAGTGACTTACGATTTAGCGATTGCAAAAATTGTACTGCAAATCCAAGCTACAGAAGGTAACACCTTCCAAAAATTTATTTATACACCTGTGTGCTTTTCACATTATGATGTCATATTTTAAGGCGATTGGAAAAGTAATTAAGGATTGTGAGGAAAAGATAAGGATTGAAAGTGGATCCGTTTCAAGTTTTATTGAAGGCAATCATTTCAATCGTTGTAAAAGATTACACCCAATAATGTCTTTAGCACTACAAATAATGCATTTTAGATATTTTCTCACATTTAAAAATATTGAAATTTCTGAAGATATTACAGAAGAGATTGAACGATTAAAGAATTGTGACACATCTTCATTTTTTATTCACAATGAAAGCTTTAAAGAACTTAGCAATGATTACGCTATTTACGAGCAGCAAACATTAAATGGTGAAAATGGTAAGACAGCTCAATTTTATATGATTTATGTAAAACTCGTTCATTATCGTTTACAACTGAGTAGGAGCATTCGCATTGGTGACTTTCAATTGTATCTGGACACTTTACCAAAAATACATAACTAATTTATTTTTTGTATTGAACCATCAAAATTGTATTGAACCATCGACTGCGGAGTAGGCACGGGGGTATTCTCCGCTGATCTAGACATATCTCTCTCTATACGTCTACTGAACTCGGCTAGCATCTTCCAAGCAGAAGTACTAGGCATAGAAAAAACCTGCGAAGTTCTATTAGAAACCCACAGGAATATACACAAAGCAACTACATTTACGGATAGCCAGGCGGCGCTCCTGGCCTTGTCTTCACCCATGACAAATTCCAGTATAGTTCACAACTGCAATAGAGCACTAAGCTCAATAAAAGACAAGCTCCAACTGCACTTGATCTGGGTTCCCCGCCACAGGAACATTTTCGGTAACGAAAAAGCAGACGAGTTGGCAAAGGAGCTTTCCTCAATGAATCCGAGGCGAAGCTAATACCACGACCGCTAGGATCGATCAAAGGAGAGATCAATAAACATTTTCAACAAATTGCAAACAACAGGTGGAAAAACATTACAAAATGCGTCATAACTAATAGTCTAAGAGCCAGTGAAAAGCTACCAGTATGTATTTCACCAGACCTAGGGTTTTGTCCAGTGAGGCCCCTATACTTATTTTACATGACATTGGGACTCACTAAGCCCAACGTGGCGGACGCGGTGCGCGCCCAGGTAAGACAGGTATCGATTTTTGGTGAAATTTAAATGTATTTGACCACGTCTGCCGTTTTGAAATTTTACAATATATTATTATATTATCGAAAAACAGCAGACCATTATCGCGCGTTTAACATTGCAGCAGACGGTTTTGAAAGTGCTGAAAAAAATAAAATTTTAAAAGTATTTGACCAGATCTGCCATTAATATATTTTATTTATTAGGGTCTTATAAACCTATTTTAATCACGGCAGGCGATTTTATTGAGTACTCACTTCAGCAGACAGTATAATATTTATTACTATCCGGTCAGGTATATGCATAGACTGTTTGTAGCTATCCTTCATTTTTCCCCTAAAGATTATTATTTCAATCACTCTAGGCTGTAGTATTCTTTTGTAAACTTACTAGCATTCTAGTCGTTTAGATTTTAGAGGGCCAAGTTGTATTCTCATCTCAACGGTTTTTGTCAGATGTTTTCAGTACAGTGTGAACCTAATAGAGTGCCTTGGCTTTTGTGAATTTCTAAAGTTATTTATCAAATATTTTAAAGTTTATTATTCATTTTATTTATCTGAAATGTCGAGTGAAGAAGAAAAACTAAAGTGTGTTTTTTTGTGACACTGTAAAGGCTGAAAAATTACAGCTTTTCTCACCAGAGACATTATCAAAATGTAAAAAGATTTTCAGGTTACGGAAACTTCATAAATTAAAATATCATAATATTATTTTACCGGACGAACTTTATGATTGTGCGTACCATAGTACTTGTTATAAAACATTCACTGCATTAAAAAGGCAGTTTTTCTTGACAGACGTTAAAGAAAAGGTTCCACCACAGCCCAGTGCGATTTCATCTGCAATTGAGCAACCTTCTGCGTCAGCTGAGAGTTTATTTGAGGATGTGATTGCACATAATTCCCTAGTAGAAGATGTGAACCTTCCGCAGACCGAAGGAATGGACGCTGAAGCTCATCAGCCGTTGGAGGAAGAGCCATCTGCAGTCCCAACAACAACCGTTCAAACTTCCGACACTGTTGCTTGCGGCAAACATCGATGTATGTATTTTTTTTTTTTGTAATACAAAAAAAAACAAATTCGGTCCAAAATTGAACCTTTACGAACTTCTGAGAAGTGTTCTTTCCTCAGAAGTATGTACATTATCACGATGTTTGTCGACAAAATTTTAGGAATCGAAAGAGATCACTGGTGAAAATTCCAGTCTGTACTACATGGCACATTTCCTGAGAAGTCTATGACACTGCTTACAAAGAAATATGTCATTTAATACAAGAGAATGTGATCAATCGTGGACGTTGTTATTTTTTAACTTTTTTACATAGAGAATATCTTCAAATGTTTAAAGATTTAACAGAAGGCTCGAGGAAAAGATTCGTAAGAAATTCACTGATAAAATCCAAATTTTAATATCAAATAAAAACAAGTAAGGAAGGGCTAAGTTCGGGTGTCACCTAACATTTTATACTTTCGCATGATAAAGTGATAATCGAGATTTCATTGTCCGTCATTTACATATTTTTTTATTTTGCTGTAAAATTATTTAGATTAGGTCAATTTGTGTACTTTGAGTATTGAATTTTATTTTCATTTATTTTAACTGTATTGAGGACTACGTAAAAAAACAAAAACAATTGTTTTTCGAAGTTAATGCACATTTTATTTTTTACATGAATAAAATTATACAGGTTTGACTTAGAAGTAATAAGTATTATATATTTTAATAATTAAATGTTATATTTTTAAATTCTAAAGATATGTTTTTACAAATAGCAAAATGTATCCTACGTACATTTCATTTATTCCTAAAATATTTACTTCTACTTTATACATCCAAATATGACCCTTCCTAGTGCGATCCTTTGTACCAAATTTTACTTTCATATCTTTATTTATGGCTTAGTATTATATATCTTTATAAGTTTACGGTTATCGCCATTTTGTGGGCGTGGCAGTGCTCCGAAATCGCCCATTTTCGAACTTAACCTTCTTATGGTGCCATCAAATACGTGTACCAAGTTTCAACAAGATATCTCAATTTTTTCTCAAGTTACAGCTTGCACGGACGAATAGACGGACATCCGGATTTCAACTCTACTTGTTACCCTGATCACTTTGGTATATGTAACCATATATCTGACGATATATACCGTTATTAGCAACTTTATTGCGAGAGTATAAAAACGATGAAAAATTAGGTTAGGTTAGATTAGGCACTGAATTCTTCGTGTTCGATATCAGGGACCTTGAAAAGTTATAGTCCGATCACGACAATTTTTCCACAAGGGATACCTCAGCTCAAATACCGTATTTTTGTAAAGTTTTGTTCTGCTATCATCATTGGTTCCTAATGTATGTATATATTATACAGAGAAGGCATCAGATGGAATTCAAAATAGTGTTATATTGGAAGAAGGCGTGGTTGTGAACCGATTTCACCCATATTTCGTACATGTCATCAGGGTGTTAAGAAAATATTATATACCGAATTTCTAAGTTTTCGGTTATCGCCATTTTGTGGGCGTGGCAGTGGGCCGATTTTGCCCATCTTCAAACTTAACCTTCTTATGGAGCCAAGAAATACGTGTACCAAGTTTCATCTTGATATCTCAATTCTTACTCAAGTTACAGCTTGCACGGACGGACGGACAGACAGACATCCGGATTTCAACTCTACTCGTCACCCTGATCACTTTGGTATATATAACCCTATATCTGACTCTTTTAGTTTTAGGACTTACAAACAACCGTTATGTGAACAAAACTAAAATACTCTCCTTAGCAACTTTGTTGCGAGAGTATAAAAAAGTCGTCGCCCCCAAAGGTATTTCAGTAATTGATGATTCGTTATTTGAGCACTTAAAAGACTAAGATATTCTACAAGAAGCTGCTGCGATTTTACGAGCGGAAATTTTGAGCATAAAAGCTAAAAAATTACCTGACGATTTAAACAGTCAACGACTAATTAAAGGTGAATGCTCAACACCACTGATGATTTCTGAATTTTGTTCATCGATTCTCGGACGTTACAACCGTAAACGACGGAATTGTGATAGTTTTCAACGTCACTTGAAATCTTTGTCACAGGACATTTATATGACTCACAACGGTAACATCAAGACTTCCAAACATACTTGCTCAGGCATGGCACTAAAAAGTATGACAAGCAGTCGTAAAGTCATAGATATAATTAATCGTTACGGTTATTACATAAGTTATAGCGCTGTCGAGGAGCTAGAAACAGAAGCAACGTTTTCATCAGTTTCACTACCGAAATATGTCCAGAAGTAATTAACAAAGAAGAAAATCTCGTGGCTGGTATGGCATTTGATAATTATGACCGATTTTTTGATACCAAGACAGTTGGGATATTGTATCAGAATATTGACTCCAAAGCCGACAATGGGGAAGAAGAAGATGAAGATGACTATATCTAGCAGACGATCTTTTGAGTTACCACAGTGTGCTAAAAACTAAAAAAAAACTAGTAATATTTAAGCTGAAATTGAGGAAGGAGTTGAAATAATCGTGCACAAGAAACTTTACGATCGTATTGACACAGTCATAGTCATGCTTCCACAGCAATTTAACTTCGATTAATCACTCACCAACAAGCAACGCAGACGTTTTGGCAACTATGCAACAGTGCATGAAAGCTTTGCAGGAGTTAAATCAAGATTACATGCAAGTGACTTACGATTTAGCGATTGCAAAAATTGTACTGCAAATCCAAGCTACAGAAGGTAACACCTTCCAAAAATTTATTTATACACCTGTGTGCTTTTCACATTATGATGTCATATTTTAAGGCGATTGGAAAAGTAATTAAGGATTGTGAGGAAAAGATAAGGATTGAAAGTGGATCCGTTTCAAGTTTTATTGAAGGCAATCATTTCAATCGTTGTAAAAGATTACACCCAATAATGTCTTTAGCACTACAAATAATGCATTTTAGATATTTTCTCACATTTAAAAATATTGAAATTTCTGAAGATATTACAGAAGAGATTGAACGATTAAAGAATTGTGACACATCTTCATTTTTTATTCACAATGAAAGCTTTAAAGAACTTAGCAATGATTACGCTATTTACGAGCAGCAAACATTAAATGGTGAAAATGGTAAGACAGCTCAATTTTATATGATTTATGTAAAACTCGTTCATTATCGTTTACAACTGAGTAGGAGCATTCGCATTGGTGACTTTCAATTGTATCTGGACACTTTACCAAAAATACATAACTAATTTATTTTTTGTATTGAACCATCGACTGCGGAGTAGGCACGGGGGTATTCTCCGCTGATCTAGACATATCTCTCTCTATACGTCTACCGAACTCGGCTAGCATCTTCCAAGCAGAAGTACTAGGCATAGAAAAAACCTGCGAAGTTCTATTAGAAACCCACAGGAATATACACAAAGCAACTACATTTACGGATAGCCAGGCGGCGCTCCTGGCCTTGTCTTCACCCATGACAAATTCCAGTATAGTTCACAACTGCAATAGAGCACTAAGCTCAATAAAAGACAAGCTCCAACTGCACTTGATCTGGGTTCCCCGCCACAGGAACATTTTCGGTAACGAAAAAGCAGACGAGTTGGCAAAGGAGCTTTCCTCAATGAATCCGAGGCGAAGCTAATACCACGACCGCTAGGATCGATCAAAGGAGAGATCAATAAACATTTTCAACAAATTGCAAACAACAGGTGGAAAAACATTACAAAATGCGTCATAACTAATAGTCTAAGAGCCAGTGAAAAGCTACCAGTATGTATTTCACCAGACCTAGGGTTTTGTCCAGTGAGGCCCCTATACTTATTTTACATGACATTGGGACTCACTAAGCCCAACGTGGCGGACGCGGTGCGCGCCCAGGTAAGACAGGTATCGATTTTTGGTGAAATTTAAATGTATTTGACCACGTCTGCCGTTTTGAAATTTTACAATATATTATTATATTATCGAAAAACAGCAGACCATTATCGCGCGTTTAACATTGCAGCAGACGGTTTTGAAAGTGCTGAAAAAAATAAAATTTTAAAAGTATTTGACCAGATCTGCCATTAATATATTTTATTTATTAGGGTCTTATAAACCTATTTTAATCACGGCAGGCGATTTTATTGAGTACTCACTTCAGCAGACAGTATAATATTTATTACTATCCGGTCAGGTATATGCATAGACTGTTTGTAGCTATCCTTCATTTTTCCCCTAAAGATTATTATTTCAATCACTCTAGGCTGTAGTATTCTTTTGTAAACTTACTAGCATTCTAGTCGTTTAGATTTTAGAGGGCCAAGTTGTATTCTCATCTCAACGGTTTTTGTCAGATGTTTTCAGTACAGTGTGAACCTAATAGAGTGCCTTGGCTTTTGTGAATTTCTAAAGTTATTTATCAAATATTTTAAAGTTTATTATTCATTTTATTTATCTGAAATGTCGAGTGAAGAAGAAAAACTAAAGTGTGTTTTTTTGTGACACTGTAAAGGCTGAAAAATTACAGCTTTTCTCACCAGAGACATTATCAAAATGTAAAAAGATTTTCAGGTTACGGAAACTTCATAAATTAAAATATCATAATATTATTTTACCGGACGAACTTTATGATTGTGCGTACCATAGTACTTGTTATAAAACATTCACTGCATTAAAAAGGCAGTTTTTCTTGACAGACGTTAAAGAAAAGGTTCCACCACAGCCCAGTGCGATTTCATCTGCAATTGAGCAACCTTCTGCGTCAGCTGAGAGTTTATTTGAGGATGTGATTGCACATAATTCCCTAGTAGAAGATGTGAACCTTCCGCAGACCGAAGGAATGGACGCTGAAGCTCATCAGCCGTTGGAGGAAGAGCCATCTGCAGTCCCAACAACAACCGTTCAAACTTCCGACACTGTTGCTTGCGGCAAACATCGATGTATGTATTTTTTTTTTTTTGTAATACAAAAAAAACAAATTCGGTCCAAAATTGAACCTTTACGAACTTCTGAGAAGTGTTCTTTCCTCAGAAGTATGTACATTATCACGATGTTTGTCGACAAAATTTTAGGAATCGAAAGAGATCACTGGTGAAAATTCCAGTCTGTACTACATGGCACATTTCCCGAGAAGTCTATGACACTGCTTACAAAGAAATATGTCATTTAATACAAGAGAATGTGATCAATCGTGGACGTTGTTATTTTTTAATTTTTTTACATAGAGAATATCTTCAAATGTTTAAAGATTTAACAGAAGGCTCGAGGAAAAGATTCGTAAGAAATTCACTGATAAAATCCAAATTTTAATATCAAATAAAAACAAGTAAGGAAGGGCTAAGTTCGGGTGTCACCTAACATTTTATACTTTCGCATGATAAAGTGATAATCGAGATTTCATTGTCCGTCATTTACATATTTTTTTATTTTGCTGTAAAATTATTTAGATTAGGTCAATTTGTGTACTTTGAGTATTGAATTTTATTTTCATTTATTTTAACTGTATTGAGGACTACGTAAAAAAACAAAAACAATTGTTTTTCGAAGTTAATGCACATTTTATTTTTTACATGAATAAAATTATACAGGTTTGACTTAGAAGTAATAAGTATTATATATTTTAATAATTAAATGTTATATTTTTAAATTCTAAAGATATGTTTTTACAAATAGCAAAATGTATCCTACGTACATTTCATTTATTCCTAAAATATTTACTTCTACTTTATACATCCAAATATGACCCTTCCTAGTGCGATCCTTTGTACCAAATTTTACTTTCATATCTTTATTTATGGCTTAGTATTATATATCTTTATAAGTTTACGGTTATCGCCATTTTGTGGGCGTGGCAGTGCTCCGAAATCGCCCATTTTCGAACTTAACCTTCTTATGGTGCCATCAAATACGTGTACCAAGTTTCAACAAGATATCTCAATTTTTTCTCAAGTTACAGCTTGCACGGACGAATAGACGGACATCCGGATTTCAACTCTACTTGTTACCCTGATCACTTTGGTATATGTAACCATATATCTGACGATATATACCGTTATTAGCAACTTTATTGCGAGAGTATAAAAACGATGAAAAATTAGGTTAGGTTAGATTAGGCACTGAATTCTTCGTGTTCGATATCAGGGACCTTGAAAAGTTATAGTCCGATCACGACAATTTTTCCACAAGGGATACCTCAGCTCAAATACCGTATTTTTGTAAAGTTTTGTTCTGCTATCATCATTGGTTCCTAATGTATGTATATATTATACAGAGAAGGCATCAGATGGAATTCAAAATAGTGTTATATTGGAAGAAGGCGTGGTTGTGAACCGATTTCACCCATATTTCGTACATGTCATCAGGGTGTTAAGAAAATATTATATACCGAATTTCTAAGTTTTCGGTTATCGCCATTTTGTGGGCGTGGCAGTGGGCCGATTTTGCCCATCTTCAAACTTAACCTTCTTATGGAGCCAAGAAATACGTGTACCAAGTTTCATCTTGATATCTCAATTCTTACTCAAGTTACAGCTTGCACGGACGGACGGACAGACAGACATCCGGATTTCAACTCTACTCGTCACCCTGATCACTTTGGTATATATAACCCTATATCTGACTCTTTTAGTTTTAGGACTTACAAACAACCGTTATGTGAACAAAACTAAAATACTCTCCTTAGCAACTTTGTTGCGAGAGTATAAAAAAGTCGTCGCCCCCAAAGGTATTTCAGTAATTGATGATTCGTTATTTGAGCACTTAAAAGACTAAGATATTCTACAAGAAGCTGCTGCGATTTTACGAGCGGAAATTTTGAGCATAAAAGCTAAAAAATTACCTGACGATTTAAACAGTCAACGACTAATTAAAGGTGAATGCTCAACACCACTGATGATTTCTGAATTTTGTTCATCGATTCTCGGACGTTACAACCGTAAACGACGGAATTGTGATAGTTTTCAACGTCACTTGAAATCTTTGTCACAGGACATTTATATGACTCACAACGGTAACATCAAGACTTCCAAACATACTTGCTCAGGCATGGCACTAAAAAGTATGACAAGCAGTCGTAAAGTCATAGATATAATTAATCGTTACGGTTATTACATAAGTTATAGCGCTGTCGAGGAGCTAGAAACAGAAGCAACGTTTTCATCAGTTTCACTACCGAAATATGTCCAGAAGTAATTAACAAAGAAGAAAATCTCGTGGCTGGTATGGCATTTGATAATTATGACCGATTTTTTGATACCAAGACAGTTGGGATATTGTATCAGAATATTGACTCCAAAGCCGACAATGGGGAAGAAGAAGATGAAGATGAATATATCTAGCAGACGATCTTTTGAGTTACCACAGTGTGCTAAAAAACTAAAAAAAAACTAGTAATATTTAAGCTGAAATTGAGGAAGGAGTTGAAATAATCGTGCACAAGAAACTTTACGATCGTATTGACACAGTCATAGTCATGCTTCCACAGCAATTTAACTTCGATTAATCACTCACCAACAAGCAACGCAGACGTTTTGGCAACTATGCAACAGTGCATGAAAGCTTTGCAGGAGTTAAATCAAGATTACATGCAAGTGACTTACGATTTAGCGATTGCAAAAATTGTACTGCAAATCCAAGCTACAGAAGGTAACACCTTCCAAAAATTTATTTATACACCTGTGTGCTTTTCACATTATGATGTCATATTTTAAGGCGATTGGAAAAGTAATTAAGGATTGTGAGGAAAAGATAAGGATTGAAAGTGGATCCGTTTCAAGTTTTATTGAAGGCAATCATTTCAATCGTTGTAAAAGATTACACCCAATAATGTCTTTAGCACTACAAATAATGCATTTTAGATATTTTCTCACATTTAAAAATATTGAAATTTCTGAAGATATTACAGAAGAGATTGAACGATTAAAGAATTGTGACACATCTTCATTTTTTATTCACAATGAAAGCTTTAAAGAACTTAGCAATGATTACGCTATTTACGAGCAGCAAACATTAAATGGTGAAAATGGTAAGACAGCTCAATTTTATATGATTTATGTAAAACTCGTTCATTATCGTTTACAACTGAGTAGGAGCATTCGCATTGGTGACTTTCAATTGTATCTGGACACTTTACCAAAAATACATAACTAATTTATTTTTTGTATTGAACCATCAAAATTGTATTGAACCATCGACTGCGGAGTAGGCACGGGGGTATTCTCCGCTGATCTAGACATATCTCTCTCTATACGTCTACCGAACTCGGCTAGCATCTTCCAAGCAGAAGTACTAGGCATAGAAAAAACCTGCGAAGTTCTATTAGAAACCCACAGGAATATACACAAAGCAACTACATTTACGGATAGCCAGGCGGCGCTCCTGGCCTTGTCTTCACCCATGACAAATTCCAGTATAGTTCACAACTGCAATAGAGCACTAAGCTCAATAAAAGACAAGCTCCAACTGCACTTGATCTGGGTTCCCCGCCACAGGAACATTTTCGGTAACGAAAAAGCAGACGAGTTGGCAAAGGAGCTTTCCTCAATGAATCCGAGGCGAAGCTAATACCACGACCGCTAGGATCGATCAAAGGAGAGATCAATAAACATTTTCAACAAATTGCAAACAACAGGTGGAAAAACATTACAAAATGCGTCATAACTAATAGTCTAAGAGCCAGTGAAAAGCTACCAGTATGTATTTCACCAGACCTAGGGTTTTGTCCAGTGAGGCCCCTATACTTATTTTACATGACATTGGGACTCACTAAGCCCAACGTGGCGGACGCGGTGCGCGCCCAGGTAAGACAGGTATCGATTTTTGGTGAAATTTAAATGTATTTGACCACGTCTGCCGTTTTGAAATTTTACAATATATTATTATATTATCGAAAAACAGCAGACCATTATCGCGCGTTTAACATTGCAGCAGACGGTTTTGAAAGTGCTGAAAAAAATAAAATTTTAAAAGTATTTGACCAGATCTGCCATTAATATATTTTATTTATTAGGGTCTTATAAACCTATTTTAATCACGGCAGGCGATTTTATTGAGTACTCACTTCAGCAGACAGTATAATATTTATTACTATCCGGTCAGGTATATGCATAGACTGTTTGTAGCTATCCTTCATTTTTCCCCTAAAGATTATTATTTCAATCACTCTAGGCTGTAGTATTCTTTTGTAAACTTACTAGCATTCTAGTCGTTTAGATTTTAGAGGGCCAAGTTGTATTCTCATCTCAACGGTTTTTGTCAGATGTTTTCAGTACAGTGTGAACCTAATAGAGTGCCTTGGCTTTTGTGAATTTCTAAAGTTATTTATCAAATATTTTAAAGTTTATTATTCATTTTATTTATCTGAAATGTCGAGTGAAGAAGAAAAACTAAAGTGTGTTTTTTTGTGACACTGTAAAGGCTGAAAAATTACAGCTTTTCTCACCAGAGACATTATCAAAATGTAAAAAGATTTTCAGGTTACGGAAACTTCATAAATTAAAATATCATAATATTATTTTACCGGACGAACTTTATGATTGTGCGTACCATAGTACTTGTTATAAAACATTCACTGCATTAAAAAGGCAGTTTTTCTTGACAGACGTTAAAGAAAAGGTTCCACCACAGCCCAGTGCGATTTCATCTGCAATTGAGCAACCTTCTGCGTCAGCTGAGAGTTTATTTGAGGATGTGATTGCACATAATTCCCTAGTAGAAGATGTGAACCTTCCGCAGACCGAAGGAATGGACGCTGAAGCTCATCAGCCGTTGGAGGAGGAGCCATCTGCAGTCCCAACAACAACCGTTCAAACTTCCGACACTGTTGCTTGCGGCAAACATCGATGTATGTATTTTTTTTTTTTTTGTAATACAAAAAAAAACAAATTCGGTCCAAAATTGAACCTTTACGAACTTCTGAGAAGTGTTCTTTCCTCAGAAGTATGTACATTATCACGATGTTTGTCGACAAAATTTTAGGAATCGAAAGAGATCACTGGTGAAAATTCCAGTCTGTACTACATGGCACATTTCCCGAGAAGTCTATGACACTGCTTACAAAGAAATATGTCATTTAATACAAGAGAATGTGATCAATCGTGGACGTTGTTATTTTTTAATTTTTTTACATAGAGAATATCTTCAAATGTTTAAAGATTTAACAGAAGGCTCGAGGAAAAGATTCGTAAGAAATTCACTGATAAAATCCAAATTTTAATATCAAATAAAAACAAGTAAGGAAGGGCTAAGTTCGGGTGTCACCTAACATTTTATACTTTCGCATGATAAAGTGATAATCGAGATTTCATTGTCCGTCATTTACATATTTTTTTATTTTGCTGTAAAATTATTTAGATTAGGTCAATTTGTGTACTTTGAGTATTGAATTTTATTTTCATTTATTTTAACTGTATTGAGGACTACGTAAAAAAACAAAAACAATTGTTTTTCGAAGTTAATGCACATTTTATTTTTTACATGAATAAAATTATACAGGTTTGACTTAGAAGTAATAAGTATTATATATTTTAATAATTAAATGTTATATTTTTAAATTCTAAAGATATGTTTTTACAAATAGCAAAATGTATCCTACGTACATTTCATTTATTCCTAAAATATTTACTTCTACTTTATACATCCAAATATGACCCTTCCTAGTGCGATCCTTTGTACCAAATTTTACTTTCATATCTTTATTTATGGCTTAGTATTATATATCTTTATAAGTTTACGGTTATCGCCATTTTGTGGGCGTGGCAGTGCTCCGAAATCGCCCATTTTCGAACTTAACCTTCTTATGGTGCCATCAAATACGTGTACCAAGTTTCAACAAGATATCTCAATTTTTTCTCAAGTTACAGCTTGCACGGACGAATAGACGGACATCCGGATTTCAACTCTACTTGTTACCCTGATCACTTTGGTATATGTAACCATATATCTGACGATATATACCGTTATTAGCAACTTTATTGCGAGAGTATAAAAACGATGAAAAATTAGGTTAGGTTAGATTAGGCACTGAATTCTTCGTGTTCGATATCAGGGACCTTGAAAAGTTATAGTCCGATCACGACAATTTTTCCACAAGGGATACCTCAGCTCAAATACCGTATTTTTGTAAAGTTTTGTTCTGCTATCATCATTGGTTCCTAATGTATGTATATATTATACAGAGAAGGCATCAGATGGAATTCAAAATAGTGTTATATTGGAAGAAGGCGTGGTTGTGAACCGATTTCACCCATATTTCGTACATGTCATCAGGGTGTTAAGAAAATATTATATACCGAATTTCTAAGTTTTCGGTTATCGCCATTTTGTGGGCGTGGCAGTGGGCCGATTTTGCCCATCTTCAAACTTAACCTTCTTATGGAGCCAAGAAATACGTGTACCAAGTTTCATCTTGATATCTCAATTCTTACTCAAGTTACAGCTTGCACGGACGGACGGACAGACAGACATCCGGATTTCAACTCTACTCGTCACCCTGATCACTTTGGTATATATAACCCTATATCTGACTCTTTTAGTTTTAGGACTTACAAACAACCGTTATGTGAACAAAACTAAAATACTCTCCTTAGCAACTTTGTTGCGAGAGTATAAAAAAGTCGTCGCCCCCAAAGGTATTTCAGTAATTGATGATTCGTTATTTGAGCACTTAAAAGACTAAGATATTCTACAAGAAGCTGCTGCGATTTTACGAGCGGAAATTTTGAGCATAAAAGCTAAAAAATTACCTGACGATTTAAACAGTCAGCGACTAATTAAAGGTGAATGCTCAACACCACTGATGATTTCTGAATTTTGTTCATCGATTCTCGGACGTTACAACCGTAAACGACGGAATTGTGATAGTTTTCAACGTCACTTGAAATCTTTGTCACAGGACATTTATATGACTCACAACGGTAACATCAAGACTTCCAAACATACTTGCTCAGGCATGGCACTAAAAAGTATGACAAGCAGTCGTAAAGTCATAGATATAATTAATCGTTACGGTTATTACATAAGTTATAGCGCTGTCGAGGAGCTAGAAACAGAAGCAACGTTTTCATCAGTTTCACTACCGAAATATGTCCAGAAGTAATTAACAAAGAAGAAAATCTCGTGGCTGGTATGGCATTTGATAATTATGACCGATTTTTTGATACCAAGACAGTTGGGATATTGTATCAGAATATTGACTCCAAAGCCGACAATGGGGAAGAAGAAGATGAAGATGAATATATCTAGCAGACGATCTTTTGAGTTACCACAGTGTGCTAAAAAACTAAAAAAAAACTAGTAATATTTAAGCTGAAATTGAGGAAGGAGTTGAAATAATCGTGCACAAGAAACTTTACGATCGTATTGACACAGTCATAGTCATGCTTCCACAGCAATTTAACTTCGATTAATCACTCACCAACAAGCAACGCAGACGTTTTGGCAACTATGCAACAGTGCATGAAAGCTTTGCAGGAGTTAAATCAAGATTACATGCAAGTGACTTACGATTTAGCGATTGCAAAAATTGTACTGCAAATCCAAGCTACAGAAGGTAACACCTTCCAAAAATTTATTTATACACCTGTGTGCTTTTCACATTATGATGTCATATTTTAAGGCGATTGGAAAAGTAATTAAGGATTGTGAGGAAAAGATAAGGATTGAAAGTGGATCCGTTTCAAGTTTTATTGAAGGCAATCATTTCAATCGTTGTAAAAGATTACACCCAATAATGTCTTTAGCACTACAAATAATGCATTTTAGATATTTTCTCACATTTAAAAATATTGAAATTTCTGAAGATATTACAGAAGAGATTGAACGATTAAAGAATTGTGACACATCTTCATTTTTTATTCACAATGAAAGCTTTAAAGAACTTAGCAATGATTACGCTATTTACGAGCAGCAAACATTAAATGGTGAAAATGGTAAGACAGCTCAATTTTATATGATTTATGTAAAACTCGTTCATTATCGTTTACAACTGAGTAGGAGCATTCGCATTGGTGACTTTCAATTGTATCTGGACACTTTACCAAAAATACATAACTAATTTATTTTTTGTATTGAACCATCAAAATTGTATTGAACCATCGACTGCGGAGTAGGCACGGGGGTATTCTCCGCTGATCTAGACATATCTCTCTCTATACGTCTACCGAACTCGGCTAGCATCTTCCAAGCAGAAGTACTAGGCATAGAAAAAACCTGCGAAGTTCTATTAGAAACCCACAGGAATATACACAAAGCAACTACATTTACGGATAGCCAGGCGGCGCTCCTGGCCTTGTCTTCACCCATGACAAATTCCAGTATAGTTCACAACTGCAATAGAGCACTAAGCTCAATAAAAGACAAGCTCCAACTGCACTTGATCTGGGTTCCCCGCCACAGGAACATTTTCGGTAACGAAAAAGCAGACGAGTTGGCAGAGGAGCTTTCCTCAATGAATCCGAGGCGAAGCTAATACCACGACCGCTAGGATCGATCAAAGGAGAGATCAATAAACATTTTCAACAAATTGCAAACAACAGGTGGAAAAACATTACAAAATGCGTCATAACTAATAGTCTAAGAGCCAGTGAAAAGCTACCAGTATGTATTTCACCAGACCTAGGGTTTTGTCCAGTGAGGCCCCTATACTTATTTTACATGACATTGGGACTCACTAAGCCCAACGTGGCGGACGCGGTGCGCGCCCAGGTAAGACAGGTATCGATTTTTGGTGAAATTTAAATGTATTTGACCACGTCTGCCGTTTTGAAATTTTACAATATATTATTATATTATCGAAAAACAGCAGACCATTATCGCGCGTTTAACATTGCAGCAGACGGTTTTGAAAGTGCTGAAAAAAATAAAATTTTAAAAGTATTTGACCAGATCTGCCATTAATATATTTTATTTATTAGGGTCTTATAAACCTATTTTAATCACGGCAGGCGATTTTATTGAGTACTCACTTCAGCAGACAGTATAATATTTATTACTATCCGGTCAGGTATATGCATAGACTGTTTGTAGCTATCCTTCATTTTTCCCCTAAAGATTATTATTTCAATCACTCTAGGCTGTAGTATTCTTTTGTAAACTTACTAGCATTCTAGTCGTTTAGATTTTAGAGGGCCAAGTTGTATTCTCATCTCAACGGTTTTTGTCAGATGTTTTCAGTACAGTGTGAACCTAATAGAGTGCCTTGGCTTTTGTGAATTTCTAAAGTTATTTATCAAATATTTTAAAGTTTATTATTCATTTTATTTATCTGAAATGTCGAGTGAAGAAGAAAAACTAAAGTGTGTTTTTTTGTGACACTGTAAAGGCTGAAAAATTACAGCTTTTCTCACCAGAGACATTATCAAAATGTAAAAAGATTTTCAGGTTACGGAAACTTCATAAATTAAAATATCATAATATTATTTTACCGGACGAACTTTATGATTGTGCGTACCATAGTACTTGTTATAAAACATTCACTGCATTAAAAAGGCAGTTTTTCTTGACAGACGTTAAAGAAAAGGTTCCACCACAGCCCAGTGCGATTTCATCTGCAATTGAGCAACCTTCTGCGTCAGCTGAGAGTTTATTTGAGGATGTGATTGCACATAATTCCCTAGTAGAAGATGTGAACCTTCCGCAGACCGAAGGAATGGACGCTGAAGCTCATCAGCCGTTGGAGGAAGAGCCATCTGCAGTCCCAACAACAACCGTTCAAACTTCCGACACTGTTGCTTGCGGCAAACATCGATGTATGTATTTTTTTTTTTTTGTAATACAAAAAAAAACAAATTCGGTCCAAAATTGAACCTTTACGAACTTCTGAGAAGTGTTCTTTCCTCAGAAGTATGTACATTATCACGATGTTTGTCGACAAAATTTTAGGAATCGAAAGAGATCACTGGTGAAAATTCCAGTCTGTACTACATGGCACATTTCCCGAGAAGTCTATGACACTGCTTACAAAGAAATATGTCATTTAATACAAGAGAATGTGATCAATCGTGGACGTTGTTATTTTTTAATTTTTTTACATAGAGAATATCTTCAAATGTTTAAAGATTTAACAGAAGGCTCGAGGAAAAGATTCGTAAGAAATTCACTGATAAAATCCAAATTTTAATATCAAATAAAAACAAGTAAGGAAGGGCTAAGTTCGGGTGTCACCTAACATTTTATACTTTCGCATGATAAAGTGATAATCGAGATTTCATTGTCCGTCATTTACATATTTTTTTATTTTGCTGTAAAATTATTTAGATTAGGTCAATTTGTGTACTTTGAGTATTGAATTTTATTTTCATTTATTTTAACTGTATTGAGGACTACGTAAAAAAACAAAAACAATTGTTTTTCGAAGTTAATGCACATTTTATTTTTTACATGAATAAAATTATACAGGTTTGACTTAGAAGTAATAAGTATTATATATTTTAATAATTAAATGTTATATTTTTAAATTCTAAAGATATGTTTTTACAAATAGCAAAATGTATCCTACGTACATTTCATTTATTCCTAAAATATTTACTTCTACTTTATACATCCAAATATGACCCTTCCTAGTGCGATCCTTTGTACCAAATTTTACTTTCATATCTTTATTTATGGCTTAGTATTATATATCTTTATAAGTTTACGGTTATCGCCATTTTGTGGGCGTGGCAGTGCTCCGAAATCGCCCATTTTCGAACTTAACCTTCTTATGGTGCCATCAAATACGTGTACCAAGTTTCAACAAGATATCTCAATTTTTTCTCAAGTTACAGCTTGCACGGACGAATAGACGGACATCCGGATTTCAACTCTACTTGTTACCCTGATCACTTTGGTATATGTAACCATATATCTGACGATATATACCGTTATTAGCAACTTTATTGCGAGAGTATAAAAACGATGAAAAATTAGGTTAGGTTAGATTAGGCACTGAATTCTTCGTGTTCGATATCAGGGACCTTGAAAAGTTATAGTCCGATCACGACAATTTTTCCACAAGGGATACCTCAGCTCAAATACCGTATTTGGAATCCACCAAGCACCAAACCTTGAAAGGATTTCCACCAAAAGCATATCAGATATAAGTAGTTTCATCGAAACCTCAAAATGGTTTGAGAGAGAAGGTGAAACGTAATAGCAGATACAGGAGGTTCTACGAATTAGTGTATCAAAATGGCACATCAAGTGCTAATTGAGCCCGTTAGCGCTGCACTCCTACCTACCAGAAGAAAAGATGTTACGTCCCTTACCATAAGAGATCTGCGAGCATTTATCTAGATTCAGAAAAAGCTTCGATTTCAGGCACCAATCATAAAAAGTATCAATATGTACCACATTGAAGTTTGAATACATTTTGTGAGTTTTTGATTATTGCAAAAAATTTTAAGTCATCTGCATATGACAGAAAGTTAGCGAAAGAGAGGCAACAGGAAATGTCATTGATGAACAGCACAAAGATAAGTGGGCCCAAAACGCTTCCTTGTGGCACTCCCGAAGACGCAATGATAATTTTTTAATTAGAATATTGTGTGAAGCTTTATCAAAGGCTTTAGAGGAATCTGTGTAGATACAATCTACCTGAAATCCAGCGGAGAATGCAGACATGCAATAATCGCTAAAAATCGCTAAGTTAGACACAGTGGAGCGCCCAGTGACAAACCCATGCTGATTGACGTAAGTTATTGATTTTACTACAAAAAATATTTTTTTTTAACAGAACTCTCAAAAATTTTCGAAATAGTAGAAAGTTTAGAAATATACCTATAATTGGGACTACATCATATCTACCACCTTTAAGAATAGGGGTAATGCATGTCAATTTCCAGTCAGGAATAAAATTTCTGGAGGAGAGAGACTTATTGAAAATAAGCATGAGAGGATATACCAAGGCAGTACAGGCGGAAGCCCATCCAAATCCAATTTGGAAGTAGACTTAATATCACAAATAGCCTTGGCAATATCATCCTGTGAAAGACACAGTGTGCCAAAATTTATGGATGGGAAATTATTAGCCGAAAAAGTGGAACTATTAAGAGGATCATCGTGAACATAATTCGATTTGAAAAAATTCAGCAAACAAATTGGAGATTTCGCTTGGAGTGCATGCTGTCTTATCACCCCAGCGTAGAGCAGAGGGAATGGCCGAACACTCTCTTCTAGATTTTACGAAGTTCCAAAAGGACTTAGGGTTCGACTTAATTGTAGACTCCGTAATATTAATAAACCTTTTATAGGGAAACTTATCCAATTAATTAAACAGTTTTGTGTAGTGCTGATATTGAACAAAGGAAACATGAGATTTACTTGAAGAGAATTTTCTGTAGTATTTACGTTTGAGGTCCTTAGTGTACCAAGGCAACTTATATGGTTAGATATATTTGAGCGGGATATTATTCCTGAATTGATTTCTTAAAAATGGAGAAACTATTAGCTGTATCTAGTCCCCAAAGTAATCATTCCATTTAATTGTTGAGTCGTTCAAAATCACAAAGTGCAAAGTTAAAACCAAGCCCATCAATAGGTTTAACAGGAGCGAAAAGATAAGTATCCACCTCAAACGCTAGTGGAGAATGATGAATGGTGGCAGGAGTAATTGACGAGAATCCATCAAGAAACCTAAGTTTTAAATTATCACTGAGAAATACTAAGTCAAGAAATCGATCGTGACTATTTGAATATGAGTTAATTTTAATCAGATTGAGACTAAGTAAGCTATCAATGAGAAATAACTCCTGAGAAGACGAAAAATTGGAAGGAATAAGAGCAGGACCATAGGAACAACCAGACCAGACGATATTGCTTAAATTAAAGTCACCCAGAACACAAATATTACTCTCTTTCACGTTATTTAATACCAGTGACGAAATATTATTTGCGTGCAACTTATACAACTCTAGAGGACTATTAGGAGTAGGGATGCAAAACGTTAGGAGGAATCGAACTACACGAAAGTCATACAGCAGCTTATTTAGAAGAAACTATGTTTGAACTTTTCAACGAGTTGAACGTTTCCATAAATAAAGTGTCTGCTTGTGTAACTGATAATGATTCAACCTTGATGAAATTAAATAGAAGCTTGTTTGGCGAAAAAATAATACCCTGCTTCGCACACACGCTTAATTTGGTTGTAATGTAATCAATAGATACGAGGTATGACAATTAAGTAATGAGACTGATTCCATAAAAACCGTATATTCGAAAATTATTATACAATCCATTCCAATCTATTCCATCCTCTTCAGAGCAGTCCCCTTGGGCAGCTATACAGCGATTCCGGCGCGTTTTTCATGCTTCGTAACATTTCTGGAACGCTTCGACTGGGATGTCCGCGATCGACTCAAAATGGGTTCCTTTGACCACCGATTTTGTTTTAAGAAACAACAAAAAGTCACATGTCGGGCAAATAAGGCGGCTGTTGCAACACGGCGATCCCTTTAGAGGCCAAATACTGGGACACGCTGAGGACGGTGTAGCACGTCGTGTTGTCGTGATGAAGGATCCAGTTACTAGCGATGTCTGGGCGCACCCTGTTGATTCTTTTTCGCAATCTTTCGAGTACTTGGCAATAGTAGACTTGATTCACAGTTTTCCCCGGTGGAACGAATTCTTTGTGGACGATTTCACGGCTATCAAAAAAGGCAATAAAGCATCGACTGGTCTCCCACTCAGCGCCTCGTCTTCCACGCTTTCACGCTCCTCCTTAAACTCTTTGTGCCACCGAAACAGCTGGGCACGACTAAGATCACTATCACCATACACTCCTACAATTTTAGCGTATGTTTCCGAAGCTATTTCGCCTAATCTGGACCAAAATTTTATCGCGACGCGTTGCTCTTGAGTTCGTTTTTCCATTTTCGCGACGAGCACTACAAACATATGTCTACTCAACTTGACGCAGCAGGCGAACTAAATAAGCTAGAGCGATGGTATATTTATCAATAGAGAGGGGAGGGATGCCGAAAAAAGAGAAAGGGAATTTCAAGGTCACAGGTTAACCACAAGCGCGGCAATAAAATCAGTCTCAATACTTAATTGTCAAACCTCGTAAGTCCACGGAAGTATCAGCTTTAATAACTAAGGTACGCGACATTTTTAAGTTTATTAAAAGAAGTGTTAATGCCAGTGATAAATTGCGGAAGAAACAAATAGACACCGGGGCTTCTACAAGTAATACCAAGAAAATGATTCTTGACGTAAGAACGCGATGGAATTCATGTTTTTATATGTTAGAGAGATTTGTCCAGTTAGCCCCTATTTTAAGTGAAGTACTGCTCACTCGCCCAGAAGCACCCCCTATGGTTAATGCCTCCGAGCTGAACAAAATTTAGGAGGTGATTGAATTATTAAAGTGTTTTGAAATTGTGACCAGGGAGGTTTCGGCTGATACCTACGTTACAATTAGCAAGGTTATACTTTTAGTAAGCTGTTTAACTGAAGCTCTGACAAAAATTTCAGCTCAAGACGCTGTTGCAGGGGAGCTAAAAAGTGAACTGCAAAAGAACATGAATAAGAGATTTGACAAACTTGAATTTAATTCAGTTCTGGCGTTGGCTACTGTATTGGATCCGAGATTAAAATTTCTGCATTTTAAAGGTGCACCGGCTAAAAACAAAACAGTTTTGTATTTAAATAATTTAATAGAGGATGCAAATAATGGCGGTAGTATGTCGGAATCTTCGGATGAGTGTGCAACAGAAAACCCATTTGATATTTGGAGCCATCGTAAACAGTTGGCCCACCAAAATATTTGTTATAGAGAACCACTGATAATAATACGCAATGTTTATAGTTTAAAGGTTTGATAAGAAATGAACTGAATTCAACGTACAATGTAATAAGTAATTTACGGTTACAGTTAGGAATCTATGATACAGATAATATCATTTAGAAGGTTGCCATATTAATAATATTAAAATTACAACTTCAACAATATTAAATGTAAGTTTTCCAATTTATCTGCTATGACAACAACGGAAGTTGAAGTGCAAATGTATCTTAGATCAGCTGTTGCTTCTATTAATCAGAACCCAACAGAAATGTGGGATGATATGAAAAATGTATTTCCTGAATTGTATAAACAAGCTTCCAAATATTTATCCATTGTGGCCACTTCAGTCCCTAGTGAACGACTGTTTTCTAAAGCTGGAGCAACGATTACACAGCAAAGAAATCGCTTGACAGAGAAAAGGCTTTCCAAATTATTATTTTTAAATTCTGTTTATTTGTGTTTAATTTGTTGTTGGTTCAAAACTATTTATATCCTTTATTTATTTAGAAAAGGTTTTAATAGGTAGCTAAAATCAGTACTAGCGCGAATTTCAAGGTAGACAGACGTATATGCTAATTGCTTTCTGCCCTACATCGCTACATACAAAAACCGGTTTTCGCTAACTAACAAGTGATAAGCAATCGCAAGTGATAAACAAACGCTCAACCAAAAGGGAAAAGAAAATAAAACAACAATAACAATACACGTAAAACAACACAAATAACCGTTGGTTGACATACAATATGCCTGACCCACCTGACATTTGGAGGAGAAACCCTCCAAATTTAGATGAATCCAAATTCTTAACCATAACTAGAACGGACAATGAATCTTTTCATGGACTATCTCCATTTATCATTAAAAAAATAATAGACTACACATGTGATGGTGAAGTAGAAAGCTGCAAAAAGACACGCGCGGGCACATTGTTAGTAAAAACAAAAAATACGACTCAAGCAAACAAACTACTTAAACTTACCTCCATGCATAACAATATTTCAGTTAGTGTCTCATTACACAAAACACTAAATGTAAGCAAAGGAGTAATTTACTGCAACGATTTACGCGGAATAAACGAAGCAGACATACTCGAAGAACTAAAAACACAAAACATAAGTGAAGTCAAAAAAATACTGAAAAAACAATACAATGAGCTAATCGAAACAGGTCTAATTATAATTACCTTCGATTCCCAAAAACTCCCTGAACACATAAACATCGGGTATGAAAGGGTAAAAGTGCGCACTTTCATTCCCTTACCTACCAAATGCAACAATTGTCTACGCTTCGGTCACATCAGCAAGTTTTGTCAAGGCAAAAAGCTATGCAAAAACTGTTCGCAAATCTGTCATCTAGATCTGGAATCTAACGAAGCTTGCAATGCTCAACCAACCTGCGTAAACTGCGTTGACAACTTCCTGGAAGACGCAAACCATGCATCAACAAGCAAAATTTGCCCTATTTTCATCAAAGAACGTGAAATACAAGCTATTATAACGCTACAAAAAGTCGACAAAAAAACCGCGCACTCAATCTATATAAGCCGACATCCTATAAACGATTCAATGTATTCCAAAGTCACCAAAGCCCAACCTGTCTCCCTTCAAACCAGCCATACCCACACATCCCATACAGCACACACAAATCAACCGAACAGAAAAATAACAACATACGACGACATAGCGACAACATCACATAGTGAAAACCCTACCACATGCACACTTCCAGCACCAGCACGAAAAATTACTTCATTTAACTCTCCAAGCACCAAAATCAAAATTCTTCCAAAATCCACATCCCATAGAGCTATATCAAAACTGAAAGCAGAGTTAAAAGCAAAAAGCAGTAAAATTATCAACAAAACTAACCATTCAAACCAAAAATCAGCTGAAACACTCGACATCGACAATAGCTCAGACTCGATGTCATTCGACCAAGACCTTTAAACAACTCCGCTTAGTATATCTAGTGTACTAAAACGAGAGTTATACGATCGTCCTCAATGAACCTCAAAATCCTTCAATGGAATTTGAACGGTTTCAAAAACAACTTACATGAATAACAAATCCTCATCAAAACAGAAAATCCAGACATCATAGCCTTACAAGAAACCCACCACAAAGACGAAGATATTAAAATCAGCAACTATGAAACAATAAAAAGCCCACCATCACCGACAGCAACAGGAGGCGCAGCTATATTGATCAGGAAAAATATTCAGCACAAGCCCCTCCCCACACCACAAAACACACAAGCAGCTATAACAGAATTAAACCTAAACATAAAAATAGTAATAATATCAATATATATTCCACCATCCCAAGCCATTCCACAAGCTGAACTGGAGATGATGTTAAATCAGCCCAATAGCCACAACATTCTTTTAGGAGATTTCAACGCACACAGCCAGCTATGGGGATCTTCCAAAACCAATACAAGAGGGAAGGTTATAGAGACACTCACAACACAATCCAACTTGACAATCCTCAACAACGGTACACCCACTCACCTATCCACCCACTCCACCTTCACTCACGTGGACATTTCACTAGCTTCTGCTAGCCTCACAAGTTTCCTGGGTTGGAAAACACTAGAAGACATGCACGGAAGCGACCACTATCCCATAATCATAACATATGGCGAAAACACACAACCAGCAACTAAAAAACACATTTCACGATACATTGTAACTAAAGCAGATTGGCCAAGATATCATTACCTGATAAACTCTAAAATAAAAAACTATGACATATCTAACAACATAAATAGTGAAGCTTCGAAACTCAGAAGATTAATAATGGCAGCTGCAAATGAAGCTATTCCTCATACATACCCACAACACACCACAAAAAAAAAAGTGCAATGGTGGAACGACCACTTAACTGAACTAAGGTCAACCAAACAAAACCTCTGGTATACATTCAAAAACAATATGACTAGCGAAAATAAAATAGCCTACAAAAAAGCGAATGCAATGTTTAAAAAGCAAGCCAAAGCCGCTAAAAGAAAATCATTCTTCGAATTTACTAGCTCAATAAACAATAGAACATCAATGAAAGAACTATGGCGCAATGTTAATAAATTATACGGAAATTACACTACAAACACCATCAGGACTATAAAAGATAACTTTAATAATACTCTTACGGATCCTAAGGACATAGCTAATTCCTTTGCCAAAAAATGGTCGTCATATGCAAGTGACAGCAACTTCGACAGAAAATTTATTGAGCTCAAATATTCACACAATGCAACAGGATACATCACCAACGGACAAAACAATGACGTACAAAAAATGGAAACAGATATTACTTTATCAGAATACTACACTGCACTAAACGCACTAAAAGGCAATACCCCAGGTCACGATAAAATAAACTACAAAATGATAAAAAACCTTCCACTCGTCGCGACACGAAGGCTTCTAAACCTCTACAATAAAATACTACACACGAATATCATCCCACAGGTATGGAAATTGGCAACGATTATTCCACTCACAAAACCGGAAAAAGAAAAAATTCGCTAGAGGGCTACCGGCCAATCTCACTTATTTCATGTGTCAGTAAACTGATGGAAAAAATAATAGCAAACAGGCTCACCTGGGTAATAAATAAAAATAAATTACTGTCACAAAATCAATTAGCATACAAAAATGGCAAAAGCACCACGGATGCACTCCTTTTTATAGACTATGTAACAAACAAAGCACTATCAACTAGTAACCATATTTCAGTGATATCCATCGACTTTGAGAAAGCATTCGACAGAGTAGGCATACACACAATTAGAATGCAACTTCACGAATGGAAGATAAGTAAAATGATAGTAGAATACATAACAGCCTTCTTAACAAATAGAAAGTTTAGAGTACTGCTCAATGGACATTTCTCCGAAACCTACACGCTTCAAAACGGGATACCACAAGGATCTCCGCTGTCAGTTGTTTTATTTCAAATCGCTTTCGAAAAACTTAACAAAATTATACTTCAACACAAAGACTTCAAGCACTGCATCTATGCGGACGATCTATACATAACAGCGAAATACAAATCAGACCAAAATTTGCGCAACAATTTCAACGAACTAAACAGGGATATCAACGATTGGTGCCTAACAAATGGAGCGAAAATTTCAACAACGAAGTGCAAAGCTTTGCACATTTGCAGAAAAAGAACATGCAACCCCGTAACCTTAACACTCAACAATACAACACTCGGCTACGTCGACAAATTAAAAATTCTAGGACTAACCTTCGACAAAAAGTTAAGCTGGTCAAACCACGTTGAAACCCTGAAAAAAGATCTAACAAGCAGGTTAAACCTAATAAAACGCCTGGCAAGCTTTCACAGCAACTGCCACATAAATACAATCATTAACATCTTTAAAGCCATTTTTTGCCAAAGTTAGATTACGGCCTAGCAATATACGGACGTACTGCTAAAGCAAATCTAAACAAACTAAAAGGAACATACCATGCGGCAGCTCGCTATTGCATAGGAGCATTTACGTCCACGCCTATCACTAACATACTTACAGAAGCTGGTATACCCAGTTTAGAGCAACGAATTGAAGAAGTCACAGCGAAGCTATACTACAAAATAATCAAAGTGATGGAACGACCTCACTTCTACAACTTCAATAAAATACAAAAACAAACTAATAACAAGTCTCCAACTGCCATCCACAAAATCATTAACTTCGCGACAAACAAAGGAATTACACTACAACAAAAACTATTATACGTACCCAAAAACCCCCCGTGGAGTTTCAGTAAAGCAAGTATAATTAAAAATCTAACCAACAAAAAAAAAGACAATACAAGTGCAACAGTTTACATCCAGTTATTCCTGGAAATACAAAATGAATATAAACACTGGAAATTTCACTACACCGACGGAGCAAAAACAAACACAGGAGTCAGTTATGCAATAATAGACAATAACCACCAAACGCTACGACTCTCAAGACTCGAGGAATATTGCTCCATATTCACAGCGGAATCGGAAGCCATATTATCCGCCATAAAAATATTTAAAACCCAAAAAGGCAAACACATCATCTGCACAGACTCGCTGTCCACCATTCAAGCAATATGCAACACCCTACACCGCAACAATACAATAGCAGAAATCCGCGATTTGCTGATCCAATGCCAAAACAAAATAAAAATAATGTGGGTTCCCGGACATATAGAAATCAAAGGCAACGAAGAAGCCGACAAAGCGGCGCGTTTCGCAATACGTGCACCAATTCAAGAACAACAAACCACAACAAAATCCGACATAAATCGCTTCTTTAAGCACCATTTACAGAACAAACGTCTAGAAGTATGGGAAAACTACACACACCATTACAAACAATTTAACACCATAGGAAAACCAACTTTATTTCCCAACGACTGCAAAAGGATATACGTACAGAAATTCACTCGCCTGAGACTCGGACACACTCTGCTTACACACCAACACTTAATGCAGAATACTAATGCGCCCCTATGCAAGCTGTGTAATCTGGAAACAATATCCATACAACATATAACCGAAGAATGCCACAAAATAAAACAAGTACAAGAACAACTAAACTTACCCCTAATCCCAGAACTACTTAAAATATTTACTAAACAAAATGTATATAGTTTAATGAATGTCTTAAGACTTAGTAACATTCTGTACGAAGTTTGAAATATACGTAATTAAATCATACGTCTAACATACCACCGGTCGATGGCGCTTTCTGTGCTAGCACCTTAGTATTAAGTTTATTTTTTGTAATTTACTTACTAAATAAACTGATAATAATAATAATAATAATAATAATAATAAAGGTAGCTAAAATATATATCAATTAAAGGCGTACTACTCTACTTCACTTATTTATGGTTCTGAAATAAGCTTTTTATGCTCACTAATAAAATACGTTAAGAAAGTTCAAAAATCCATCGATGTTTCGATACATCGATGTTTCAATGCCGATGTTTTTGATTTCGATGTTGTTTGAAGAAACAGCGATACATTGAACCATCCATGTTTCATTTCCCGATGTCTGCATCCCTAATTAAGAGGGATGTATGAGACTGCAATGAACAGAGCGTCAGTGAGACAAATACATAGTTGGTCCAGAATATAATCATTCTTCTACTTAATTGGCGTAGACACCGCTTACGCGATTATAGCCGAGTCAACAACAGCGCGCCAGTCGTTTCTTCTTTTCGCCACGTGGCGCCAATTGAATATCCCAAGCGAAGCCAGGTCCTTCTCCACTTGGTCCTTCCAACGGAGTGGAGGTCTTCCTCTTCCTCTGTTTCCCCCGGCGGGTACAGCGATGAATACTTTCAGAGCTGGAGTGTTTTCGTCCATCCGGACAACATGACCTAGCCAGCGTAGCCGCTGTCTTTTAATTCGCTGAACTATGTCAATGTCGTCGAAATCTCGTACAGCTCATCGTTCCATCGAATGCGATATTCGCCGTGGCCAACGCACAAAGGACCATAAATCTTTCGCTGAACTGTTCTCTCGAGAACTCGCAACGTCATCCGTTGTTGACATCGTTCATGCCTCTGCACCATATAGCAGGACGGGAATTATGAGCGACTTATACAGTTTGGTTTTTGTTTGTCGAGAGAGGACTTTGCTTCTCAATTGCCTACTCACTCCGAAGTAGCACCTGTTGACAAGAGTTATCCTGCGTTGGATTTCTAGGCTGCCATTATTGGTGGTGTTTACGTTAGTTCCAAGATAGACGAAATTATCTACAACTTCAAAGTTATGACTGTCAACAGTGACGAGAGTGCCAAGTCACGAGTGCTACGACTGTTCGTTTGATGACAGGAGATATTTCGTCTTGCCCTCGTTCACTGCCAGACTCATTTGTTTTGCTTCCTTGTCCAGGAGAAAGCAGAACTAATGGCGCGGGTGTTGAGGCCGATGATATCAATATCATCGGCATACGCCAGCAGTTGTACACTCTTATAGAAAATTGCACCTGCTTGATAAAGTTCTGCAGCTCGAACTATTTTCTCCAGAAGCAGGTTGAAAAAGTCGCACGATAGGGAATCGCCTTGTCTGAAATCTCGTTTGGTATCGAACGGCTCGGAGAGGTCCTTCCCGATCCTGACGGAGCTTTAAGTGTTGCTCAACGTCAGTTTACACAGCCGTATTAGTTTTGCGGTGATACCAAATTCAGACATCGCGGCATAGAGGCAGCTCCTTTTCGTGTTGTCGAAAGCAGCTTTGAAATCGAGGAAGAGGTAGTGTGTGTCGATTCTCTTTTTACGGGTGTTTTCCAAGATTTGGCGCATGATGAATATCTGGTTGGTTGTTGATTTTCCAGGTCTAAAGCCACACTGGTCCAATCAGTTTGTTGACGGAGAGCTTTAATCTTTTACCCAATACGCTCGGAGGAACCTCACATGCGATGTTGAAGAGGCTAATCCCACGGTAGTTGGCGCAGATTATGGGGTCTCCTTTTTTATGGATTAGGCATAGCACACTTAAATTCCAATCGTTGGGCATGCTTTCTTCCGACCATATTTTACAAAGAAACTGATGCATGCTCTTTACCCGCTCTTCACCGCCGTGTTTAAATAGCTCCGCCGGGAATATGTCGGCCCCCGCCGCTTTGTTGCTCTTCAGGAGGACTATTGCTATTCGAACTTCTTCATGGTCGGGCAATGGAACGTCTGCTCCATCGTCATCCATTGGGGAATCGGGTTCGCCTTCTCCTAGCGTTGTGCGTTCACTGCCATTCAGCAGGCTGGAGAAGTGTTCCCTCCATAATTTAAGTATGCTCTGGGCATACTCCTTTGGGGGTTCTACAGGAGTATGCTCCGGTCTTGAAACCTTCTGTAAGCCGCCGCATTCTTTCGCAGAATTTTCGAGCATGACCCCTGTCGACCAGCTTATCAAGCTCTTCGTACTCACGCATTTCGGCCTCTTTTTCTGTCTACAAATGCGTCTCGCTTCTACTTCAACCCTCGGTATTTATCCCATCCCGCACGTGTTGTGGTCGATCGAAACGTTACGAGGTAGGCAGCCCGTTTTCTCTCCGCTGATGGTTTCGGTTAGAGCTGTACGTAAGGAGTTTGAAATGCCGCCCCACAGTGCCCTTATACCGAGTTGTTGACGAGTGCTCTCAGAGAGTAGGAGTGCAAGCCGAGAAGGAAATCGTTCTGCTGTCTGTTGTGATTGCAACTTCTCGACGTCGAACCTTCCTTGTGTTTGTTGGCGTGCGTTTTTTGCTGTACAGAGGCGGGTGCGAATCTTGGCGGCAACAAGATAGTGGTTCGGGTCGATGTTAGGACCTTCGCACGCACATCTAAAACACTGGAGACGTGTCTTCCGTCTATCACAATATGATCGATCTGGTTGATAGTTTTTCGATCCGAAAACAGCCAGGTAGCTTGATGAATCTTCTTATGCTGGAATCTAGTACTACAGATAACCATATTTCGGGCTCCGGCGAAGTCGATCAGCCTCAACCCATTTGGGGATGTTTCCTCGTGGAGGCTGAATTTACCGACTGTAGTGCCAAAGATACCTTCTTTACCCGCCCTGGCGTTAAAGTCGCCAAGCACGATTTTTACATCGAGGCGGAAGCAGCTCTCATAAGTGCACTCCAAGCGCTCATAGAAGGCATTTTTTGTTACATCGTCCTTCTCTTCCGTCGGGGCATGGGCGCAAATCAGCGATATGTTGAAGACTCTCGCTTTGATGCGGAATGTGGCTAGACGTTCTTTCACCGGAGTGAATGATAGTACTCGGCGACGGAGTCTCTCTCCCACCACGAATCCCGCACCAAACTTACGCTCCTTTACATGGTCACTGTAGTAAATGCCACAAGGACCTACTCGTCTCTGTCCTTGTCCCGCCCATCGCATTTCTTCGACGGTGGTGATGTCAGACTTCACTCTAATGTGGACATCAACCAGCTGGGCAACGGCACCTTAACAATTACGGGACCGGACATTCCAGGTGCATGCCCTCAATTCGTAGTCCTTATTTCGTTTGCCATGGTCGTCATCAAAAGGGGGGTTTCTCATCCGAGGCTTGTTGTTCCTTATCAGTGGGGGTGTTTTTTACGTGGCGGGTCCCAAACCCAGCGCACAACCCTATGCAGGGGGGTTGTTTCGCCTTCTCACTTTAGCACGCCTTCAAACGGATGTTCTTAGTCTACCCAAAGGATACTTGGTCAAAGGCCGGAAGTCGTGAGCTGCTTGAGTCATATGTAAAAGAATCGTGTCTAACCACTCCCAAGTGAATGGCGATCAGAGAACTTTCCTCACTTGCGTGTACACATTACTCCATCTTCCATCATTATCAAGCATAATTAAACGAGGACGATATTTGCGATGAACTGCTAGGAGAACATCACCCCCTCTTAAACAGCCAGTTTTTTCATGATCTCTGTCCTTACGGAAGACATAATAGAGATTTGAGTCAAAATATTCACTATCAAAGTAACTAGAATTCAGCCAAGTCTCAACGATAACGATAATATCGAAATCTAAATGTGAAGAAAAGTTGCGAATGATATTTGATTTACCTGATAAACTTTGGTAGTACACCTTAGACAGGAGCCAGTTGAGGAAGGTGCAGAAATCGTAATTAACAGGCGCATCAACTAATCTGCAGCGCTGTTTTCCCCTCCCTTTGGAAAAAACCTAAAGGGACGCAACTTAATGCCAGAAGGCCACTCTGAAGAGGAGAAAACGGCATTAAAAAAAGATGGGGACACACCTATCTTAAAGTTTACCCTCTTAAGGTTATTATTATCAGTATCTTTCTTAATTAATTTATAACATAAAAGATGCTCTTTCGTAACATTAGCATGTTTAACAGCAAAAGATATAATATCATCTTCAGTGACTGCGTTCTTAAAGCCAAACAAGTGAATCCATTTCTTGGGTATGACGACATCGAGATCACAATTGGCATTGACACCAACAACAGTTGAAGCATCTGGGGATTTTTTGTCCCTAGTGCTCACTTTTAACTTCAAATTTCCATTAGCAGCAATTGAAGTAGAAGAGTTCAGATTAACAGAAACATCAACGGCAATTGATAGAGCAGCATTGACAGCGACACAGGAGCGACCAGGTTTAGCAGCAACTGTTGGATTGTTTTTGGCTTTCGAGTGAGTGTTGATATTCCTAGCAACAGCGTCAGCATATGTATTGGCATAATTTACAGCATTGGGAGCAACAGGAGGTCGAATCGCAGGTGCACCGTAATCCACGCTGGCAATTCCAGAAGAAACTGAAACAGCAACGTTGGACGGAGCTGTATTTATACCATTATCAGCAGCAACAGAGAGAGTGGAGCAAGCAACAGATGGAGCGGCAGAGATTGCTTTCGGTGTAGCGGGAGCGGTATAATCCATACTCACATTATCAGTACGAGCAGAAACAACAACGTTATAGCCCTGACAGACGAGAAAAATTAATGCGCCTTGAGCAACGCTAATGCACATTGAAATGTTATGGTGACAGAGGCAGACTTGTGCATTTAGAGAGCTGATAGTGAACTTTGTTTATTTATTAAAAACAAAAAGTGAAATGAAAATGAATAAGATAAATTATTAATAGAAAATTTGGTATTTTTAGAAAATCAATATAAATTTAAGGAAAAAATTCGTTTATTATTAACTACGTTAAAAGATAACAGAGTGAAATTAAAAGCAATAATTGATTGTAATGCGGAAAAAGTGTGCGAAAAAGTTAAGAATATTAGAAAAATGGATAGCAAACTGTGCATTGTTTATTTGCTGTCATCTAAAAACATTAAAATTTGTTTTTGCTAATATACTTGCACATAATTTAATTAGCAATAAAAAACTGCTTACCTATGATGCTGTAGACGCAAAGGAGGCAGCAGACTTCAAGCGGCATCTGTCAAAAAATAGCAAAAATCGGACATTTTTGAGCAGTATTGCCTACACAAATTTGATAAATTCAGCTAAATACATTACAAACTTGCATTAACATGGGTCAAATGCGCATTTGTACCCACAGTAGTTGTAGAAGTGAGAATGGAGTTAGCAGTAGTTGAAGCTGAAGAGAATGCTTTCGGTATAGCGGAAGCGAGATAATTCACACTCACATTATCAGCAGAAACAGCAGCGTTAGACGGAGAAGCGATTATAGAAGCATTTGTACCAACAGCAGTCTCAGCAGTGAGAGTGGGGTAGGCAGCAGAGAGAGTATTCGAAGCTGGTGCAGAGAACTTGCCGTTATCGGACAATTTCTTTTGCACAATGCAGATCTCTGATTTAAGTTCGTTAAGTTTTGTTTTTAATATTTTAAAAAAATTCAGGAATTTAAAAAAAATCGTAAAAAATGATTTTTATTTTCAGGCAGTCGCCATTTTTCAAAAAAAAAAAAAAATTTCGTGTTCCCGGACTATAACAGCATCCTTACTGATTAAGAATTTCTTTTAATTTTTTTTTTCAGACCACCAGGAGAGTCAGGATCAATGTCACCAGGATACGCCATTTTTTTACACCTGTCTCTCCACCTCTAATTATTTTAATTTTTAATATTTTTTTGTAAAATTTTTTTTCTGTATTCTTAAGATATCAATAAAAACACAATAAAAAAATGGATAGTAAAAATATTTTTGGTTTTTTTTTTTAAATAAAATTCAAAAAAGTGCCCAAAATTTGATTTCTAGAGTAGAATACCCCCTTAAGCTTAACTATTAACGAATTTCGATCATCACATAGTTGTTGTATTAATGTCAGCGCCTACGATTGTTCACTTCTCAGTGAACTTACTTCCAAAACCAGAGTATTAAGCTCCACATTTGCCTTATTATATTATTATTATAACCTCATCGTAGTGTCATAACAAATTTCAATCTGTAATTGATTACTTGTATGAAACACACATAAAGTTTTCACTGAATAATTTTCAAAAATGTACCTTTTGAATACCCGAAATAAAGAAGGTAAGCGGCCGAAATTAAACGATTCAATTAATTTACAAATGAATCAGTTAGAAAACAAAACAAAATAATTTAAAAAAAATTTATGGAAAAATCACTTTTTGGAAATTTCCGCTCGTAAGTACGATAAAAATGAACATTTTCTGAATTATTTTTTTACAAACTATCCTCACTGGATTTCCTTCAAAGTGGTTCAGGCCATTTTTCATGTCATGCAACGGTTTAGTCAGCTATAGCGGACAGACAAAAACATAACTTATTTTTATATATAAGATTTTGCTTATTTACTATAAGCTTACATATTTACGAATTCGTACATCTTCTTCTTTATTGGTGTAGACACCGCTTACGCAGTTATAGCCGAGTAAACAACAGCGCGCCAATCGTTTCTTCTTTAAGCAAACTGGCGCCAATTCGAGACAGCAAATGCAGCCAGATCTTTCTCAACCTGATCTGTCCAACGGAGTGGAGGTCTTCCTCTGCTTCTACCGGCGGGAACTGCGTCGAATACTTTCAGAGCTGGAGTGTTTTCATACATACGGACGACATGACTTAACCAGCGCAGTCGCTATCTCTTAATTCGCTACACTAGGTCAATGTCGTCATGTAACTCATACAGCGCATCGTTCCATCGAATATTCGCCGTTGCCAATCATCAAAGGACTATAAATCTTCCGCAAAACTTTTCTCTCGAAAACTCGTACCGTCAACTCATTAGATGTTGTCATCGGCCATGCCTATGCACCATATCTTAGGACGGGAATAATGAGTGACTTATAGAGTTTTGTTTTTGTTCGTCGAGAGAGAACTTTACTTCTCAATTGCCTACTCAGTCCAAAGTAGCACCCGTTGGCAAGAGTTATCCTGCGTTGGATTTCGAGGCTGACATTGTTGTTTTATCTACGACTTCGAAGTTATGACAGTCAACAGTAACGTGGCAGCCTAGTCGCAAGTGCAACGACTGTTTGTTTGATGACGGCAGATATTTCGTCTTGCCCTCGTTCTAAGTCTGGATGATGACGATGTAAACAACAATCATTCAATTAAACAAAAAATTGTTCATAATTATATTATAACTGAAACTAACAACCTCTCATTCTAAAAATACATAATAATCATTCAATAAAAGCAACAAACGAGATGTAAAAAAAAATTATTTTAATAGTAATTAAAATTAACAAAATAATTCTACAAGTTCATATATACTATATTTCTCGATCTTAAATGATTAAAAATATTTTAAGTAAACTATTTAGATTTAAAGTCAAAATAAAATATGTAAAGGAAATCAATGAAGGAACAATTAAAAATATTCAAGAATCTTACTGCCTCTAAATGAATAAACACCTAAAAAGATCTTACCGTGATGACTATAGGCATACAAATGTAAATTATAAGCAACTCTTAAAGGAAACAATAACGATAAAGAAAATATAGTAACTCCAGATCAACTTACAAATCTATTTAATAAAGACTTTTCACTTAATAAATTCAAAGAAGGCAGCCAAGTCACGAGCTCTCATTATCATTACAAAGTCGTAGAAGGTGTAAAATTTAATAATCCCTTAGTAATTACTAAACTTCGACTCCCTAACCATTCATAAGTAATATAGGTCATAATAAAACAACTCTGATGAACTCCATGAGCAATTATTAAAGTGTAAAAACCACAGAGGAGGATGGAGTCATGGGTAGAAGTTCACGCAAGTGAGGAAAGTTCTCTCATCGCAATTCACTTGGGAGTGGCCAGAAACGATTCTTTTACATAATTCTCAAGCAGCTCACGACGTCCTGTCTTTGACCAAGTATTTTCTGAGTGGCCTAAGAACATCCATTTGAGCTAAAGTGAGAAGGCGAAACATTCCCTCCACAGGGTAGTGCACTGGTTTTGGGGCCCGCCACGGAAAAAACCCTCCAATGAAAAATAACAACCAGCCTTTTGATGACGACCATGGCAAATGAAATAAGGACTACGATTTGAGGGCATGAAGCTGAAATGTCCGGTCCCTTAATTGGGAAAGTGCTGCTGCCCAGCTGGTTGATGTTCTCGTTAGAGTGAAGGCTGACATCACCGCCGTCAAAGAAATGCAATGCAGGGGACAAGGTCTTTGTGGCATTAACTACAGTGACCATATAAAGGAGCGCAAATTTGGTGTGGGATTCGTGGTGGGAGATAGACTCCGTCGCAGAGTACTGTCCGCAACCCGCATCAAAGCGAAGTTCTTCAACATTGCGCCCATGCTCCGATGGAAGTGAAGGATGATGTTACCAAAGACGCCTTCTATGAACGCTTGGAGCGCTTTTATGAGAGCTGCCTTGCCACGTTATCACTATCGTGATTGGCGACTTTAAAGCCAGGGTGGGCAAAGAAGGTATTTTTGCCAATACAGTCGGTAAATTTAGCCTCCACGAGTAAACATCCCTAAGTAGATCAAGGCTGATCGGCCTCGCCGGGGCTCCAAATATGTTTATCTGTAGTACTAGATTCCAACATAAGAAAATTCATCAAGCTACTTGGCTGTCTTCGGATCGAAAAACCACCAACCAGATCGATCATATTGTGACAGACGGAAGACACATTTTCATTGTTTTAGATGTGCGTGCGCTCCGAGGTCCTTACATCGACTCGGGCCTGTACCTTGTTGCACCCCAGATTCGCACCGCCTCTGTGCAGCAAAAAACGTACGTCAATAAACACAAGGAAGGTTCGACGTCGAGAAGCTGCAATCACAACAGACAGCTGAACGATTTTCTACTCGACTTGCACTCCTGCTCTCTGAGAGCACTCGTCAACAACTCGGTATAAAGGCACTGTGGGACAGCATTTCAAACTCCTTACGTACAGCTGCAAACAAAACCATTAGCTTTCGCAAAATGCAAAAGAACAGCTGGGACAACGAGAAGTGCCGTGTCGCAGCGCAGAGAAAACAGACTGCTTACCTCGCAACGTTACGATCGACCACAACATGTGCGGGATGGGATAGATACGGAGAGTTAAAGAGGGAACGCGAGACGAATTTGCAGACAGAAAAAGAAAGAGGCCGAAATGCATGAGCATGAAGAGCTTGACAAGCTGGCCGACAAGTATAACGCCAGTAGAGCGAACCGGATTCCCCAATCGATGACGATGGAGCAGACGTTCCATTGGCCGACCATGAAGAAGCAAACACGGTGGCGAAGAACTGATCACTTTCTTTGTAAAATATGGTCAGACAAAGGCATGCCCAACGATTGGAATTTAAGTGTGCGCCAACTACCGTGGGATAAGCTTCCTCAACATCGCGTACCACCGTCCAGAAAATGATTGGAACTTATCAGTGTGGCTATAGACCTGGCAAATTAACAGCTGACCAGATATTCACAATGCGCAAAATCTTGGAAAAGTCCCGTGAAAGGAGAATTGACACACACCACCTCTTCGTCGATTTCAAAACTGTTTTCGACAGCACGAAAAGGAGCTGCCTTTATTATTATTAAATAATTTTTTTTATTGTATCTGCTTTTTCTTAAAGACTAACAATAAGTAATAAAATCTTAAATCTATTTGAAAACTAGACACTTGCTTGAAGTGATTGAGCTGGTTTGGTGTTACGTCGCTCTTTAATACGCAGGCATATCTCTTCTTTTAAGTCGTGTTTGATCGCAGGAATGTACCAAAGCATTAGTCAAAGGGTTTGGGTGATCTCGGAGTTTAGATATATCTATATATCTTCTACTTCTTTTTTTACCATAGGAATACCAAGGTCTTTATGGATATTTTCGTTACGCATGTACCATGGTGAACACGTGATTGTTCTAAGCATTTTTGATTGGAACCTTTGTATTAGATCAATATTAGTTGCACAGGTCGTACCCCACAGTTGAATGCCATACATCCAAATCGGCTTTATGACCGCATTTTATAAAAGCACTTTGTTGTCTAGGCTAAGTTTGGAGTTTTTATTTAAAAGCCAATTTAAATTTGCAGCTCCAATCTTCACACAGCTGTGTTAAGTCTTTCCCAGGTTTATCTATCAAGATAATCTGCAACTTTTTCCATGAAATTGGATAGTATCCGAAACTAAGAGATGCATTGAAAAGCAAAGAGAGCACCTCTACAGCAATAATTGGTAACTCAATTAGCATTTTTGGGGAAATTTTATCATGTCCCGGCGACTTTTTTGGATTAAGTTCTTTGATAATACCAATGATTTCAGAAGGTAAAGTCATAAGAGGGTCGAGCGACTCTATAGCTGTGTTGGGTAAGATTGACAGCTTAAAGTTGTTCTTTGGCAAGTTGGGTTGAAATACCTTTTCTAGGTGATTTGCAAAGCAATTAGCCTTTTCCTCGTCACTACGAGCCCAATTTCCTCCCAAGTCTCGTATAGGCATGTTGGAGTCAGTTGGTGGCTTCATGGACTTTTGGGCTTTCCAAAGGGAAGTTTGCTTGTTCGAATTCGGACACAGCTTCTTTATATACATTTCACGTTTAAGCGCTTTTTTTAATTTACGTACAGCAGATTTTAATTGAAGCTGAGTGGAAGGGGAACGATTTATCTGCCATTCACGTCTTGCACGCCTTTTTACATTTACAAGCATTTCTATTTCTCTATTAGAGATTTTTCCAGAGAACGTATATCTATAGAGAAGGTCCAACAACGGACAAGCGTGTAAACTGTCAAAAGCTAACAAAATGCGATGGGTGCATTTCACCACAGCTAGCTAAGAAGGAGAAATTTTTAACAGTGGTATGTGAACAGAGCTGAGCATTAATTGAAAATTATGCTCGGAAACATACATACATTGCTATTACAGACGTATGTTGGCCTTTTGCTTATATTTTTACATGCTTACATGCCTTCATATTAATTGATACGATTATCATTTTGCGAATTTTTATGAATACATGCAAAACTGATAACATTTTATATAATTTATGCTATTTTCAAAATACATATTCGTAGTTAATGTGTGAATAACAGTTAATTTTCAAATATTTCTTATATTTGATAATATAATATAATATTATATATGAATAGGTTTGTATATATGCGATATATATATATATGTATGTATACGAGATCCTAAAAACTTAATACGTATGTATTAGGGCGGGTCGATTTAAAAATCGCCCATTGCTCTATGAAAATCATATTCTAGGGATCAAAATAAGATACTTTGCCGAAGAAACCATACCTCTAAAACGAATTTTGATGTCCCCCAATTTGGATCGAACTTTTGGGTAGGGGCAAATTTTGAAAAATCCCACTTTGACCCATTTAGAGTGCTCCAATCGAGTCCAAATGTATGACCGACCGTCCCGTCCAAAGTTACGGCCGATCCACCCATGCCAGTGGCACACCCCCTGGAACTCCCCTTGGGGGTTCTCCATAAAATCATTTCAAAAAATCACCAGTTTTGGTGATTTACATGAAAAAATCAGCAAATTGCTATGTTTTTTCTTTATTTTTATTTATTTATTTATTTATAATAACATCTATTTTTTCACTTAAGAAATTTATTTAGTCAGAACATATGTAAATGAAAAAAATTAATTTAAGTGAGTTATAGAAAAGAAATTAAAAAAAATTATTGTTTGAAGTCTTTTTTACTTTCAAGTCTGGGCAATTTCGCACGGCTCTCTAATGTCGTCGCTATAACAGCCTCTACATTTTCCGGAATAACCCGTTTGGAAACGCTAGCTAGCAATTGAACATGTCGTTCCGTTCCTTGTATGTGCGATGGAATTTTTGGATCATTAAACGGTGGATCATCTTAATTTAAATATTCTTACAATGTATCGTACGGAATGCTTCGCGTGAATGGTGGTTAAAATACGATATTTATATCATTCAAATTGATAATTTCCGTATAACTTGTGCAATTAAAGTTTATAACGGGTGATTTTTTTGAGGTTAGGATTTTCATGCAGTAGTATTTGACAGATCACGTGGGATGTCAGACATGGTGTCAAAGAGAAAGATGCTCAGTATGCTTTGACATTTCATCATGAATAGACTTACTAACGAGCAACGCTTGCAAATCATTGAATTTTATTACCAAAATCAGTGTTCGGTTCGAAATGTGTTTCGCGTCCGTGTCCGATGAGCGATGAGGCTCATTTCTGGTTGAATGGCTACGTAAATAAGCAAAATTGCCGCATTTGGGGTGAAGAGCAACCAGAAGCCGTTCAAGAACTGCCCATGCATCCCGAAAAATGCACTGTTTGGTGTGGTTTGTACGCTGGTGGAATCATTGGACCGTATTTTTTCAAAGATGCTGTTGGACGCAACGTTACGGTGAATGGCGATCGCTATCGTTCGATGCTAACAAACTTTTTGTTGCCAAAAATGGAAGAACTGAACTTGGTTGACATGTGGTTTCAACAAGATGGCGCTACATGCCACACAGCTCGCGATTCTATGGCCATTTTGAGGGAAAACTTCGGACAACAATTCATCTCAAGAAATGGACCCGTAAGTTGGCCACCAAGATCATGCGATTTAACGCCTTTAGACAATTTTTTGTGGGGCTACGTCAAGTCTAAAGTCTACAGAAATAAGCCAGCAACTATTCCAGCTTTGGAAGACAACATTTCCGAAGAAATTCGGGCTATTCCGGCCGAAATGCTCGAAAAAGTTGCCCAAAATTGGACTTTCCGAATGGACCACCCAAGACGCAGCCGCGGTCAACATTTAAATGAAATTATCTTCAAAAAGTAAATGTCATGAACCAATCTAACGTTTCAAATAAAGAACCGATGAGATTTTGCAAATTTTATGCGTTTTTTTTTTTTAAAAAGTTATCAAGCTCTTAAAAAATCACCCTTTATCTGGTTTTTTATAAACACTAAATACCATTGGCTCTTCAACATCGGTTCCCAATTTTCTCTGGTTTGATGTTAGCCAGATCCACCGGAACCACGCCGCTAGAAATTGCATGGGCCATGTCGTATAAGTACTTCGAATCGGTTGAAAATTCTTTTTTTTCTGGAGCAGGGGGCATATTTTGCAACTCAATTTTCTGGAAGCCGTCCACCACCTAAAAATATATAATAATAAAATAATTAAAAATGGTTGACAATTATAATAAGTGATAGCAGTAACTTACCGGAAGAGTTTCACAAGTTTCGATTTGACGGCTCAGTTTTCCGGTTGCCAAATCTATCACATACCAAGGCAAAGTTAAAACAATCGTATCTCTCTGTGTATTGTGAACTTGTGCTTCTATCCATATCTTCTTGAACTTGTGGCGGTGCGTATGTTGAATCATTGGGATCTTGGTATGTTGGCATTGATGACATAGACGTTGCTCCTTGCTCTTCAGTTTCCATCATAAATGCATTCATTGTTAGTCTTCTCTGATTATGTTGATCGTGCATGAACTCTTTGAGGCGTTCGGGAACCCAGCCGCATGCACATAGAGCAGCCTTCAAATCGCATTTACATGTTCCAATGTAAAAAATTGTTTCCAGAGATTTTACATACTCTGTAAATTGTTGGGTGTTGTTTCTTCTCTTGATTTGCTCTTGATACTTGTCAAGCAATTTATTCAATTTATTGCATACACTTTTTTTCAGCATTATTTTCATACCAAGTTTTTCCCAAATTCCAATCATCTTATCTTGTACTTGAATAGTGAATGATTTATGGGAAAACTTTTTTTGTTCTGTTTTAGCACGTTCGCTTAAGTAAAAATAATATCTCAAGATATCCAGATGGGTTGGTAAATTAAGATCAGTCAAATCAGTAGACACACCAAAAACAGTAATCATGCTTGGGTATATGACTCATTGGGTTTTCGATAGTTGTTGATGTAGTTGCTTCATCTTGCGGTGTAGAGGATGGTGGATTCATTGTAAACTTTTTGAGGTAATAAGAATGAAATGGTAATTGTAAAGTAAGACGCGTAGGGTTTCGGTTGTTAAATAGAACTCAGCTCTGGTTGCCCAGAGCTCCTTTATTTATAGCATTCCTTATCCTAATTTATGTATGCACCACATGCTGAGTGCATACACACATCTTAACACTAATCTACTGTACATACCGACAGTATGTACACATATCTTAAGCATAAGTGTTTTCAAGTGCAAACACAATTGTTAGTTTAAGATCATTTGCGATCTTCAGGGCAAACATAATTGTTTCTTGTCTATTGTTAGTTTCGGATCATTTGCGATCTCAAGGGCAGACAATCCTTGACATTGCATACATTAAATACTAAAGTCACTAATCAATATACCCGAAATGAACGTTTATTACATTGTTGATAGAAATGGGTATTTGTAAATACATATCTACGTTTAAGACTAGATTCGTATGCGCTGGCGATAATGAACATAAATATTTGAACTATGATATTTGTATCCTTACAAAAATATCTTCTTTAAAATTAATTAATTTCTTTTCTATAACTCACTTAAATTAATTTTTTTCATTTACATATGTTCTGACTAAATAAATTTCTTAAGAGAAAAAATAGATATTATTATAAATAAATAAATAAAAATAAAGAAAAAACATAGCAATTTAGCTGATTTTTTCATGTAAATCACCAAAAATGGAGATTTTTTTAAATGATTGTATGGGGAACCCCCAGGGGAGTTCCAGGGGTGTGCCACTGGCATGGGTGGATCGGCCGTCCAAAGTTAGTGGGGGTCAGTCATACATTTGGACTCGATTGGAGCACTCTAAATGGGTCAAAGTGGGATTTTTCAAAATTTGCCCCTACCCAAAAGTTCGACCCAAAATGGAGGACATCAGAATTCGTTTCAGAGGTATGGTTTCTTCGGCAAAGTATCTTATATTGATCCCTAGAATATGATTTTCATAGAGCAATGGGCGATTTTTTTGCCTCCCTGCAAATCGACCCGGCCTAGTATGTATATTACAATAATATTGTATATAAATTACATTTCTTCATTTAAATTTTCATACGCATCTACATATTAGCACATAATTACATAGGTACATATGTACATAAGTACAATTCAAATTCAAATCGTGATATTATCATTTATCAGTAAAAAGTGTGCGCGCACTGCTCTATATGTATATACATGCATATGTGTACGACATTGCTGAACAAATAATGTGTGCACAAACCAACATTCAAATATCCGTACACATGTAAATATGTGCGTATGACATTCCCACACAAATAATGCATACACAACATACATACTTATATGCGTTCACATGTAGATATGTCACATGTAGATACATTGTTATAAAGAATATTAATTTATTGAGTTTTCCAAATAATTCTTTGTCCAAGTGCATTTTCGCCAACGAAAATGCAACAGTTAATAAAATGTACCAATAATTCCACTAACGAAAATGCAACAGTCAACAAAATGTACCATTAATTCCGAAGAATTTTAATAATTTGTATTTATTGTTCATTCAAGTGCATTTCCGCTAACGAAAATGCAACAGTTAAACAAGAAAGATTTCTTAAGAATTTTTACGCAAGCATTTATTTTTAAGTTATTGCAAGCAAGCAAAATATTAGTATTTAAGAAAGCACAAAATAAAACGGAATGCTGATTATCGATTCAAACTTCAACCCAGTTGTTTAATTATTCGTTGTTCATCACTTTGGTGAAAAAAGTGGCGCAGTCGGTAGGATACCCGTGTATCCTTGTGTGTAAAAATTTAAAATCAAGTTACATAAGAAAGGATATTGAATATTTCTATATTCGTAACGGGTAGAAAAAAATAAGAACAACGAATCCTTTAAAACATACAAAATAATTTTTGCAAAAAAGTTTAGTGAAAGTGACATTTGAACTTCATAAGATTGAAGAACGAATCCTTTAAAACATACAAAATATTTTTGCGAAAACGTTTAGTGAAAGTGACATTTGAACTTCATAAGATTGAAGAACGAATCCTTTAAAACGTACAAAATATTTTTGCGAAAACGTTTAGTGAAAGTGACATTTGAACTTCTTAAGATTGAAGAACGAATCCTTTAAAACATACAAGATTTTCGAAAATAATGCAAAAAAGGGGGTGAAGAAAAGGGTAAAAAAGATTTACTCTTATCGACGATAATTTCAGACAACAACCGAAATATAAAGATATACCCATATTAACAACTCATCAGCCAACTGCACATCCTAATCAACTTTAAACACAACATAGTGACAAATTTTTTTCCATCCTTGGAAACACATCCAGATCAACTTCAAACCCAACACAGAGCCAGACAGACAGCAATATAATATTCAACAACAACACCAGAAACCAACTGCACATCCTAATCAACTTTAAACACAACATAGTGACAAATTTTTTTTCCATCCTTGGAAACACATCCAGATCAACTTCAAACCCAACACAGAGCCAGACAGACAGTAATATAATATTCAACAACAACATCAGAAAGTGAGAATCCGATTAACTATATTATATATAATAATTATTATTATTAAATGTATTTAACTGAAAAAATTAGCATAGAGTAAGAAATTGAAAGAAAATTACTATATACGTCTGGAAAACAAGAGAAAAAAAAGGGAAATAAAATGGCAGTACCAGTTCAAAACATTCTTACTATAAACCCTTTAAAATATCTTAATAACTTACCTGAATTCTGTGGCGACTCAAGAGACCTACAGACATTCACCACACTTATTAACCGAATACACCCACACCTACAAACATATGATGAACTGGCCCAACTAGTTTTTTCGGACATAATAAAATCAAAGCTAAAAGGAAGAGCAAGACAGGCAATAGAAATAAATTGCCACGCGACCTCATGGGCAGAGATTAAAAACATACTACAGAATAATTTCGGGGATAGACGTTCTTGCGAAGAACTCTTTGACGAATTACGAAGCGTGACCTTTAGAACAAACACTTTAGATTTTTACAACGACATGAAAACCAGGTTACACAGGTTAAATAACAAATTAGTAACCATTTTAGGAGAAACCGAAGCAACTAGAGAGAGTGCGATGAACAACAAACGCACTGCCCTCAATATCTTTAAAAACAAACTTCCTGAACCAATGAAATCAATCCTTTTCTGTAGGAACCCAGAAGACTTGGAACATGCTATGGACATACTGTTCCAAGCCGGGTACGCACATACAGGGAACAATAACGTGAACAACAGCACAGGATTAAAAACTCATTCAAGTAATAGGAATACTGACTATAGAAACTATACACAATACAATAAAAAAGACAGTAGGAATAGAATACAGTACGGGAATTCCCAACAACTATTCAACAGAAGGAATTTCCAACCAATGCCCCAAAATAACGGAAGAAATTACCAACAATCCCAACCATACCAACAAGCAAACCCACAAAACCCCAGTCCTCAAAACCCATCCTTCCAGAGACCAAATTTCAGAAACCAACCGGAACCTATGGACATAGGAAAAATAGAAGTGGCTGAAAATTTTCAGGAATCAGCCTCAAGAATAAATTACCATTTATAATAATAAAAACAAAGATAGGTTTCATAAGACTTATAATAGACACAGGCGCAACAAACTCCATTTTAAATCCGGGTATCTGCGACCCCAAAAGAATTCATCCAACTAGCCCACTTTTAATTAAAACTCTCCAACATCGAATTTACGTTGACAAAAAGGCAATAGTACCCATGTTCGAAGAATTTAGCGACATTGAAACTAATAAACCAATAGAATTTTATATAATAAAATTTCATAACTTTTATGGACGATAGGTAACGATATATTGAGACCACTAAATGCCTGTATCGATTATAAAAAGAACGAAATAAATATCGGTAACAAACACTCCCTATGCACTTCGAAAACGAAAACTTAAATGAAAGAAAGATAGTAGTACCAGATGACTCTGACCTAGTATATTATAAGGAAGAAAACGGCGGAAACATTGTAAGAGAGGGAATTTTAAATGTAAGAAATCAAGAGGCAAAGATAAACTTACTATCTGGAACCAATCGGGTGACTACGCAAAAAGTAGATCACAAAAATTTTAACATAATCGAAAATAAAGAATCTAAACCATTGGCTGACCAAATTAGAATAGCGCACTTGAACCCCGAAGAAAGGTCACAATTGTTGCAAATAATAAAAGAATATCGTAATATTTTTTACCAGGAAAATGAAGGACTTTCATTTACTTCAGCAATAAAACATAGAATTAGAACTACAAAACAACATACCTATATTTTCTAAGTCATATAGGTACCCGTACGTACATAAGAAAGAAGTCACAGATCAAATCCAAGAAATGTTAAAACACGGGATAATTAGGAATAGCAATTCTCCCTACTCAGCCCCAATTTGGATCGTGCCAAAGAAGACCGATACCAGCGGGAAACCAAAGTGGAGACTTGTAATCGACTATCGTAAACTGAACGAAGTAACGATCGATAATAAGTTTCCCATCCCGAACATAGACGAGATTCTTGAAAAACTGGGAAGAAGCCAGTACTTCACTACACTCGATTTGGCGAAGGGTTTCCACCAAATCGAGATAGAGGAAGAAGACATCCACAAAACTGCGTTTAGTGTCGAAGGAGGGCACTATGAATTTCTGCGAATGCCTTTCGGACTAAAAACAGCCCCTGCAACGTTCCAGAGATTGATGAATAATCTACTCCAAGATTATATCAACAAAATCTGCCTAGTATACCTGGACGATATAATCATATTTTCAACATCCTTACAGGAACATATGAACTCACTTAGACTTATATTCGCAAGATTACAGGAGGCAAATTTAAAAGTGCAGTTAGATAAATCAGAATTTCTAAAAAAGGAAACAGAGTTCCTTGGGCACATAATTACAACGGAAGGAGTCAAGCCCGATCCTAAAAAGATAGAATGCGTTGTTAACTTCCCAATACCCAAAACAGCAAAACAGATCAAGCAATTCTTAGGGCTCACAGGCTACTACAGGAAGTTCATAAAGGACTACTCGGCTACAGCTAAACCAATGACTAGGTGCTTAAAGAAAGATTCACAGATAAATATAAATGACTCGGACTACGAAAAAAGTTTTAACACCCTCAAGACCCTACTAACGCATGATCCAATATTAACATACCCAGACTTTTCTAAAACATTTACATTGACAACGGACGCGAGTAATTACGCTTTGGGAGCGGTACTTTCGCAAGATAATCATCCAATATGCTACGCCAGTCGCACCCTTAATACGCATGAAACAAATTATAGCACAATAGAGAAGGAATTATTGGCAATCGTGTGGGCTACAAAATATTTTAGGCCATACCTTTTTGGTCGTAAGTTTATAATAGAGACAGATCACAAGCCACTGACATGGCTCTTTTCTATAAAGGAACCAAATTCAAAACTTGTTAGGTGGAGATTAAGACTATCTGAATACGATTATGATATTAGGTACAAGAAAGGAACAAAGAATAGTAATGCCGACGCTTTGTCAAGGATTGAAATTGAACCCAGCATTAATACACTAGAATGCGACAGGGGAACGATAAAAAGTACTACTTCACCAATTAATATGTTTAAAAATCAAGTAGTTATAATAAAAACTACCTCTGGATCATTAAGAATAAAAAATAAATCTGTTTTTAAAAATAAAAGAAGAATAATTTCTATGAAGGAAATGGACAGGGAAACAGCAATTACAATACTAAAGAATCATTTTAATCCAACACAACTGAATGCTATTTTTATCGAAGACGAATTTTATACTATGTTTAAAACTGTTTACGAAGAACTATTTTCAAATAACCCAAATTTTAAAGTACTTAGATCTACACTCATGACGGAAGACATAGAAGACGAAAATCGATTAACTGAAATTATTAAAAACGAACATCTTGACAAAAACCATAGAGGAATTCAGGCAGTATATAAAGAATTAATTACGCGAATTTACAATCCTAAATTAAAACAAAGGATAACTCAGTTCATAAATAACTGTGAAATTTGTAACTTAGAAAAATACGATAGGAAACCCCCGAAGATCCCTTACAAAATTACAGAAACTCCATCCAAACCTCTGGAAACATTACATATAGACGTATTTTATACTTTAGGTAAGAAACTTTTTATGACAGCAATTGATAAATTTTCGAAGTTCGCGTTAGCATTTCAAATAAACGGTAGGAGTTGGACAGAATTTAAAACAAAACTTTTGCTGATAATCAATACTTATGGGAAAATAAATAAAATTGTTGTGGATAATGAACTAGGCTTTAAAGCTATACCGATGCAAGAATTTTTGAAAAAGGAGAACATAGATATTCACTATACTTCCAATAGTAACCATACGTCTAACGCCGACATTGAGAGACTACACAACACAATCAATGAGCACATACGCTTGTTAAGGCACGATAAAGAAAACAAAGACGAAAGTATAGAAGATAAAATGATAAGAATAATAGGTTTTTATAATAATACAATACACAGCACTTCACGAAGGTAATATTATAATAACTCTCTCTATACCACAATATTCGCAAGATTCACTATCCATGGTGACATTCGTACCCATTCCTGACAAAAATAATAAGTCCATAAAGGTTAGCCACTCTGATGTTCTCATAGATTCAGAAAACAATATTTATAGCACATATATTAAAGATAATCTAAAAAGAAATCTTATAAAAATTAACGATGATTGTTTAAACAAAATACTAAACTTTGAAGAAGCTAATTGCAAAATGCAAACATTAAATACACAAGAAATAAGCGAAATAATTCCTGGAGTACTAATTCTTAAACATTTTAACAGCACAATATCCCATAACTGCAACAAAGCTAAATTAAACATTTCAGGAAATTACTTAATCAAATTCGAAAATTGTGAAATAAACGCGTTAAACAAGACTTTTACAAATGTCAAAATAAAAATACAAGACAAGTTTATTCTACCTAATATAATTACAAAAATTAAAGACAATAGTAATACAACACTAGCAGACATAAAAATTGAATCTTTATATCTGAAGCAAATAGAATACGAAGAAACACTGAAAAATATACTATATACAGATAAGAACTCAAAAATACTTAGTTTTGGTATAGATATCTCAATTATTATATCAATATGTATCTTAATTATTTTTATATACCTCTTTAAGAATACAAAAACATATATTCCAAATGTACAATTAAAAAATGAAACTACTATAAACAATCCGGCAAAGATAATATAATTTCGTCGGAGCCTCAAACTAACGGTGGGGGTGTTATAAAGAATATTAATTTATTGAGTTTTCCAAATAATTCTTTGTCCAAGTGCATTTTCGCCAACGAAAATGCAACAGTTAATAAAATGTACCAATAATTCCACTAACGAAAATGCAACAGTCAACAAAATGTACCATTAATTCCGAAGAATTTTAATAATTTGTATTTATTGTTCATTCAAGTGCATTTCCGCTAACGAAAATGCAACAGTTAAACAAGAAACATTTCTTAAGAATTTTTACGCAAGCATTTATTTTTAAGTTATTGCAAGCAAGCAAAATATTAGTATTTAAGAAAGCACAAAATAAAACGGAATGCTGATTATCGATTCAAACTTCAACCCAGTTGTTTAATTATTCGTTGTTCATCACTTCGGTGAAAAAAGTATACATCTCCCCGAGCATGCCTTTGCCTACAAGCGTCTTTTCGCGACGATGGCAAAAGCTAAAAATCATAAATTGAACAATTATATATAATTAGTATAAAATAAAATTGTGAACATAGTTTGTTTGTGGATTTTCAAGTCAAGAAATGTGTCAAGGAAAATATTCAATATTCCTCTGATGTATGTGTGCAGTGAATCCCGGTTAAATAGTACTCCGCTTAAATGAAAATCATCCCTCTTAACTGCCTATATCTTGCTGCATTCCACCCACGGTTTGTTTTTTGAAATACATGAAATCTATTATTTTAAGTACAACTCGGTTAAGTATCCGTAGTCGCTTATGTACCATATTATATTTTTATTTTTAACCACAAAAATCTGTATCTTTGATTGTGGCACATAACCGGGATTGACTGTACTTCTCAAGGAATGTAAAAAATATTTTTACGCGGCTTGCAAAAATCGGCGTCGATACGTATGCAAACTCACACACAAACATACATATCTACGCTGGTTTGTTGGCGAAGCTGGTACAGCGGCAAGGGAAGCAGTGGCAATTGGCGATCGTTCGTTTGTGTTTTCGGCACAGCTCGGATTTTCTACCAACAAAACAATGTTGTGACGCGTCAGTCTTTCAACACTTTGACATGAAAGCAAAAAATATGAGCTTCGCCATTGGTTGTCCGCGTCAACGGAAATTTCGCATGAAGCATTGAATGTACATATTTACATACATTTGTTGCATGTAGACAAATTTACAAACATGGTTCTTTCATATTTGTTTTCATGCAAACATAATTATATATGGGCAAATGTGCGACCGCTTGGTCTTTTAACATGATATCGAAAGGTTTATTGACCAAAGCGAATATTTATTTAAATATATAAATATACATACATATGTATGTCGTACCAAACCTATATAAAATGCATATAGGTAGTAACACAAATTTTATTGAATTACTATTGTCACGCCACAAAAATGCGCCTCTGAGCGTATTTGCCACAAAATACGTCTCTGAGTTGATGTGACAGAAGATACGACTCGGCGTGAGTGATTCAAATGAAGTCGAAGAGCAACAACCATCGAAGACGGGTCGATGCTGTAAAATTATACTAAGTTATTTTTGTATTCCTTTATTAATTGTTCTTTTAAAATAAATTTAAAATAAAAGTTCGTTTATACAAGCATGTGTATTTGTGTCAACTTTCAGAAGTGGAATTGTGCCAACACGCTTGAACGTACACGTCTAGTAACGTTTAATATATAAGTACATACATACATGTGCACGTTGTGAATTTGTGAAATCGTGATATGCAATGTGGTTGCTGTGAGATACGATCGTTAAAAAGTGTTAAATGAAAAAGTGAAAACGATTCTATTGGCTAACACGTAGCCATCGTATATAACCTAACATTTGTTGAGACTCCCGTGAACATCGGAGCTGGTGACATACGCTTTGTCGCTTTGCTCAACGGTTCAAATTCAAATTTGTAGTGTCGCATCATTACTTCATTCATTTCTTCATTTGTACATTTTCGTTTTCCACATTCGCCTTTGTGGCAGCAACTTTGCTGAATGCTATTCGTTTCCAAAAGACTAATCGCTGAAATATTCTAATTAGACTAATACGAACCAAGTAATAAAACAAAGAAATGACAACGTTAAAAGAACTAAGAAGCAAGTGCAGAAATGCAGGTTTGCCTACGTCTGGCACCAAAGTCCAACTGGCGCAAAGATTGGATGATCATGTGAATAAAGAAAATGAAAGTGATAGTGTTTATAATGAAACAATGACACAGCGTTTGTCAGCTCTCGAAAAAACGATTGAGAGACTCGTGAGTGTGCATGAGCTACAAAATAACATGCAAAATACTCCGTGTGCGTCGAATTTCCAACCAACGTTTATGTCATCACCCGAACGAACAATGTATACAAGCGCGACAAATGTCCAATATACAACAACGCCGGCTACGCGAGTGAATTTCATGCTACAACATACTTCAATTATATCCGATGTACGTTTACCAATTGGAAATAACGTCCCAATTAGTAATTCCTCTCATTATAGCATGAGAGACATTGTCGAGTTGTTGCCAGAATATAATCCAACAAGCGAAACGTCACTAAACTCAGTTCAATTTATAAAACGTATAGAAATATTAAAGAACGCATATAACTGGCCAGAACAAATTTTGATTTGTGCGGTGCAACAAAAACTTCGAGGATGTGCAAAATTGTGGATTGACTCACAACAATGTGTTTTTGTAAATTGGCCACAGTTTGTAAATAAATTTTTAACTGATTTTCCGTGTATGTTAAATGAAGCTGATACGCATATCAAGCTATCGCGAATGAAACGATTTCAAACAGAATCACCGGTCGAATATTTTTATAGAATGCTAGCACTTGGCAACAAAGGCGGTTTAACCGAAGCTAGCATCGCGCGACATATTGTGAACGGTGTAAACGACAATGATTTGAAGCGTAAAATATCAAATGAATACAATCGGTGCCAAGACTTACTAAAAGATATCATGAATTATAGCGTGTATAATGATACCATCTGGTCATCCAAATCGAGAAACGCGTCATACACAGTGAAACCTCAAACTCTAAATTCGAAAAATGTTCCATTGTCAGTAAATAACAGTATTCAACGTTCGTTCAATGAAACAAAATGTTACAATTGTGCTAAATTCGGCCATTACGCGATTAATTGCCCTGAACCACAGAAAAAACCAAGGTGTAGTAAATGTCAACGTACGACACATAAAACAGACGAGTGTCCCGAAAAGAAAAACGTGAAAGTAAATAAAATATCAAATAATACTTGTAAAGCTCATAAGCCTAATGCAAATAATGTACATAAAGAAAGTAATGAGGGTATAGTAAAAATAATTTGTGTAAATGGACACGATACAAATGCTTTTGTCGATCCAGGTAGCACTCGCACCCTTGTGCGCAAAATATTCGAAAATCGGTAACTTGAAAAACGAATTGACGACCCTATATGGTTTTGGTGGGGGAGAATACGTCTCCACCCTTAAAATAAATACAATGCTAAAAATTGATGATAATAAACTCGAAGTAGACATGGTGGTAGTCAATGATGACCTTATTTCCGAAAATGTACTTCTCGGCAAAGATGTTCTATGTGTTACAAATACGCGGTTCATAATCGAAAGCGGTGAATGTCGTGTTGAACAAATACGTCAAATTAATTGCATTGAAGGTTTGAATAAAACCGAAAACGAATATTTTGAAAAGATAATGTATGAATACCGTAGACTTTTCGCCAACAGTTTTGAAAATATTGGAAAGTGTAAAATCTCGAAAATGAAAATTATTTTAAATAACGATAATCCAATTCAATTAAAGCCATATCGAATTCCATTCTCAAAACGACCTATAATATCGCAAATCGTAAGTGAGTTACTAGAAAATAATATAATCAGACCGAGTGAATCGCCCCAGTCGTCCTAGTCGAAAAAAAGAATAAAGAACATCGTCTCTGTGTAGATTATCGGTGTTTAAACAAAATTACGGTTAAACAACCATTTCCCATGCCGAACATGGAAGACCAATTCGCACAGCTCGCGGGTAATAAATATTTTAGCATTCTTGACCTTCGGATGGGTTATCACCAAATCGAAATTGAAGAATCATCGAAACAGTATACCGCGTTCGTGACATCAGATGGTCACTTTGAATTCAATCGTATGCCTTTTGGCTTAGTGAATGCACCGACCATATTTCAATCCATAATGAACAAAATCGTGTCGAAACTCAATACAGGTGAAGTGTTAGTTTACTTGGACGACATAATTATTCCAAGTAAAACTGTATGTGAAGGACTTTTACGTCTTGAACGATTTTTCTCACTTCTTAAAGAAGCAGGACTTACTTTACGTGCCGATAAATGTAGGTTTCTCGAAAAACGAATAGAATACCTCGGGCATGTCATTGACGAAAATGGTATCACACCGGGTATGCAGAAGGTAGCCGCTATAAAGAATTTTAAAATACCGACTAATACAACGGAGGTTAGAAGATTTTTAGGTCTAACGGGGTTTTTCCGAAAATTTGTCCCAGAATACTCCTTGATTTCGAAGCCTATTACTGTTTTGTTAACGAAATCAAATCAAAACAAATTTATATGGGGTAGTGAACAACAACACTCCTTCGAAACCCTCATCAAAGCGTTAACTAACGAACCTATTCTTGTTTTATACGATGTGAATGCTCAACATGAAGTACATACCGATGCCAGCAGCATTGGTTTAGCAGGCGTACTTTTACAATCAACTGACAGTAGTACATGGCGTCCGGTGTGCTATTATAGTCGCCATTGTACTAATACAGAAAGCCGATATCATAGTTATGAACTTGAAGTTCTAGCTGTTGTCGAGATATTAGAGAGATTTCGCATCTACCTACTGGGGACACAATTCAAAATCGTAACCGATTGCTCTGCGATTGCTCACGTAAAAGAGCATAAAGAATTAAAATCTAAAATAGCTCGCTGGTGGCTCAAATTACTTGAATACAATTTCGTTATTGTACATCGTCAAGGTAGTCGCTTACAGCATGTCGATGCTTTAAGTCGAGCGCCTGATCAACCTGCAAACGAAGTCGATCCAGCAGGTTTTGTCCTTACAGTAGCCAGTAATGACAACGACTGGCTTCTCACAATACAACTCCAAGATGAAAAATTACTCGAAATTATTAACGTCTTGAAGGGAAACGTAACATCACCAAATGATTTAACTCTAAAGGCTGAGTACCAGCTACGCAATCATCGTTTATATCGCAAGGAGCCCGATGGACCAAAATTTGTGGTCCCAAAAGGGGTACGCTGGCGCATTGTACAGTTCTGCCATGACCAAGCAGGACATACAGCGCTAGAAACGACTATTCAACATATCAGACAGACATATTGGTTTCCAGAAATGAGAAAATACGTTAAAAACTACATAGCAGCATGTATTAAATGTTGTTATCAGAAACAACGCTCAGGCAAACCCGAAGGTGTTATGCATTTTGATTCTATCAAGCCAATTCCGTTTCATCGCATTCATCTCGATCATATGGGTCCATTTATACGCAGCAAGCAGGGAAATTCCTATTTATTAGCCATTTCTGACGCTTTCAGCAAATTTGTAATAGTTAAAGCCGTACGTGATACAAAAACTATTCACGTTCTCAAAACGCTAAATGAAATGTCATCCTATTTTGGCCTACCATCCCAAATAATAACTGATAGAGGTACATCTTTTACGTCAAAAGCTTTTGAAGACTTTTGCAGTAATCTTAACATTCAACACACGAAAGTTGCCGTACGTACTCCACGCGCTAATGGTCAAGTAGAGCGTGCGAACCAAAACATTTTAACATTCCTCAGAACAACAACTGAAAATCCGAAAGATTGGGATCTTAAATTGAAAGACCTCCAATGGACCATGAACTCTCGACGTAATGCAACGACCGGTTTCAGTCCAAATGAACTTGTTTTCGACTTTCCGTTACGAGATATAGTCACCAATCAATTACTAGCAGCCGTACATGATGATATTGACGACGACCATTCTACAATGTCTTCTGAAGAAAAACGGAAGCAAGCCGTAGTAAACATTTCCAATGAACGTGAAAAATGGAAACAAAGATTCGATAAACGGCACCAAAATCCCAAAACATATGTTGAAAACGATTTGGTAGTCATCGAAAACGAACCAGCTTGTACGGGTGAATCTAGAAAGCTTGAGCCTAAGTTTCGAGGGCCATACGTTGTTCGTAAAGTTCTAGGTAACGATCGCTACTTGTTGGAAGATATCCCTGGATACCAAATAACCAACAAGAAATTTTGTTCCGTTTACGCATCAGACAAAATAAAGCCTTGGTGTAGAAATTGTCCTGAGTTAGAACCCGACGACGAAATCGATGACAAAATCGAGGACGATTTAGGTCAGGAAGGGCCGAGTTGTCACGCCACAAAAATGCGCCTCTGAGCGTATTTGCCACAAAATACGTCTCTGAGTTGATGTGACAGAAGATACGACTCGGCGTGAGTGATTCAAATGAAGTCGAAGAGCAACGACCATCGAAGACGGGTCGATGCTGTAAAATTATACTAAGTTATTTTTGTATTCCTTTATTAATTGTTCTTTTAAAATAAATTTAAAATAAAAGTTCGTTTATACAAGCATGTGTATTTGTGTCACTATATATGTACATATATTTGCAAAGATTTTATGGAATTCATTATAAAATAGCTCAATTTTAAAATATATATGTACATACTTATGTGCTTTCATAACAAATACATATGTATGTATGTATACGTATACCGATCTATAAATTATATGCAGCATCGTTTGCGCATAGTAAAAAAGGGAATCTGTAAGCGTACATTCCTTAACATTGGAATTATCATTATTTTTCTCATTCAACACTGAAAATGCTCAATTCTGCTATTTTCGTGTCCCCTGATGTTAAGTCGTGAAATGCGCTAATAATTTTCTGTGGTGAATTGCACTCATCCAAAACAGTAAATATTCCAAAATGGAAATATCCCTAAATTTTTGATATCGTGAACCTTCTCCATAGATATACGTTCTCTGATTTTTCTTAAACCAAGCGGCTTATAGCTTTTGTTTGGTGTTGCTAAGATAGCTGCGCTGGTTATTATATCATTGACTTCTCTTATACTTTCGTCAATATCTCTTCCTGTATTTATTTTGTACTCAATATTAATGTGGCTACTGACGTATTTTTTATATTTTAGCCAATTTGTTTTATAAGAAGTTAGACCCGTTAATCCAAAAACGAATATGGGTTGCTCACACAACTTTATTAGTACAGGAGAGTGATCAGAAGATACATCAGTACATGTATCAGCTGTTATGTGCGATTTATCTATATTTTTGATTACAGCAAAATCAATTAAATCTGGTATTTTCTTATGATCCTTACCAGGAGATATTATTTCAAGGCTATTGTGCCTATTTATAACAGTTTGATACAGCTGTCGTCCTTTCGGATTAATATGACGTAAGCCCCAGTACGTGTGTTTTGCGCTGTAATCACCACCTGCTAGAAATCTTTGACCTAGTGTTCCAAAAAAGTCTTTAAATTCGGTTTCTGTAATTTTAAAACGAGGTGGACAGTATATAGCCGTAGGTTTAAGTCACAAACCCGATTTTTTGGTGATATTGTTGTAGCTTGTAACTGTGGTGTAGCATAAGATTCTAGAGCATAGTGGTTTAAACGATTTCTAATCAACACTGCCATGCCACCATGCGCTTTTCCATCCGGATGATTTGTAACATATAGCCTAAATCCCGGTATATTGAAATTATTTTTATTTGTTAGATGAGTTTCTGAAATAAGCATTACATCTACATATATTCTTTTCAGACAGAAATCTGATAATCTCTAATTTATGTTGGTTAACACCGTTAGCATTGCATACTCAGATATTTAGTAATCTCATTTTTTACTTAACAAATTTTGCAGCATTTGATTTTGTGATTTTATTAAATCTTAAATCATGTTTTGCATGATAGACATAAATTGTATCATACACTGTGTAAGATTTATAATCATAATTTCAATACCTCCATTTGGAGGATTTTGCGGCAGTTGCATTTGCACAGTGTTGCCTTTCACCACATTTGCATAGCTTCATTGCATATTATTATTGTTAGAAGTATTAGGATTAGACCTTTTTTCTGAGGTTGCTATTATTTCATTATGGGGTGTTTGTAACATTTGGTTACGACGTGCTTGAATGCCCTGTGACAACTTCGATTTCAAATCTTTATATACAGGGCAACCTCTGTAGTTAGCAATGTGATTTCCGCCGCAATTGCTGCATTTTTTATTTAATTCTTCTTTCTTAAGGGTGCATTTAGAAGTGGGATGTAAATCACCACATACCCCATAAACACTGCGTAGAGTGCAGTATGATTTAGTATGCCCATATTCTTGGCAGTTAGTACATTGCACCGGACCGTTTCTGTTATGCGGTTCTTCCACAGTTACTCTACGATGCAGGATATATTTCAAATTATAAATTGGATGGGTCTCATTTTTTTTAAGTTGATTCGAATTCGGCAACAATTCAATTTTAAACATTGGATGCGGTATTTTGTATCTATTAAATATATTTACAACTATTTTAATTCCAAAACCACATTCTTCGAATGCTTCTTTGACTTCACTAGAGTCTACGGCGGACTCTATACCCTTGATTACAACAACTTGGCCCTTAGAGCTCTTCAGTTGATACGAATAATAATTTTTGTTTTTATTTGACAAAAATTTAACTATGTCCATAAAACTTTTTTCAGTGTAGGACTGAATTTTTGTTTCATCTATATTGCCTTTTTTCAAAGGCACTGTATGGAAATTGTTAGTACCTACAATTTTACTTATTTCAGCAACGAGAGCATTACTGCTACGTTCGCGCAAATATATTGGAGGTGGTTTGGCATTAACGACTGAGGTGGTACCCTTGGCATCGTCGTCTGATCCATTGCTTAGTAAGGCAAACCTATTGCCATTTAAAACTTCCGGTTTATTCTTAACAGATGTACCGCCTTGAAATTTCTTGGGATTGACCGTTGACTTTGAAGGACTTAATTTCCTTTTTATGTTAATGTAGCGGTCAATGCCAGTTTGTACAGACTGGCCTTTTTTTTATTGGTACATTCTCACCTTGCTTTATGTTGTTCTTCTCTGCCTGCGTACTTGCTGGCACCTGTTTAGTTGGTGTGATCATGTTTGCTGCTGGCCGTTGCTGACTGCCGTTCTCTCCTGCTTTAGTTTTTTGTAAGCTCTGCTTATGGTGCTGCTCAGTTGGTCGCTGCGATGACTCATCCTTCTCACCGTTGCCTTGTTGGTGGGGCTGCGCTGCGCTCATGCTTTTGTATTTTTTGTTTTATTTCCCACTTATTATTTATTATTTTGTTATGTTTTTTGTTTATAAACAGTTTGTGGTTTTTTATGTTTTGATTTGCACTTTCGGCGTTATTGCCTAACGTTTGCACTTAATGCACTTTTTTTAATATTTGTTTATTTTGTTTTATTTTTGTTTTTTTTTTTCGAAAGTTTCTACGGAGCGTATGAAAACACGTCCGTTTAGGTTGAAAGCTCGAAATAATGAGCCTTTATGCCTCGATGTCTGAATTCGGTATCCCCGCAAAACTAATACGGCTGTGTAAACTGACGTTGGACAACACCAAAAGCTCCGTGAGGATTGCGCCTTCTTCAATCTGCTGCTGGAGAATATAATTCAAATTATAGAACTTAAACGAGCAGGTACAATCTTTTATAACAGTGTACAGCTGCTGGCGTATGCCGATAACATTGGTTGGAAGGACTAGGTGGGGAAGGACCTAGCTTCGCTTGGAATATCCAATTGGCGCCACGTAAAGAAGAAGAAGAAGAACCACAAAGAATTCAATAACTTAAAGTTATTATACCTCATAAAACAATTCTTTTATGAGCAACTGGCGAATTAGCAATTTAAGCCTTCAAATCAGTTTAACACAAACGTACTAAACTAATTAAAATTCCTTCTAATTTTCTAATTCTAACTTATATGTAATTATCAGCCCTACTGCGAGTGAAGACTGGCAGGAGATAAACGACTACTGATTGATTATCGTCTAACGGTGCTATTGTGAGTGTCGATCATTCGCTCATCCATCCACTATGAATAAATTTCAATCGCTCATTTGTCGACAGTTATTTTTCAGTCGCTAAAATTGTGTAGCTATAAAAAACCGTCATATTAATGGATAAAAAGTAAGATATTTGTATTTTAATATTAAATAGTTTAAATATATGTCAGTTTACATTGCAGAATTAAAGTTGTTAGTAATAAACGGAGACTTGCCCAGTTGGTGGATCTAATGCAGATTGATCAGGATTTAGGGAGAGGGATTTGTGGAAAGACACAAGCAAAACCGAGGTAGGAGAATAAAGCAACAGAACTGAATAGTAGTTAAAAATAGTTAACTGAAAACAGAACTGAACTACGTGCAACTGTTGGGGGACCAAATATTTTCACCTTGACGCGTTTAGAAGAAGCAAGAAGAAATATGATACCTGCCTAAACTTACCAGGTTATGAAATTGGAATATGTGATTTAGATCAAGAAGTGGTTGATGAATAGGAAACGTCGATGATAGAGGTAACCGAAATAGAAAATTGTGAAATGATAGAAAACGATTTATTGAACAATATTTTAAAAATGACACTTATTAAAACAATACCCAATAATGTACTCCCATAACCGTATAATTATAATTACATAATTGCGTAAATATCAATTAAAATCTGCTTACATTTGGTCTTCCAACTCCAAAGGGCTTAAGGTGTCTCGCAAACCTAACCCCATTAAGGTAGCAGTTTTGTCTTCACTTTCATCATCAAACCATAACTCACCGCTGTCAATTTTCTTATTATTTAATAAAATAAAATGCAATTTTCAAATACACTATGCAATTTCAAATAATTTAAATTGCGTATAAAAGCTGCTTATACTTTTCATAACAAGTCACAATTGATTAAATTTATTAAATATGTACACTTTTGTCGATCAAATTACGCAATACCAAATGAAAATAGAATTGACTTCAACATGAGCTTTAGGCCATCAGAAATGAACTAAAAATATTGGTATCTTAACTTAAATTCTAAAATTAAAGATAAATAATGCAAGTCTTAATTAAAGACATCGTTACTTAGTAAATAAAAAAATATTGTATTTAAATTATTATATAAATAATCCAACTAATATAGGTAAAGGAACCAACAAACTATAGAACAATAAATAAACCTTCGCCCGTAGTCGTTCAGTCGGGAATTAAGTACTCATTTACGTAGGTCACGAAAGGAAAACATGCTGAACAAAATATTTAAAACCGTTTAGCATACGACTAATAATTACTTTTCAAATTATATTTTTTCCTCACAAAATAATAGTTATCTTTAGAATCGTTGTGATTTCAAACCGGATGCAACGGTGAAACGACAGGTAAGAGACACAAATACGAAAATGTGTAGGACGAAGCCAGGAAAGAATGAGAGAGAAATATACATACTATTTTATACTATCGGCATATACCTACATACATATTTTATTTCTTTGGTACATTTGTCTGTATGTTTACGAAAGCAAATGCGAGCCACATACATATGTAAATACATTCATAATAACAAGTGTCAAAGAGCCAATCTAACTAACAAACGACATACATTCCAGTATAAATGAATGTATATGAACATGTAGATTCTCATGTGGATTCTCTTGTTCTTGCAAAACCCTTGCACGGTGCACCAATTGCAGAATTTTCTTCTTCGTGCAACGGCACAATAAACACACGCAAAAATTTATTTGCAATGGCTGTAAAATATGTCAGACCAAAACCCATGTTTATTTTCGTGCCGTCATATATCGCCAGATTCGCAATGGGTGTTCTCTTGGCCTTGCATATTTCGGTATAGGATTTTTGCATTTTGTGTCATCTTGAAAGAGTAAGAGAATTCCCGTATTGATAGTTGTCAGTGAAAACTCAGCGAAAACACAAATTGTCGGTCCGAACTACTTACGTTCCACAACATACAAATGTGTTTTCAAAATGTTTTCAATGTCGGTCCGAACATAGTATTACATTGAGTAAAAATGAGTCAAAAGAATATATTTTGAGCTGCACCGAAATGTGTGCACTTTATTTACACTCTTAAGACTAACTTATTACATCGTTCTTACCTCTATTTATACTAACTAGTATGTTTACTTATTACTAGTTGATAGTTTGTTTAGATACAGATTATATCATTTGTTTATGCTATGTTCGGACCGACAGCGAAAACATGTTTTCGTGGGAAAATGTGGTTTTCGCACGAAAACTTGTGTTTTCGTCCATGTAAAATCTGTCAAACGAAAACACAGTTTTCGCTGAAAACTGCTTGAAAACTTACATTTCACTCATAATAATCGATTTTTTTGGAAGACATATTTTGCCGGCCCTAAATTGTCACTTGATATTTGTTTACATTCCATATACAAATACTGCTGCTCACTGTTAAGGGGATTCTCTTGTTCTTGCAAAACCCTTGCACGGTGCACCAATTGCAGAATTTTCTTCTTCGTGCAACGGCACAATAAACACACGCAAAAATTTATTTGCAATGGCTGTAAAATATGTCAGACCAAAACCCATGTTTATTTTCGTGCCGTCATATGTCACTAGATTCGCAATGGGTGCTGTCGGCCTTGCATATTTCGGTATGAGATTTTTGCATTTTGTGTCATTTTGAAAGAGTAAGAGAATCCCCGTATTGATAGTTGTCAGTGAAAACTCAGCGAAAACACAAATTGTCGGTCCGAACGACTTACGTTCCACAACATACAAATGTGTTTTCAAAATGTTTTCAATGTCGGTCCGAACATAGTATTAGGTTTGTTTACATATATATTGCTTGCTTAGATACAATTGCTTTGTTTTATGATAAGGTTGCGGTGGTACTCAAACTCAATGTTGTTTTGATACTTGTTTGTTTAAGATTGTTTGTTGTAGTGATAGTGCATTTCAATTGTTCCAGCTCAAGGTTGTTTCTGCATTCTGTTTACTGAAACAAAAGGTTGTTTTGATGTTTGTTACTATTATAAGGAATACGTTCCTTAACACGCGCACCTGTAATACATTGATAAGTGTTAAAATCATTATTTGAATTTCTGAATTGCGCTAATGCGTATACATATATGAGCAGATAACACGATTATGATATGAGCATATGCAGAGACATAAGATTAATATGATAGAAGATGTACATACATACATATGTGTATATTGTTGTGATAAATTTAATTTCTATTGGTAAGAAATATAATACAAAAATATTTACGGTATACTATATTAAGTAAAAATCAAATAAAATTATTAAATATGCAAGTCCATATTGACTATAAATATTATTATGTATGCATTCATACAAAATTATGCTCATATAATAATTATTTTTAAATGTCAATATGGAATTGCTGAGGGCAAAACACAAAAGCACATACAAGCGATTTCCTGGTTGAAAGCAAAAATTGAAGCTTGAAAATATCACAATGCTGTTGTTGGGAGTATCATAAGGAGAATGCATACATATGTAAGTATATTTATGCCTCTTCATGTTCTCTGCTTAGGATACATGCCACGTCATCATACGCCGAAAATACATATATTTATTTCTCTTGATTTTCTCCGTTGAGTATGTAGAGAACTGTTAAAAATGTTAACATTTCACAGCGTGAATTCTGTGGTTGTGAGGTAAGTTCCTTACTATAAATATAACAAATGTTCGCTGTCGAACCTGCATGCTTTAAGTTCTCTGGTTAGTGTATGTGAAAACTACGTGAGCTACTGCACACTGTATGCGGCTGCGGCAGCTTTTTAATAAGATGTCATCGTGGTGTGTTATTATTTAACTGTGTGTTTGTGAGTATTTTTATATCTTGTGCTAAATAATAAATTTTATAAGATGCCGAAATGTGTCGTCAATATCGACGCAAAAAAAATGACAATAAAATTAAAACGAAAAAAAAAACAAGAAAAAACGTTAACTTCGGTTGCACCGAAGCTGAATACCCTTCACAGGTGCATTTCTGTTAGTAACTATGTGTCCAGTTTGTATGGAAGCTATATGCTATAGTAACCCGTTCTGAACAAGTTTTTTACAGATTACATTGTTACCTTAAAAAATAATCTATACCAAATTTCGTGAATATATCTTGTCAAATGTGAAAGTTGTCCATACAAGAACTTGATTCCGATCGTTCAGTTTTTATGGCAGCTATATGTTATAATAAACCGATCTGAACAATTTCTTCGGAGATTACATTGTTGCTTTAGAAAATAATATATACCAAATTTCGTGAATATATCTTGTCAAATGTGAAAGTTGTTCATACAAGAACTTGAAACCGATCGTTCAGTTTGTATGGCAGCTATATGCTATAGTTAACCGATCTGAACAATTTCTTCGGAGATTACATTGTTGCCTTAGAAAATAATATATACCAAATTTCGTGAATATATCTTGTCAAATGTGAAAGTTTTCCATACAAGAACCGTATTCCGATCGTTCAGTTTGTATGGCAGCTATATGCTATAGTTAACCGATCTGAACAATTTCTTCGGAGATTACATTGTTGCCTTAGAAAATAATATATACCAAATTTCGTGAATATATCTTGTCAAATGTAAAAGTTGTTCATACAAGAACTTGATTCCAATCGCTCAGTTTGTATGGTAGCTATATGCTATAGTTAACCGATCTGAACAATTTTCTCGGATATTACATTTTTGCCCTAGAAAATAGTCTATACCAAATTTGGTAAATATACATTGTCAAATGCAAAAGTTTTCCATATGAGAACTTGATTCCGATCGTTCAGTTTATATGGCAGCTATATGTTATAGTGGTCCGATATCGGCCGTTCCGACAAATGAGCAGCTTCTTGAAGAGAAAATGACGTTTGCAGAATTTCAAAAGGATATCTTAAAAACTGAGGGACTAGTTCGTATATATACAGACAGACGGACAGACAGATGGACATGGCTAAATCAACTCAGCTCAACATACTGATCATTTATATATATACTTTATAGGGTCTCCGACGCTTCCTTCTGGGTGTTACAAACATCGTGACAAACTTAATATACCCTGTTCAGGGTATAAAAAATCCAGGAAATCGTTCAACAGAACGTAGTGGCGAGGTTCGTGCACGTAAAAAACAATTATTGAACAATCAAAATAGATGTTCAAATATAAGTGTTAATGTGACTGATGTAATAAATGGTAAGTGTAAATGTTTTTTAACCCTGCTTTAAGTATAAACCAATATTTCAATGTTTTTCAATCAATAAATTTGATTTTTATTTTATACTGGTCATGGATTATATATATATAACCTCAATACACCACGTGTTTAACCATATTTATTTTTCTCTGTTTTAGACCAGAGCCGCTCAAAATAATGCGCAATTTTTCATGCCTATACTCGGAGTATAGGCAAGCAAATGCAGTCGAAGCATGTACGCTATGACGCTAATTCTGCCAGCGTCAAAAATACACTCGAAATACAGGAATTCAGTTTCGAATAAGCATATAGAGGACTTAATGAGAATCAAAACTTACGATCTTGAAGTCGATATGGAAAAAATCATGGAAAGTTAAAAAAAATTAACTTAAAATTATTGTTGTTCTTAATTGCTTTTTTTTTATCAAAAAGCATAATTATTTATTTTTTTCTAAATTTTTAATAACAAAATAAACAAATAGCACGATTTCACTCAGTGTACTAAGCAAGCGCACGCACACAATCATACGCTAGCAGATATCAAATGTGTGATTGTATGCGTTGGTAAATAAATTGCGCATTATTTTGAGCGGCTCTGTTTTAGACCACTCTCAGCAACAAAATAGTGTCTCAACAGGATATAATTTAGTAAATAATGATTGTAAGTACCAATAATTAATACTAACTTTCATCATTTAATTCTAAATAATTTAAAAAAAAAATCTATTTAATAATAATTTAAATGAAAAAACTTAAACATTTAATTTAAAAACATGTACTTAATTTGCAACTCATGATTTAAAATATTAAAAAAAATTAATTTAATTTAAACTTATATTTAATAATTCTTAAATTAACAAAGATTTATAGGAAAAAAAAACAATTTTAAGACACATAAATATTTTTGAATTGTAAAAGAAATTGTAAAAAAAAAATTAAAATGATATTAAAATAATGAAGATTTTGTAGACATTCCAAATTTCAATATTGTTGTTAATTACAAAAGACCACGTAAAAGGGCAGGCGGAGTAGCAATCAATCAGAACGTAAATGATGGAGCCCTTGTTGTTACGCCACAAATGGATCTCAATGCACAACAGCTGGAATCATTGTCTGTTCAGCTTTCGAAAATTGGAGAAATATGTGCATGTGAAATTAGAAATGACCAGGGAGATTTAGTTCTGATTGTAGCAATTTACATCTCTCCCAACCAATCAATAAAATCAGTTATTGAATTTATACGTGAAAACTTAAGCAAATATACTCCAGAGGTATCGCTAGTTCTCAAAAAGAATTATGATAAAATTCCGATGATTTTAAGTGGGGATTTTAACATAAATTTTGCATCAGACACAGCGCTGCCTTTGATTGAGTTTCTCGATGAGATCAAAAACGGTAATACATACAATATTCCAAAGATATGTCAATCGAATTGAAACTTGAATATTTGTATCGTATTTTAGTTATCATAAGCCTCTTGTATCATTTAGGGAAACTGAAAATATGGAACTTGAGCAATAAATTATGCAACATATGTTAAATAAAATATAAAATATATTTTAAAATTAATCAAAATACTTTAATTTTTAAACAATTAAACTTTGTAATTATCCTACCCTTGTTTTATATATTCATCTCATTCTTTTGTCTATTTACTGAAGCTTCACTTCTATCGTGTGTGAATCTTACACACACAATTTTTTATTATTTGTATTTTTATAATTTAACACTTTTAGATTTGCGAGTTTGTCCAGAGTGATTCTACGTTGGCTCCAATACTATTATTGTTCTTGATGTTGATGCTGGTTGCAAGTTAGACGATGTTATCTACGACTTCGAAGTTATGACTGACAACCGTGACAAGAGAAACAAGTCGCGAATGCGATGACTATTTATTTGATGACAGGAGATATTTCTGAACGAGAAGTAAGTTCACAACGAGGCCCATACGCTTCGCTTCTATATTCATTCTAGAGAAAGCAGAATTAACGGCGCGGTTATTGAGGCCAATGATGTAAATATCATCGACGTACGCCAGCAGCTATGCACTCTTAAAAAAGATTTTCCTCAGCAGTAGTTAAAGAAGTCACAAAATAGAGAGTCCTGTTGTCTGAAACCTCGCTTGGAAGATAGAAGAGATATTTCTGAACGGGAAGTCCTTCCCGATCCTGAGGGAGCTTTTGATATTGCTCAATGGCAGCTTACACAGCCGTATTAGTTTTGCGGTAATATGAAATTCAGACATCCCGGTATAGAGGCAGTTCCTTTTCGTTCTGTCAAAGGCGGTTATGAAATAAACGAAGAGAGATGTATGTCACTCGTCCTTTTCAATATTTGGCGCATGGTAAAAATCTGCTCCATAGTCTTGCGCAAGACTGATAAGTCTTTTACACACTGCGCTCGATAATATCTTATATGCGGTGTTAAAGAACTTATCCCACGTCCCTTTTTTTGTGGATTGGGAAGAGCACACTTAGGTTTAAAACGTCGGACATGCGTTCATCAGGCAAAGAAGCTGATGCATGCACTTTGTCAGTTCTTCATCGATGTCATTGATTATCTCAGCCGGTAATTCATCGGCCCTCGGCACTTTGTTGTTCTCCGATTAATTGTTATCATCGATTGGGATATCGGGTTCCTCATCTCCAGATGTTAAACTACTCCTGTCGACCAGCTTCTCAAGCTTTTCATACTCACGCATTTTGGCTTTTTCCTTTATTCTTCAACTATCTTCCCACACCGCTCGTGTTGTGGATGATGACAATATTGCAAGGTAGGCTTTCTCTCCACTGCGACACGACAGTGCTTATAAACCAGCTGTTCTTTCGACCTTTACGAAAACCAATGGTTTTGCTTGCAGCTGTACGCAAGAAGGTTGTAATGCCATTCCACAGTTCCCTTATATCGAGCTGCTGATGAGTACTGTCAGAGAGCAGGAATGCAAGTAGAAAATCGTTTAGCTGTCTATAGCTGTGATTGTAAACTCTCGGCGTCGTACCTTTCCTATATTCATTGGTGGGCGCGCATTGATATATGTATAGAGGTGGGCGCGTATCTTGACTACAACAAGATAGTGGTCCGTGTCGCTTTTATGTCCTCGGAGCGTACAGACGTCAAGGACACTGGATATATATCGTTCATCTATCACAACATAATCGATTTGGTTTTAAACTTTTGAATTCGGAGACTGGCAAGCTTCATGAATTTTCTTGTGATGGAATCTACTAAAAAAAATATGTTTCGGTACCCTGCGAGGTCAATCAGCGGAAAGGTTTCGCCATGGAGGCTGAATTATGCAACTGTTGGTACACCAAAGATGCCTTCCTTTAGCAACCTTTAGTTAAAATCGCCAAGTACAATTTTTACATCGTGACGTAGGTAGTCGCCAAATCAGTGTTATTTTACGAAATTTTGCTTTGATGCGGATTGCGGTTAGATGCTCATCCACCGAAATGAATGCCAGGACTCGACGACTGAGTCTTTCTCCCATTACGAATCACACACAAAATTTTCGGTTCTTTATAAAGCAGCTATAATAAGTGTCTCAAGTCCATTGCATTTTTTGGATGGCGGTGCTGTCGGTCTTTATTTTTTCGAGGACGTCAACAAGCTGAGCTTCGGCACCTTCTCAATTAAGGGACGGAACATTCTAGGTGTATGTCCTTAAATCATCCGGAGATCTTGTTTCTTTTTCTTTGGGAGTGGTTTCTACGTGGCGTCTTCTAAACCCAGCGCACAACTTCGCTAGACGAGTAGTATGAATTGTTCTACACAGTTGTGTAGCGAGCCGCTCGCAGCCGAACCTCTGGTGAACAGACGCTGCATTTAGACTTCTGTGGACCCTTAAACCGAATATGTCTAAGTGGTTCCGGTTATGCTTCCTCTTATTTGCCGACACCAGGCTCCACGCGGGTTGACTACCGCTTCTTACACAAAGGTTGCTCATGTTTCCAGAGTGCGCGGCGAATATTAGGAATTGGATTTAGACCTACGACGGTCACTTTGATTTTACCTTATTACACTCCCATGTTTCTACAAAACATAAAATATCTGAAGATGGTATCAGGCAGTCATCTTTTATAAATATCGTTAATGTGAGCGTGGAGACTTTGAACATTATGAAGTAATATTTTAAGTGCTAGTGTTCAGGACATCATAAGATCGACATTCATTAGACCATTTGTTATGTTCGATTGGATCAGTTCAGTAGATTAAGAAAATTTATTAGCAGGAATAAAATTTCATATAATGAAAATACCTTCTGCGGTTCTGCTCGACTGTAAGCAGCATATAATGAATCTCTAGTCACTCTGGGTCTGGGTCGAGTATGAACAACTCTTTCCAAAATATTATTTCACTTATACCCATTCCTTTAACTGAATCTTTTGTAGTTGAAACTATAGCCTCAGTTGGGATTCGAACTTAAGGGCATTTCAATTATTCATCTCTTCGTTGGACCGAAATAAACGTAATCTATCTGTTCACATGAGTTATGAACTGCAACATCGCATCACCACACATCACCACACATCACATCACGTCACGTCACAACACCTCATCACACAACAGCTCACAGCATACCCCAATACACACACACGCATCAAACACCGATCATTACTACAACACTGCCACACAACAACCATACGATTATCAACGAGACGACTCGTAATGTCAGCTAATATTTACCACCCAAACCATCAAAAGGGATTGATCCGACCGGGATTGGCTTCTTACCGTTTTCTTCCGTAAAGAAAGACAGTCGTCCGCGAAATTCAGCTTTTACTAATTTTCGTACGAACCGCAACCATCACCGCAATTTCTTTTTTCATCAAAATCGTGAAGCACCGAGCTCGCCATCAGTGTCCAACATTGGAAGATAGTTAAATACACCGAGTTGTATTCAAAGAAAACAAGGTTTTATTGTGAAATAATAAAGTGAATTAAATACATATTATAACGTGTGAAAACCAGTGCTTTTTTATTTTCCAACTCATCGGTATATTATAAAAAGTAAGTATACCAGTGCCACGCGTTACTAAATGGTCCTTCGAGCCTTTCAGAAAGGCACCTAAGCAAAAAATAAAGCAAAAATTTCAATAACTTCCTGGTGCAAGTGCAGTGTTGAAGCACAAAATTCATAACAGAAAATAAAACAAAACCTTTAAGTGAACATACTATGACAAATTTAAAGTGAACAAACACATATGTATGTTACAGTGAAAAAAAAAGGAAACATCCCAGAAAACCCTACTAACATCAAAAACGGGCGCGGTAAAATTACAAGTTCAACAAACATACAAACATTAAAACTAAAGCAGCAAACAGGCGATAGTATATATGTACACAAATCACAATTAGCATAAATAGCAATTGTCACGGGAAACTACACCAACAAACAACAAAGTCAAAGACAGCAAATCATCAGGGACAGCGCTGGATGCACATAAGAGGAAAAGGAACGGAAAGAAACACAAAAAATAGAAAAGGTTCAATGACCCAAAACCTTGGTGGCGGAAATAAAAGTGAGTCCGTTCCATATTTACTTTGTTATATAAAAATATATAAATTCAATTTTTATGCACATATATATGTATGTATGTTAAGGTTAAGTTTTGACGGTATTTCGGGACACCGTTAACTGTTCTTAACAGTTCGATATATGTATATCTACAAAAAAAATAATAACTGCAAAAAAGTACAGTACCCGCTTTTTGCTTAGCTTGTGTCGTTAGGCACCCCATTATAATTTCAAAAAAAAAAAATTTCCTAAGTCAAGTATATCTTGCGATAATTCTCGCGATACCCCTTGGGCTATAAATAAAAGCAACAAGCAGGATCGCTCAAACCCTAAGCAAAAGCGGAAGATACAAAAAGAAAAGGAAATAATTAGTACATACATATATAAAAAAAGAAAACATACATATATATAAGAATATTCTCATAAAATTGCAAATTTTCCAATTTTAATATACATACATGTGTACATATTTATATGCATACACAAACATATAGTACATACATACATAATTTAGCATAAAGCGATAACACATAATAATACTAAACTACATGTTTGGATGTTCAAATCGTGTCTCCAAACACACTACCAAAAACAAAAACAATTCACAAGACAAGTACTCGTTGCTTGCAAATTTCCAGCGATACCCCTTGGGCTTTAAAGCAATAAGCTGGATCGCTTAGAACATTCAAGCATAGGTAGGTAATAAAAAAACAAAAAAAAAAAAAACGGATAAAGAAATAATAGAGAAAAAATGCTTTACATTTATGTATGTACCTGTGTGCTGGTAAACTTATGCATCTCCCGTGCGATATACATCAACTCATATAAATTCTATTTTCTAATAATACTTAGTTCACATTTGAACTACTATTCAACACATATACATAGATCAGTACATAAATATATGTATAAACATATACATATTATATATTTCCATTTTTCCCGCGCGTTTATACATTTATGTGCGATTAGCGAAGTGTTATATGTTACATTTTTATAACATATATACATACATATATAGCGAATACATAACTACATGGGATACGAGCAAAGTTAAACAAAAGCAAACATATAAAGCATATGCATATGCAAACATATGACAGTAAATGAGACACACAAACAAATTTGCGTATTGTATTTTTTTTTTTTTGCGTTCTTAATTCGTTTGCAGATACAAATATACAAATAAGCGCGAGTCAACTGAAGATACTTTGATACACTTCAAAAAATTTTCAGTCACATTAAAAAAAAAAAAGGAATTAATGTATAAATATATATATTTTTACAAAAATAAATCTTCTATTAACAAAATTTTTTAATTTATACTTTTCCTATTTGACTACATTGCTGTAGCTATATTAATTTTGAAACAATTATTTAGTTGACAAAACTTTAAGCTAAAAGCTTCAAACTCTATTCAAATTAATGCTATCTGACAAATCAAGAGAGGTTAAGCCAAAAACACCTCTATCATTAGAAATTCCAAAAATGGCTGATGAAGATAAGCCACAAGGTACACCTGCAGAAGCTACACGCTCAAAGCAGAGTATAAAACAAAAAAGATCAAAAGATCAGACAATATCTAGATTCATCACTGAAAGTGAAAATTTTATAAGATATTGTACAAGATTCCAAGCTTCCCCTATTACTGACATCACAGAATCAGTTTTAAATATAAAACTATAAAGTGTGAACAATCTCTGGGCTCCTTCTGGCAACGTACGATACAGTACTAGATACTGACGACGCAGAACTCCCAGAAAACACAAAAGCTTCGGCGACAGCCAAGTGTGATAACTGCCGCGATCAGTACGAATTGACAAAGGGAATGATAACTGAACAAATAAGTTTAGTAAGGCCAAGTAGAGCCACTACTCCCCTCCCAGAGTAGTTACAACACAAAAAGAAGACCTAGATAAAGGCATGTATCTAAAGGTACCAGCTTGTGATACTGAAGTTTTCAATGGATGTTATGACCAGTGGCCGTCCTTCAGGGACATGTTCACTGCCGTTTATATAAACCATCCTAAACTTTCACAAGCACAAAAGTTATACCATCTAAGGTACAAAACAAAAGGGGAAGCAGGCAGTATCGTAAGCGATTCGCTTTAAATGACGAAAATTTTAAGCTGGCTTGGGAAGCACTAGTCGAAAGATACGAAAATGGAAGGGTTATGATAGAAAACCCAATAAAAACATTATTACATCTACCAAAAATTCAAAAAGAAACCAGCCAGGAATTTCAAAATTTATACTCGACAGTGACTAATTGCATATCAGTGTTAAAAACACAAAATATCTCCACAGAATGGTAGGACCTCATCATAGTAACTATTTGTGCAGAAACACTCCCTGATGCTGCGTTACTACGATGGGAACAATCACTCGTGGAAAGGAAAAAAATGCCCACATGGGAGCAAATGAAAGCATTCCTCACTGCTCAATACGAGATAGCTGAGCGAATTGACAACAAAAACATAAATCTAAAAAGTCTTCAAAATGACTCAAGTAAAAACTTGTTCAAACCTCAAGCCAGCAATAATATGCTATACAATAGACACGTTAATAAAAGTCACACTTTCGTGTCAAACTAAACTAATAAATGGCAACCATTATGTGAAATTTGTAAAGGAGGTCATAATATAAGATCTTGCGAGAAATTTAAAAAACTATCCGTTTCTGACAGAAACAATCTTGTCAGACAACATAAACTTTGCATCAACTGTCTGTCGAATGCTCATACGACAAAAGACTGTGAAAGCAAATTTAATTGTGTGTACTGTCAACGAAGACATCACTCATTGCTTCATATTACAAAATTTCAAAATATGAAGCACAATCAATTTCATAAAACCACCGGGTTAATCACTACAACCAAAAGTGATAATCCCGAAATCTCAAATCCCGAAAAAAGGGAAGAACAACCATGTTGCTCTAAAGCAGCAAAAATTCAAGCGCTTCATTCAGAAAATGAAAGCAAAATTCTTTTACCCACTGCGGTCATCACCATAGCACATAACGGTGATTTATTCAAACTAAGAGCACTAATAGATCAAGGATCTCAAAGATCCTTTATATCATCAAAAGCTCAAAATCGGCTCAAATTGCCAATAAAACATTCAAATTTCCAAATCTCGGGAATGGGCGGAAGAATTATCCAAAATTCGAACAAAATATGCCCAATTACCATAGTATCTCCAAATGCGGATATTAGAATAGATGCGCAAGCCATCGTTCTACCGCAACTTACAAATTTTCTTCCAAGCTATGAAGTAAATAAGATACACTGGGAAAAATGCTCACATCTCAAATTAGCAGATCCCAATTGTCATACCCCATCACAAATCGACATATTATTAGGCAGTGACTTAATACCTCAAATAATTCTTGAAGGTATTGAGAAAATCTCCAATAAATTGTTAGCCCAAAATACAATCTTTAGGTGGATTATAAGTGGCCAAGTCCCTGAAAAAATAAATTCTTTCACCACACAAGTGGAAAATATCTCAAACGAGTTTTTAAACAATCAACTCAAAAAATTCTGGGAAGTAGAAGAATTACCTCAGACTACTCAACTTTCAGAAGAAGATCAGGCATGCGAAGCCTATTACAAGTCCACAACAACAAGAAACGAACATGGTCGTTATGTTGTTCGACTACCATTCAAACCAACTTTTCCTGAAACCATAACTCTAGGCCACTCTAGAATATCAGCAGTCCAGCAATTTCTAAGCCTGGAAAAAAGCCTGATAAAGAAAAGTGAGCTCAAATCGGCATACGATAATGTGATGGACGAATATCTTGACCTCAATCATATGGAAGAAGCCGTACCATACGAAAAAATATCTAAAGGTAGATATTTATCATTTATCTTTTTATCTGCCACATCATGGGGTAATAAGACCTGATAAAATTACAACAAAGGTACGAGTGGTTTTCAATGCCTCAAAGTGTACGAGCTCAGGCAAATCACTCAATGATGTACTGTACACAGGGCCAACATTACAACCTGATCTCATGTTGCTAATTCTAAATTGGCGCATGTTCAAATACGTTTCAATGGGGATGTAGAAAAAATGTACAGACAAATTCTAGTACATGAAGATGACCAAGATTTCCAACGTATAGTCTTCCGGAAATCAAGTAATAGTCCAATCAGCGACTATAAACTTAAAACCGTCACCTTTGGCATCAATTGCGCACCCTATTTGGCGATCAGGACACTACATGAAGTGGCAAAAACAAATGCAACAAATTTGCCTTTAGCATCTTCTGTGTTGCAAACACAAACATACGTGGACGACATACTATCAGGTAGCCACAGTATCGCATTAGCATGCGAATCACTATCGCAAGTGATCAAAGCATTAAATTCAGCAGGCTAGTACAACCAAAAAAATGGAATGCGATAACAGATCAATTCTCATATACAATTGAGTCAATATCTGCAATGTCCGCCATTACAAAACGCCAAATACTTTCCTTGGTGGCAAAACTTTTCGACCCCGCAGGATGGCTTTCGCCAATAATGATTCAAGCAAAAATCCTCATTCAAGAATTGTGGCAAGATGGCACTGAATGGGATGAACAGGTAAAACCTTTACATTTAGCGAAATGGGTTCAATTTGCTATCAATTTACATACTATATCTGAAATTCGAATCCCTCGATGGGTAAATTTCACCCCTAACATTAACACAGAATTACACGGTTTCTGTGATGCCTCTGAAAAAGCTTATTGCGCAACAGTTTACGTACGCACACAGTACGATAACAAAATATCTGCACACCTCTTGGTAGCCAAAGCCAAAGTTGCACCTTTGAAGACACTCAGTCTGCCACGGCTTGAACTGAATGGTGCTCTTCTGTTAGCAAAATTAATTTCCATAGTTCAAACCCATCTCAAATTAAACGATCACAAAATGTATCTTTGGTCAGAGATAGTTTTAGCATGGTTAGAAAAACCACCCTATTGCTGGAAGACCTATGTATCTAACCGAATATCCCAAATTTTAGACTTAGTTGGCCCAGCAAAATGGCAACATGTTGCAAGTGCAGATAACCCAGCGGATCTTGGGACAAGAGGTTGCAAGCCACTGCACCTCACCAGCACTACACTCTGGTGGAATGGTCCAACATGGATAACAGAATCACAAGAATTCTGGTCAAAGTCTCCCGCTCGTAATATAATACCGCCGGAAAGTCGGAAAATTGAAAATTTTCATATCACTCCAGAAGAGGATGATATTCTCCACCGGTTTTCGTCATTTGCTAGAGCACTAAGAGTAGTCGCTTACATGCACAAATTCGTTCAAAGACTTAAACTAAAAATGAAAGGAGCACCAAATGATCCTTGCGTACAACTAACGCATTCCGACTTGCAACATGCCAAGGCCAGTCTAATATTATATACACAAACTCGCTATTTCAGCAAAGAGAAATCAAAGTTGCTCGAAAAGCAACCTCTCGAAAAAGGAACCTCACTTCTCGTCTTAAATCCATTCTTGGATTCTAAGGGATTAATAAGGGCAGATGGAAGATTGGCGAACTCCAGCCTTAGTTATAACGAACGGCATCCTATCATTATTCCAGAGAAATCCCGTTTTACTTACCTATACAATGCATGGTGAGCATCGCTTAATGCAACAAATGGTCCGTCAAGAATTTTATATACCGCGACTAAAGCCACAAATCAAAAGGACGATTTTCATGTGTAAACCATGTACCATCTACAAACACAAAATGCGTACGCAGATCATGGCAGCTTTACCACCTGAACGCTGCAACTATGTTCTACCCTTTACCATCACTGGGGTTGATTTTGCTGGACCTTTCCAGATAAAGGCCTCCATGTTAAGGTCTTCTTCATTTAGAAAAGGGTATGTGGCTGTCTTTGTATGTTTTACGACAAAAGCAGTACACCTCGAGCTTTGTTCAGATCTGACTACTGCGGCTTTTCTCGCAGCATTTGCACGCTTTGTCGGACGGCGCGGATTTCCTTCAAAAATAATGAGCGATAATGGGAAAAACTTTGTCGGAGCCCAAAGAGCAACAGAGAAGGAGTTTATAAACTTCATGAAAGAAGTCTCCCCTGAAACAGTTAACAAATATGCACCCCAAGGGATAGAATAGCAGTTTATACCTCCATGTTCTCCACACATGGGTGGACTTTGGGAATCAGCAGTAAAAAGCTTTAAGTCCCATTTAAAAAAAACGGCTGGTAATCATAAATTCAATTATGAGGAGTTTACTACACCACTCACTCGTATCGAAGCCGTATTAAATTCAAGACCTATATCACCCCTCTCGCAAGATCCCTCCGATTTCACAGCTCTTACACCTGGACACTTCCTCAGAGGAGCTCCTCTTCTCGCCATACCTGAGACAGAAGGAGACTCACTCAGTTTAATAAATCGATGGGAAAGAATCAAAATTCTCCATCACGAATTCAGCCACAGATGGAAGGAAGACTATCTCAAAGATTTCCATAAGAGATATCGATGGAAAACGGCCCAGAAGGAAGCCAATACAGGAGAATGCGTCACCATACAGGACGAATGCCTTCCTCCAACAGAATGGCGGCTAGGCCGCATCGAAAAGGTTCATCGAGGGTCAGATGGTCACATAAGAGTAGTCGATGTTCGAACACAAACCGGCATATTAACTCGACCAGTCACCAAACTGTGTTTTCTTCCAAACAGCGAAGAACACTTTCAACCTAAACCGCAAAATAACTCGCAAAATTAATCGAAAAATAATAAATCAATGCCGCTAATTCGAAATTAACCCGCGTTATAATCCGTACACAAAAAATAAATTCAAACAAGCGCGTTGAAGATCAATTTATTATACATACATATACATGTAAAAAGTGATTATAACGTTTATTAAAACATATTGTTTATAACTAGGTTACAATTATTTGAAAAATGAATTAAAGAATTGAAGTTTAATCAAATGGAAAAATATATGATCCGCTCGCCAACTGTAATAGACAACTGTGTTCACCAACTGTAATCGCCAACTGTAGTTTTCCAACTGTGTCCCTCTACTCCTTGAGATGTGAAGTTGGTTGCTGCTTGCCAGCATCACGCAGGGTGTTGCCAACATTACATTCGGTCATCCTGCTCGTCATCTGTCTCAGATGACAAATCTTCATCAACCTCGAAATGTGCCCAGAGCTTCATATTATCAACACTAGTTGATGTAACCTTGGGTCCCATAAAATCTGCTGCTTTTTCGACAGAATACCTCCCATTGCGTTTGGTTTCAATGACTCTATAAGGTCCATTGAATTTGTTCGATAACTTTTTATTTGAAAACTGAGTTACTTTTATTGCGACTAAATCTCCTTTTTGGTATTCTGTACTGCATTTTCGTTTTTTGTCAAAATTTCTTTTATACGCTTCTTGAGTTTTCTGAATATTTGCTCTGCATTCTTCTCTCATTATTCGACGATCTTCTTGGAATACCTCCAACAATTCTTCTTGGAGTAGTTTTATAATGTCACTAGACATTTCACTTTTCATCTTTACTCCAAACATAATTTCGTAGGGTGTAAATTTTGTTGACGAGTGAACGTGCGCGTTTATAGCTTTTTGTACCATAGCTGCATACTGGTACCACTTCGCTGGATCATTAGCCGACAACTTAGACAGCATAGAAAGAATTACTCTATTGACTCTTTCAATTTGTCCATTGCCTCTAGGAACGCCTGTTGTTATTTTTATATGCTCAATTTTGTTTTCGTTACAAAATTCTTTAAATAAATTCGATAAAAATGCTGCGCCTATATCGCTGATAATACGTTGTGGGTTTCCAAAAATGGTGACCCATGTACTCAAATGCTTTATTACCTCTTGAGTGTCTGTTGTTTTGGTCGGAAATAACCAAACGAATTTAGAAAAACCATCAACTATTGCGAAAATATACTTATAGTTCTTCGACGTAGAATCTAAGATACCCAAATGATCGACATGGATAGTTGCCAGTGGGTAGTCACCCTTATCTATGCAATGCAAAAATTCTTCCTGCTTTCCTGCTTTGCGATTGTGTACTATGCACTCAACGCAGTTTGATATGTGCTGCTTCACCTTCTTTTCTAAATGTGCTATGAAAAAGTCTTGTTGGATTGCATGCATCGTCTTCTGCGAGTTCATATGACCAAAATTGTGTACGTTTCGTATAATTTCTTTCTCCATATTTCTCGGTACTACCAATAGCTCTTGACCTTTCCATTGTTTATACAACACTCCGTTTTTCTTGACGTAATCTGCGTATGGTTTATCGTCGAGAATTGCAGTTATCGCTTTTAGATGTTCATCATTTTGTTGCGCTTTTTGAATTTGTACTTGTATCTGCGATGTAACAACCATAACCGGATAACGACTTAAACTGTCAACGTGCTTCATTCTCTCTCCTGATCGATGTTCAATATTAAAGTGGAAATCTTGTAGATACATAAGCCACTGAACCACTTCTCGGGGAACATCTTTTTTCGTGGCAGTCTGCTTAAACGCCGAACAATCGGTAACTAAGTCAAAATAAATTCCCATTAAATAATGACGCAACCTCTTCGTTGCCAAGTACGCAGCTTTGACTTCGAGAAAGTAACTATGTAGCCTTTCTTCTTGAGGTGAGGTCTTTCGACTCCAATAAAATACGGGATGCCACTTCCCTTCGTGCTCTTGTACTAATGTTGCACCAAACCCATACTTCGACGCATCTACATGAAGTTGAGTTTTACCATTCTGCTTAAAAATTTTTAAAACAGGCTCTTGCGTAAGAGCTGACTTCAAATCATGTATTGCTTGTTGCTGCAATGGACCAATCTGAAATTCTGCTTCTTTCTTCAATAACTGTGTCAATGGCCTAGCTATGATGGCATAATTTTGAACAAACTTCCTAAAATATCCCGTCAAACCTAAGAAAGCTTGGACGCCTCTGATATTTTTAGGTACAACAAAATTTTTAACAGCTTTGACTTTATCTCTTCCAGGCCATACACTACCATTATGAATTTCATGACCCAAAAAACTAATTTTCTCTTTTAGAAACTTGCATTTGGACCATTTTATTTCTAAACCGAAACTTTGCGCCTTCTGCAGAACCATTTTTACATTCTTCAAACATTCGTCCGCTGTCTGTCCGAAAACAACAATATCGTCTACATATAACTCCATGATACCGTCGTTTATCATCTGCCTAAAAATATAGTTTACGTACCGCATGAACACTGCTGGCGAGTTACAAAATCCAAACGGTGCCTTAGCAAATTCAAATAAACCTTCTCTGGTTACAAATGCTGTATATTGCTGACTGCTTTCTTCAATCGGCACGTGAAAGAACCCGTTTTTGAGGTCCATAACCGTAAAGATTTTCGCTGATTGCATCTTCTCTAACACTTCGTCGATAATTGGAACAGGGAAACGATCTTTTAACACGACAGCATTTAATTTACGATAGTCTATGCAAACACGATAACTTCCATCTTTTTTCTTTGCAAGGACAACTTTACTGGCTATATTTGCGTTGGATTCATGAACTATACCAAGTTTTAACCACTCGTCCACTTGACTCTTGACAACGTCACGCTCTGCTGCAGATAATCGGGTCGGGCTTTCATTGAAATTAATAAAATCGTCTTTTGGTATTATTTTCAGCTGAATAGGATGTTCAATCGGATTAACTACAGGATTGTATTCATTAATTAATTTAAAAACATCATTTCTATATTGAGGTGGAACATCAATTTCTGGCACCTTTTCTATAATATTGTATACGCATTTTAATTCGACCTCTTCTTGTATATTTGTCTTATCGGAGAAAAAATATCCCTTAGCATTAAACTCTAATTGGAAACGTTGAATGAAATCATATCCGACAATAACTTCGTTGTTTATTTTATGATCAGCTACGACAAGAAATGTATGCTCAGTTTTAATATTATCAACTTCAACTTCTAACGATAACGCACCTTTCGCCGCGATCGCAATATTTCCCAAACCATACAATTTCGCAAAACTTTTTTGTAGGCTGTGATTGCCAAAATTTTGTTCATAAACACATTGCTGCATAAGTGACACATCTGCACCTGTGTCTATTAAACATGAGATGTACTTGTTGCCAATTCGCATTCGCTTACTTCGTTTATCACTTGTTAGCATGTTCACCGTTCTCTTCTGATATTCACAATTTTTTGCGATGTGACCATTGCCGTTGCATTTAAAGCATTTTGTTTCTGCCTTACATTCTGCACGTATGTGTGTAGATGACCCACAATTGAAACAATGTCTACTTACTGCGCGATTTTCGCCCTCATCGTCTTTAACATTTTGCGCAAGCTTCGTATAGTTTCGCTTTTGTACTGCACCGCTGCTGCTCTGCTTGTAACTCATTTGCTGTATAATCCCGAAACGCTCCTTTAGTTCTTTAAATGTTTTAGAACTATACAATGGATATTTCAGATCGTCACGCACCTTTATTCCGACCACAATGTAACGAATAACTACTTCGTCTTCTATCGACCCAAGTGCTGCCAGCTTCCTCATTTGCAGAATATATTCGTAAAAGTTCTCGTCGTTCTTCTTTTGCCTTTGCATTAACTTCTGATGTATGTCAGCACTGTTGAACTTTATGTCGAATTCCTCTTTGAGCGCTTCGCACAAAGAGTCGAAGTTCGAAACACTCACTGTTTCTAGGAACAGTTTTGCCGTTCCTCTCATTTTATTCCTCGCATTAATATATTTTTGCTTTTCGGTAAGCTCATAAGCATCAGCATTCTCGTTGAAATTTTCCAACCACTTTCCAATTGGAATTGTCACGCCATCATATTCTGGAACAATTTTTTCGAATTGGTCGACTGACACGTTTTTGCCTGAGTTCAGCATTTTTAATAACTCTACCAGATCGCTTGAATTTATTCCATTACCACACACGTTCGTGTTCTGAATTTCGACTTTTTCCTCTGTTTTCTCCATTTCGATCAACTTTTTTGAAAATGTGTTCTCTGTATCAACTTTTACTAACTCTGCATAAACTTTTTCAGCTTCAAATAAATTTTTTTCCACTACTTCCTTCTTCTTTTTGCTCGATCTGCATACAGGCATAATTTTTACAACTTATCCGTTCAAAGGCTGAGAGGTTCAACGGTTTAGCTTGAGCGGTTTTTAGGTTGAGCGGTTTTTAGGTTGAGCGGTTTTTAGGTTGAGCCCCCATGTAAAAAGTGATTATAACGTTTATTAAAACATATTGTTTATAACTAGGTTACAATTATTTGAAAAATGAATTAAAGAATTGAAGTTTAATCAAATGGAAAAATATATGATCCGCTCGCCAACTGTAATAGACAACTGTGTTCACCAACTGTAATCGCCAACTGTAGTTTTCCAACTGTGTCTCTCGCTACTCCTTGAGATGTGAAGTTGGTTGCTGCTTGCCAGCATCACGCAGGGTGTTGCCAACATTACATACATACATATGTATAGATATGTAACTACAAAAACTACATTCTAATATTATAAACAAAATCAATTTAATACAATTTTATATTCCCATAGAAATGGACGTAGAGGAGACCCAAACCACCTCCAACACCATAAGGTCCGAAATCGCTATACCCAAAGCGTCGGCTGCACCCGTTGCCGCTCCAAGGACCAGGGTTATGCGAGCACCGACATCCGCCGAAGCAGTCAGGGAGATGAGAGAAGAGCAGCTATTGGAGCCACAGGGGCCTCCATGTTGCAGCCTGTGCCATCGCCCACACGCCCTGAAACGATGCTCCATTTTTAAGAGCATGAAGCCCGCTCAACGACAACAGGTTGCAAGAGCC